>JAQGDQ010002461.1:0-28338 GCA_030141605.1 Tubiluchus corallicola
GTATCCGCTTGCTTCTCAGCATAAAAAAACTTTACTTCTCCTAGCGCCGGTGGATCATTTGTATCCTCTAAGAGCAAAACTTGATCATTATCCTTGAATTCAAGTTTAAACTTAAATGTCATCTGTAAAGTTGGTATGGTAGCATCTACTACCTCATCAGAAACCTCTTCCCATTCTCCTTCCCCTTGCATAGTAGTACCAGAACTAAATTCAAATGTGCCGTCAGCATTAAATGCAAAAGTAGCAAGAGTTTCACCTGCCTGAGCTGCTAATTCTGCTTCTGTTTTTGTTCCAGCCATTCCTTTAACATCCCATGATGTGCCTTCTAGTTTTTCAACTGGCGTCGTAGATGGCGTACCTGGATCAGGATCAGGGTCAGGATCACTACTACTACTACAAGAAGTCGTCAATAACATTGCACTCATGCCTAAAAATAAGGCGATTCCTAATAGGTAATTAATTTTTTTTGAACTTTTCATTTAAATATTTTTTAGTAAATTTAATGTCTACTCTATTTTTTTTATAGCTTTTCGACATCCGCTATGTCTTTTCATTCTGAAAATGAAAAAGGCAAAGATAAATGTTTTTTTATCATAAACAATAACTTACACAAAAAATACAATTTTGTTACATAGCTTCCTTAGAGATATTAAAATGAAAAATTTAAAAAATAAGAAAATCCAGCTTGTCTATTGCTTTTTGGCTATCTTAATTATTTACATTAAAATAAAAAAAGGAAGATTTGGCCAAATCTCCCTTTTCTATTTTTTTAATTTATCTTGCTCCCCTTACTCTTCCACACGCTTTTTAGCATAAAAAAACTG
Source organism: Tubiluchus corallicola (assembly GCA_030141605.1). Taxonomy (NCBI): domain Eukaryota; kingdom Metazoa; phylum Priapulida; class Priapulimorpha; order Priapulimorphida; family Tubiluchidae; genus Tubiluchus; species Tubiluchus corallicola. Next base: position 825 of record JAQGDQ010002461.1, read on the forward strand.
TTCTCCTTCTATGGCTAATGGATCACTCGTGTCCTCTAAGATCAAAACTTGATCATCATCACTGAACTCAAGTTTAAACTTAAATGTCATCTGTGTTGGTATAGTGGCATCTACTACATCATCAGAAACCTCTTCCCATGTTCCAAGCTCGTACGCAGGAGTACGATCATATATAAACGTGCCGTCAGCATAAAAGCCAAAAGTAACAAGGGTCACATCCTCCTGAGCTGCTAATCCTGCTTCTATTTTTGATCCACCTATTCCTTTAACCTCCCAGTAGGTTTGTTTTAGTTTTTCAACTGGCGTCGACGCATCAGGATCAGGATCACTACTAGTGCTAGCATAAAAAAACTGTACTCCTTTTATGGCTAATGGATCACTCGTGTCCTCTAAAAGCAAAACTTGATCATTACCACTGAATTCAAGTTTAAACTTAAATGTCATCTGTAAAGTTGGTATGGTAGCATCTACTACCTCATCAGAAACCTCTTCCCATTCTCCTTCCCCTTGCATAGTAGTACCAGAACTAAATTCAAATGTGCCGTCAGCATTAAATACAAAATTAGCAAGAGTCACATTCTCCTTAGCTACTGATTCTGCTTCTGCTTTTGACTCCCCCACTCCTTTAACATCCCATGATGTGCCTTTTAGTTTTTCAACTGGCGTCGTAGATGGCGTACCTGGATCAGGATCGGGATCACTACTTACTACTACAAGAAGTTGTCAATAACATTGCACTCATGCCTAAAAATAAGACAGCTCCTAATAAGTAATTAATTTTTTTGAACTTTTCATTTAAATATCTTTGGTGAACTTAATGTCTACTCTATTTTTTTCTAGCTTTTCGACATTCGCTATGTCTTTCGTTTTGAAAATGAAAAAAGCAAAGGTAAATGTTTTTTTTTATATAAACAATAACTCACACAACTTCCTTTATTTTAATAAGTTTTTTATACCTTTGTGGCAAAAAATATTGTTTTGAGTATGAAGCTTGATAATATAGGATTTGAACATATAGAGGTTTACGGCGCTCGTGAACATAATTTGAAAAACATAGATGTAAAAATTCCACGTAACCAACTCGTAACAATAACAGGAATTAGTGGAAGTGGGAAATCCTCGCTAGCCTTTGACACCATATATGCAGAGGGCCAACGGCGCTATATGGAAAGCTTCTCTTCATATGCTCGTACTTTTATGGGAGGAATGGAACGCCCTGATGTAGATAAAATAGAAGGATTAAGTCCTGTCATTTCCATTGAACAAAAAACAACCTCGCGAAATCCTCGTTCTACTGTGGGTACAGTCACTGAAATATATGACTTTATGCGACTATTATTTGCCCGAATATCTGAAGCATTTTCTTATATCACAAATAAAAAAATGCAAATACAAAGTGAAGCGCAGATTTTAGAGCATATACTAAACTCTTTTCAAGGACAGCTTATTATAATACTATCTCCTGTTGTAAAAGGGAGAAAAGGGCATTATAGAGAATTGTTTCAGAAGATATTAAAAATGGGTTTTTCCAGAGCTCGCATAGATGGAGAAATGCAAGAGGTGCATGCTAAAACACAAGTAGATAGGTATCAAAACCACGATATAGAAATAGTGATAGATAGGCTAAGAGTATCAAGCAAAAATAAGCATAGAATAGCACAATCTATACATACTGCTATGACGCACAGCAGCGGGCAAATATTGATTTTGGATGAGAACAATAAAAAGCATTATTTTTCAAAACAGCTCATGGAAGTAGAAACAGGACTATCATACAATACTCCCGCTCCCAATTCATTCTCCTTTAACTCTCCATATGGTGCGTGTCCTAAATGCAATGGATTAGGAACAATAGAAGTGTTTGATGAGAACATAATTTTTCCCAATAAAGCATTATCCATCAGACAAGGTGGGTTGGCTCCGCTTGGAAATTATAGAGACACATGGATATATAAGCGCATAGAAGAAATACTTAATGCACACCATTTGACAATAAATAGCCCCATTAGCGAATTTTCAGAGTCTGTGATTCAGCAATTATTATACAACTCCAAAGAGTTGAATATGAGGCAAACAGGATTTAAAGGTATCATTCATTACATTGGCTTGTTAAGTTCTACAAAAAATGTAAAAGAATGGATGGAAAAACATTCCGTAATGCAAGTTTGTCCTGAATGCAGCGGAAAGAGGCTAAAAAAAGAATCGCTGTTTTTTAAAATAGACGGAAAAAATATTCATGATTTGGCAACCCTTAGCATCAATGAGTTATACAATTGGTTTGAGAATTTAGAAAGCCGACTTAATGAAAAGCAAAATGTCATTGCTAAAGAAATTTTAAAAGAAATAAGAAAGCGTTTAACATTTTTGCTCGACGTTGGACTTTATTACTTACAACTAAGTAGACCTTTAAGAACTTTATCTGGTGGAGAAGCACAACGTATTAGATTAGCCACACAGATAGGCACACAACTTACAGGCGTGTTATATATATTAGACGAGCCAAGCATAGGCCTGCACCAAAGAGATAATGACAAGCTTATTGAGTCTTTAAAAAAATTAAGAGATATAGGCAACAGCATTCTTATTGTAGAGCATGATAAAGATATCATGTTAAAATCTGATTATATAATAGATATGGGTATTGGGGCAGGCATACATGGTGGAAAAATTGTAACACAAGGAAACCCTAATAAGTTCATAGCAAAAAATCAAAGCATTACAGTAGGCTACCTAAATCAAACAAAAAAAGTAGAAATAAAAGAGAGAAAAAGAAAAAAAAATCAAAACACCTTAACACTGAAAGGAGCAACAGGAAACAACTTGAAAAATGTTAACATACAGTTTCCATTAGGTAATATAATTTGCATTACAGGCGTTTCAGGAAGTGGCAAGTCTTCTCTCATCCATGAAACATTATCCCCCATTCTATACAAGCATTTTTATAATTCATCCAAAACCCCACTGCCTTATAAATCAATTGAAGGGCTAGAGCACATTGACAAAGTAATAGAAGTAGATCAACAACCCATAGGAAGAACTCCCCGCTCTAACCCTGCTACTTATACCAAAGTGTTTACAGAAATTAGAAATTTATTTACTCAATTGTCCGAAGCAAAAATCAGAGGCTATTCTTCAGGAAGGTTTTCATTTAATGTCAAGGGAGGAAGGTGCGAGACGTGTAGGGGCGGTGGTATTCAAAAAATAGAAATGGATTTTCTGCCTTCTGTCTTTCTAAAATGCCCTACATGTAGGGGAAAAAGATATAATAGAGAAACTTTGGAAGTTCGTTATAAAGGCAAGTCCATTTCCGATGTGTTGGAAATGACTGTAGAACAGTCTGTAGAGTTTTTTAAAAGTATTCCTAAGATATATAATAAAGTTAAGACATTAAAAAGCGTAGGGTTAGGATACATCACCTTAGGGCAACACGCCACTACACTTTCTGGGGGCGAAGCACAAAGGGTAAAACTTAGCACTGAGCTATCAAAAAAATCTACTGGAAAAACTTTTTATATATTGGACGAACCTACAACAGGACTTCATTTCCAAGACGTGCAATTGTTGCTTAATGTGGTAAATAAATTAGTAGAAAAAGGAAACACTGTGGTTATTATTGAGCATAATTTAGACGTGATTAAAGAGTCTGATTACATTATAGATTTAGGATTGGAGGGAGGAAAAGAAGGCGGTGATATAGTATGTTGTGGAAGTCCAAAAAAAATATTGCAAAACAAAAAAAGCCACACTGTGCGTTATCTTCAAAAGGAACTTATGGAGAGGTAGAAATATTGCCAACAATAAATTTTTCGTTTTTATCAATTTTAAATAATTTTTTTTACTCAAAATCAATTCCTCACCCAAAAATATGGAGAAAACAGAATGAGTACAGTAATAAGTTCCAAACGCCCTCCAAGCATTAAAAAAGCAAGTACCCATTTAGTAGCATCAGGCAAATGAGCAAAATCATTGGCTGGCCCAACACTACCAAAACCTGGACCTATATTGCCTAAACAAGTAGCCGTAGCTCCTATTGCCGTCATGAAATCTAAGCCCATAACAGATATAATCATCGTACCAATAGCAAATACCATAAAATACATAATAGTAAATGCTAATACACGATAGGTAATATCTTGTGTAATGTTTTTGCGATTTAATTTTACAGGAATAATAGCAAAAGTGTGTATTTGTCGTTTAAATTCTAATATCGTATTTTTTAATAATATAACATGCCTTACTACCTTTACTCCTCCCGCTGTAGAACCAGCTGAACCACCAACAAACATCATCATAAAAAAAACAATAGACAAGAACGGTATCCACATAGTATAATCTTTCGTAACATAACCTGTTGTTGTAACAATAGAGATAAATTGAAATGCGCCATGTCTAAACGACCCCTCTAATGTTTCATTAGTTGTCAGATATAGGGTTATTGTTAGCATTACAAGAAAGAAAAGAGTGAAAAAAGTATAAAATTTAAACTCTTCATTCTTCCATACAATCTTAAACTTTCCTTGCAAGGCAAAGTAAGTTACAACAAAGTTTGTCCCTGCCAAAAACATAAAGACCATAATTATATAATGTATAGTAGGATTCTCAAAAGCAGCAATACTACCCTGTTTTGTAGAAAACCCTCCCGTTGCCAGTGTTGTAAAAGCGTGATTAACAGCATCATAGAAGGGCATTCCTGCCGTCCACAGCAAAACAGTTTCTAATGCTGTTAAGCCCACATACACCATCCATAACCGCTTAGCTGTACTTGTTATTCTTGGTTGTATTTTATCTGGATTTACCCCGGGAGCCTCCGCTCCAAACAACTGCATCCCCCCTATTCCTAAAAATGGAAGAACGGCAATAGCAAGTACAATAATTCCCATTCCTCCTATCCATTGTGTAAGGCTTCGCCAAAAAAGTATTCCCTTGGGCACAGACTCTATATCTTGCAATATCGTTGCTCCAGTAGTAGAAAAACCTGATAAGGTTTCAAAAAAAGCATCTGTAAAATTGGATATTGTTCCACTTAATAAATAGGGAAATGTGCCAAAAACAGACATGGTTATCCACACCAGTGTTACTATAATAAATCCGTCCTTTTTTCGCCAATAGGCATTTTTTGAGTCTCGCGTAAGAAACCAAGTGATTAGGCTTATAAGTAAAACGATAGCACTAGAAACTAATATGGCGCTTACATCATTTTTATCTTTATATATCAACGCAACTGGCAGGCAAAGAAGCATGAACAAACCGCTAATAAACCAAGTGATTGACAAAATGAATAAGATAAGTTTGTATTTTTTCATTACACTTCTATGCAAAAAGCTTTTCTATTTTTCTAACAACTTGATATTTACTTATTACCACCACTCTATCGTTAGTTTTAAATTGAAAATCGCCATGTACTACATAAGCCTTATTATCTCTTACCACCCCTCCAAGAATCGCATCATTAGGAAAATTCATCTCCAATGTTTTTTTGCCATTAATTTTTGATTTTTCTGTCACAACAAACTCTACTACTTCTCCTTCTGTTCCATGTATTCCCATCAGTGAGACAATTTCTCCTTTGCGCACATATCGGGTAATGAAATTGACCGCAATATGTTTTTTGTTAATAAATGCGTCTACTCCAATGTTTTGTGACAAGTGAATATAATCTATATTGCCCACCAATGCTATTGTTTTAGGAACTCCCATACGTTTGGCTAACAAACAAGAAACAATATTAGTCTCTGTATTATCTGTTACTGCAATAAATGCATCCATATTTTCGATATTCTCTTCCTTAAGTAGCTCCATATCATTGTAACTCCCATTACATAAAAGTATATGGTCGTCTAATGAATCTACTATTTCCTCGCATCTTTGCCTATTTTCTTCAATAAGCTTCACTTTAAACTTCCACAGCCGCCGTGCGGTATAATATCCTATTTTTGTCCCCCCTATCACCATTACATCTTTTACTGGTTCTTGCTTTACTTTTGAAAATTTCAAAACTTCTGGTATCCCTTCAGACACAGCCAAAAAATAGACATGATCTCCTTCCAGCAGCATAGTATCACCTTTAGGTATAATTGTTTCTGTTTTTCGCAAAATGGCAATAACAATAAAATATCCATTGGGATTAAACTGGTTTGTGTCTTTTAGTTTTACTCCATTTAATACACTATCTTTTTCTATAACAATGCCTAGCATATTTAACAATCCCTCATCAAACTCGAATATATCCGTTATAGCAATACTCTTTAATAATCTTCTGATTTCACGAGCAGCCAACAACTCAGGAGAAATTATTTCATCTACTCCTATCTCTTTAAGTTCTTTTTTCTTTTTAAAAAACTCTGGTTGCTCTATTCTAGCTACTGTTCTTTTGGCTCCTATTTTTTTAGCAAGGGCACAAGTAGCTATATTTACAGACTCTAATGAGGTAGAGGCGACAAAAATATCTGCTTTGCTTGTGTGGGCATTTTCAAGCACAGAAAAAGAGAGCAAATTCCCCGTTACAACAGATATATCTAATTGAGAAGCAATGTATTCTGCTCTGGCACTGTTTTTTTCAATAAGAACCACATCGTGAGCTTCTATTGCTAAAACCTTAGCAAGGTGAAACCCTAATTCTCCTCCACCAGCAATGACTACATTCATAAGAAAATATTGTTATTCTTGAACAATTTTAAACAAACGATTCTATATTTTTATTTAATATTTAATATTGCAATTTGGCAATTTTTGTTTTAGTTGATCTATCTGCGTTTCAGAAAGTGAGTTCCCTTCCAAATTCAAATTTTGCAAATTACTTGCAGCACCTACCTTTACAGAATGTACAGAAATATTATTATATGATAAATTTAAATCTTGTAACACAGGAAGCTCTGATACAATTTTAGGAATACTACTAAGTTGATTATCCCACATATCCAATACTTGTAAATTAATTAATTTTTTCATTCTATTGGGCAACCGCTTTATTTCGTTTCTATGCAAATATAGTTCTTGTAAATGTACCAAATTTTCTATACTATCAGGGACTTTAACAAGCATACTATAAGACAAATTAAGCTTGTACACCTTTTCTCCCTTTCTTTCTGCTTCTAATGCCTCTTTCACAGACCTAAACATCTGCTGTTCTTCTAGTTCTCCATCACTCAAAAGTGTTTGAGAAAAAGCTTTTAATTGAAAAAAACTAAATAACACTAAACATACAACAAGTTTTTGCATAACATTACATTCTTTTTAATACAAGTTTAATATATATTTTTTGTTTTATATAAAATATCCCACAAAATTATACCCACACTCACAGAGATATTAAAGGAGTGTTTTGTCCCATACTGAGGTATTTCTATTGACAAATCAAGGCGCTCTATAATTTCATCACTTATGCCCATCACTTCATTGTTAAACACCAATGCAATATTTCTATTGCTATCAGGCACATACTCGTGCAAAAGCGTACTTCCTTCCATTTGTTCCACAGCTGCTATAATATAATTGTCTTGTTTCAGCTGTTGTACTGCCTCCAATGTTGTTGAACAATAGTGCCATTCTACTGACTCTGTTGCTCCCAATGCCGTTTTGTGAATCTCGCGATGTGGCGGCGACGCCGTAATTCCACAAAGTATAATTTTCTCAACCAAAAAAGCATCTGCTGTTCTAAATATAGCTCCCACATTGTGCATACTCCTCACATTATCCAAAATTATTACAATAGGATTTTTTTTAAGCGCCTTAAAGTGTTCTACTTGTGCTCTTTTTAACTCTTCTATATTTTTCTTTTTCATAAACTTACATATATTTTTCTTTGCAAATTAATCGACATCTATATATATTCGTATCTTGCATAATTTGCACAACAAATTTATAATTTCTGGTAAACTATGGCAAAAAATACAAAGATTAAAGAGACTCCTTTAATGAAACAGTACAATACGTTTAAAGCCAAGTACCCAAGCTCGTTATTACTTTTCAGGGTTGGTGATTTTTATGAAACATTTGGACAAGACGCTATAGTTGCTAGTAAAGAGCTTGACATTGTGCTAACAAAACGATCTAACGGAAGTACAGCAAAAGTAGAACTAGCAGGGTTTCCATACCATGCATTAGATACATACTTGCCAAAGTTGATACGCGCAGGGCACAGAGTGGCTATCTGCGATCAATTAGAAGAGCCAAAGCAGGCCAAAGGAATTGTAAAAAGAGGTGTAACAGAGCTTGTAACCCCCGGTCTATCATATCATGACAATGTATTGCGAAAATCTCAAAACAATTATTTGGCTTCCATTCACATTCAAAAAGAAGAGGTAGGAATAGCCCTATTAGACCTTTCTACTGGCGAATTCTTTGTAGCTCAAGGAACCATGTCTTATGTGGAAAATCTAATGCAAAATTTTAACCCTGCAGAAGTGATTTTTTCAAAAAAATATAGAAATAGTTTTGAAACATTTTTTTCAGAAAATTATAATACATACTGCTTAGATGATTGGATATATGAATATGATTTTTCTTACGAAAAATTAATAGAGCATTTTGAAACTAACTCCCTTAAAGGCTTTGGAATAGAAAACCTTCCCTTTGGTATTGTTGCCGCAGGAACAATATTGCATTATTTAAGAGAGACTGAGCACAAAAACATTAAGCACATTACATCCGTTTCACGTATAGAAACAGAAGGCTATATTTGGTTGGATAAATTCACCATCAAAAGTTTAGAACTTATCTATCCACAGCAAGAAAGTGGTGTGTCTTTAATGGAAATAATAGATGAAACCATGACACCAATGGGAGCAAGATTATTGAAAAGATGGATCATGCTACCCCTCAAAGATGGCAACAAAATACAAGAGCGATTAGATATTGTTGAGCTATTTCTGAAAAAGAGTTGCAAGAAAATATAATAAAGCACTTAAACCAAGTTGGCGATATAGAGAGACTTATAGGGAAAGTGGCTGCTAAAAGAATTAACCCAAGAGAGTTAGTGCAGCTCAAAAAATCAATTCAACATATTTTGCCTATCAGAGAGCTACTGAAAACAAGTGGCAATAGTATTTTACAGATGATTGGTGACCAAATCCACCCTTGCGAAGAGATACTGAAAAAAATTGATTGTGAAATAGAAGAGGAAGCTCCCATAATAACAAATCAAGGTAAGATAATAAAAAAAGGCGTGAACCAACAACTTGATGAGTTGCGGCAAGTTGCCTATTCGGGAAAAGATTATTTAACCAAAATACAAGAAAAAGAGATAGAACAAACAGGGATTTCTTCGCTTAAAATATCTTATAATAAAGTATTTGGATATTATTTGGAAGTTACCAATAGGTATAAAGACAAAGTCCCTTCTAATTGGATTAGAAAACAGACCCTTGCCAATGCTGAGCGCTATATTACAGAAGAATTGAAAGTATATGAAAATCAAATCTTAACAGCAGAAGAGCAGATTTTTCAAATTGAACAACAATTATTTATAAAACTGGTAGAAGCGGTGTTAGATTATGTAAACCATATCCAAAATAACGCTAAAATGATTGCCAAAATAGATTGTTTGTCAGCATTTTGTCTTCTTGCCAAAAAAAATAATTATGCAAAACCTGTTTTTATTGAACAAAACATAATAGATATTAAACAAGGCCGACACCCTGTAATAGAGAAGCAGCTGCCAACAGGAGAAGCATACGTCCCCAATGACGTATATATGGACAATGAAACCCAACAAATTTTGCTTATTACAGGGCCAAACATGGCAGGCAAATCCGCTTTATTACGACAAACGGCACTGATTATATTAATGGCTCAAATAGGCTCATTTTACCTGCAGAACAGGCAACTCTTGGTATAGTGGATAAAATTTTTACTCGCGTAGGAGCTTCGGATAACATAGCAAAAGGCGAATCCACTTTTATGGTAGAAATGAATGAAACTGCCAGCATTCTTAATAATTTGAGCGACAGAAGTTTGGTGTTAATGGACGAAATAGGGCGGGGAACAAGCACATTTGACGGCATATCTATTGCATGGGCAATTATTGAATATTTGCATAACCACCAAAAAAACAGAGCGAAAACCCTATTTGCAACACACTATCATGAATTAAATCAACTCAGCGAAGAACTTACAAGGGTTAAAAGCTTTAATGTTTCTGTGAAACAAATGGGCGATAAAATTATTCTCCTAAGAACATTAAAAAAAGGAGGCATAGAGCATAGCTTTGGTATAAATGTGGCACAAATGTCAGGTATTCCAAAAAGTATAATCGAAAGAGCAAAACAAATATTATTATATTTAGAGCAAAACAAACAATCTGACACCTCTGACGTTGTGAAGAAAATTAAAGTTCCTGATTTTCAAATGAGTCTTTTTGAACAAGATCCGAAATCAATAGCTATCCAAAAATTTGTAACTCAGCTTGACGTAAACACATTGTCTCCTATAGAGGCGTTATTAAAAATAAAAGAGCTTAAAGATATGATTAATAATTGATGGTTTTTTTGTTAAATCGTTTTTTTTATAAATTTGAAAACTAATACATGCTAACAATATGAAAAGTTTATTATTAACAGGTTTAAATGGGCGTATCCTTTTTTTATCTTTAATAGGAATTTTTATTGCTGGGGTAACAGGTTTTGTCTATCTCTGTGGCTATGAGATAGTAGATGCTATATACATGACCATTATTACCATTACCACAGTAGGATTTAAAGAAGTAATAGAGCTTAATGAAGATGGAAAAATATTTGTCTCTTTACTTATAGTTTGCAGTGTAGGGGTATATGCTCTTGTGTTAAATAGTATCTCGCAAATGATAAAAGATGGTAGAGTATTAAAAGAGTTTAAATTTAAAAAAAAAATGAATAAAATAGCAAAACTAAAAGATCATGTAATAGTGTGCGGTTTTGGGAGGAACGGCAAAGAAACAGCTTTGCGATTGGAAGAGTATAATAAGCATTTTGTGGTGGTAGAAAAAACCTTACAACCTATAGAAAATAAAAAATTTAAACATGCCGTCTTTTTAGAAGGTGATGCTGCCGAAGATGAAACATTAGACAAAGCAGGTCTTAGCCATGCTTCCGCACTAGTAACTACTTTGCCATCAGATAGTGAGAACCTATATATTGTAATGGCAGCAAGGCAAAAAAATTCCAAATTAACTATAATAAGCCGTGCAAGTAGTGACTCTTCTGTAAAAAAATTGAAGTTTGCAGGGGCAAGTAATGTAATAATGCCAGACAAACTAGGAGGCGGATATATGGCATCAGTTTTAGTAACTCCCAATTTAATTGGCTTTCTAAATCAATTAATTTTAGAAGATGTAAATACTACAAATCTAATAGAAATCAGTGGAAAAAATATCAGTGAACAATATCATTACCAAGCACTGAAAGACTTGGATTTAGAGAGAAGCACAGAGTGCATTGTGATAGGGTTTAAGTCTGAAAATGGCGACTATATTGTCAACCCCTCCCCCACAACAATTATTGAGCCTAACTCTTCACTAATAGTATTAGGTAATTCTAAACAAATAGAAAAAGCACTCAACACATTTAGACTATAAGAAAATATACCTAATCATTAGAACGCTATTCAAATATGCTTCCTCAAACAATATTAAATGTTATAGAAATATTTCATCAACATAAAGTTTGTCATGTTGTTATCTCGCCGGGTTCAAGGTCTGCACCTTTGACACTTGCCTTTGCCCGCCACCCAAATATGAAAATAAAAGTTGTTTCTGATGAACGCTCTGCTGGGTTTATTGCGTTAGGTATGGCACAAGCTCTAAAAAAACCCGTAATATTAGTATGTACTTCTGGAACAGCAACATTAAACTATGCTCCTGCCATTTGCGAAGCATATTACTTACAAATACCTTTGATTGTGCTGACGGCAGACCGCCCCCCTGAGTGGATTGATCAAAATGATGGGCAAACCATTGTACAGAAATATATATATCAAAATTTTATAAAGAAAAGCTTTTCTTTTCCTGAATCTTACGAATATACAGACCAGCAATGGCACGCATACAGAATAACAAATGATGCCATTAGCATAAGTAAAAAACTCCCTCAAGCTCCCGTGCATATCAATGTTCCTATACGCGAGCCATTTTATCCACCCCCCACACAGAAAACAGTTTATGAAAGCACAAAAATAATAAGAAACATAGAGAACAAACGCCTGCTCACAGAGAAACAATCAACGTTTATACAACAAGAGATTAAGAAATTTTCAAAAGTCATTATTCTTGTAGGACAGCATGACAAAGATAATGAGTTGGTAGTTCTGCTCTCTCAAATTACTGAAACATTCAGAGTCCCCATATTAGGTGAAATTATTTCCAACCTACATGACTGCAAAAATGTTATTAATCTGTTTGACGTATTTCTATCCCCTAAACAAAATAAAACATTAGCCTCTTTGCAACCTGAGCTAATAATTAGTATTGGGAAGTCTACCCTATCGAAGAATTTAAAAATATTTTTGAGGAAAAATAAACCCATTCAACATTGGCACCTGCAACCCGATGAGCAATCTTTTATAGATACCTTTCAATCCATTACACACACTATTAATACTGATGTAAAGTCCGCTTTTAATTTTTTGTTGAAAAAATGTGAATTTAAAAAAAATGATACTTTTTTCACAGCTTGGCATGATCTGAATTACAAAACAAAAATGCGTACACATGGCTTTTTTAACAACAAAGAATTTAATGAATTTGGAGCTATAAAGCTAATAATGGAGTGCCTTCCACCAAATTCATATTTGCATGTTGCCAACAGCCTACCCATAAGGTATGTCAATTGGATAGGATACAATAAACAAAATCAAAATATTAGGATATTTAGCAACAGAGGAACAAGTGGCATTGATGGCTGCGTAAGTACTGCGGTTGGTTTTGCTATGATACACAACAAGAGCATAACAACAATCATTACAGGGGATATGGCATTTTTTTATGATAGAAATAGTCTATGGCACAATCACCTAACTAACAATTTAAGAATAATTATAGTCAACAACCACGGGGGTGGGATTTTTAGAGTTATAGAGGGGGCTTCTAAGCTTAATGAGATGCCTACATATTTTGAAACTGAACAAAAATTAAACGCCAAAAACACTGCAAAGGACTTTGATATAACATATTTTCATGCCAACTCACATGAGAATATAAAAAAAGAGCTTGCTCATTTTTTCAAACCAAGTAATAAAGCAAAATTGCTTGAAATTGAAACTACAAAAGCAACTAACAAAAAAATATTTGATGATTTTTGGTCAACTGTTTTATCTTGAAAAACGTATAAAAAATCAACTATACAACATGGCCACTTTTTGGCTACATTTTAATCTTTTTTAAAATTTCTTTTCCCCCTTTCAGCAAAATTTCTTTTGCCAACTCATTAGCCATAAACAATGCATTCTTTACTTTTCCTGATTTACTACTCTTAACCACCTTACTTCCATCAAGTGAGTAAACTCCTCCATCTAAGGTTATCATATCATTGTCAATAGTCGCAAATATAAATACTGGCACGCTACATCCTCCTTCTAAAACACGTAAAAATTCCCTCTCTGCCAATATTCTACACTCTGTTATTGGGTGATTAATATGTTTTCGTATCAGTTCTTTTTTTGCTTTTTCCAAAGACTTTGTTGCTTCCACGGCAATAGCTCCTTGTCCTGCAGGAGGAGTAAATATTTCTGTATTTAAGTGTTGCTCTATCAAGCCATCATATCCCATTCTATGCACCCCAGAATATGCCAATATTATTGCATCACAAAGTCCATTTTGCATCTTTGCTATCCTAGTTTGTAGGTTCCCTCTCATATCTACTACCTTCACATTTGGATAATGATGTTTTAATATTGCAACTCTTCGCGTTGATGATGTGCCTACAACAATGTTTTGTGATAGTGATACATCTTTATGGCTTATTAATACATCATGTTCTTTTTCTCTTTCGGTGTACGCAATAATATCAAACTCTTTTGCCAACTCTGCTTGCATATCTTTTGCGCTATGTACAGCAATGTCTATGTACCCTTTAAGTAAAAAATCTTCCAATTCTTCTGTAAAAACTCCTTTAACTCCAATTTTGGAAATAGCTTTTTCCAACACCTTATCGCCCTTTGTATCTATGGAAACAATTTCCACATTGCAACCTGCTTGCTGAATCTGTCGAGCAACATACTCTGTTTGCCACATTGCTAATTTGCTTTTCCGCGTTCCTATTTTTATTGTACCCATTTTTATTCCAAAATTATAATTCTAATAATTGCTTTTTTATTTTTTTCATGATTATAGACAACCTAACTTGTAGTAAAATAGCAGAGCCTGTCAGCCCTATTACTAATCCTATCCAAACACCATTTGCTTCTAAACTTAAAGGGATAGCAAGTATATAAGTCAAAGGTATACCAATAACCCAATAAGCAATTAAGATTAATATAGTAGGCATGGAAGAGTCTGACAATCCTCTTAAAATACCCAATGTTACATTTTGAAACCCATCAGACACTTGAAAAAAAGCTGAAATAATGAGCAATGTAGATGCGATACTTACCACATCAACATCTTGAATATATACCAGTGGCAAATAATTACTGGTGAGAATACAAAGTAAAGCAGAACTTGCCATAATCATCGTTCCTAATTGCAACGAAGCAGATGCCATTTTTCTCATCATGCTAAAATTTTGCTTCCCAAGTTGATGTCCAACGGTGATAGAAGCTGCCGATGTAATGCCAAGCACTACCATATAACTAATAGAGACAATATTAAGGGCAATTTGGTGAGCCGCTAATTGCGCTGGTATTTTTAATTTCCCTACAATAATAGCAGCAATGCTAAAAAGGCTTACTTCAAAAAAACTTTGAAGGCTCATGGGGATACCTTGTTTAAGAATTTTAATTGTCAAGCCTCCATGAAAATTACCAAGGTTAAAATTTTTCCTATACGGTACAAATTTCTTATCAAACAATATAAGTATTAACATTAACACAACAGCAACAATTCTTGAAATAAATGTCGCAGTAGCTGCCCCTTCCATGCCCATAGCACTAAACCCAAACTTTCCATAAATAAGCAAATAGTTAAAACTAATGTTTATTACATTTGCTGTTATCATTATATACATTGGCAATTTTGTATACGATAGCCCTTCAGAAAATTGCTTAAACGCTTGAAAAATCATAAAAGGAAACAACGACAATCCAACAATTTTCAGATATGGTATTGCCAATTGTACAATATCTTCTTTTTGGTCTAATTGGTATAATAAATCAGATTTGAAAAACAAAAATGACGACATGATGACACCTGCAAAAAAACAGATCAAAAAGCTATGTTTAAATATAGAAATTATCTCTTCTGTATCTTTTCGTCCATTAGCTTGGGCTGTAAGTGGAGTGATAGCAAAAGATAGTCCTATGCCTATTACAAGAACCACTATAAAAACACTATTGGCAAGTGATACCGCTGCAAGTGGATTCTCGCCCAAATGCCCTATCATTACATTATCAGCAACAGCAACTGTTACGTGTCCTAAATGCCCCAACATAATGGGGTAGGCAAGCTTTAATATTGATTTGTGATGTCTAAAATTCATAAAAATGCAAGCATTTAAGAAAATGATTGTTCTATCTTGCTAAATACTTGTAATGGTGTTATGTTTTGCATACACGAACAAAAAGTATTTTTTTTACAATCATTGCACTCTTTATTTTGTTCCAAAACATAAGCATGCTTACCAATAGGCGCCCATCTACCCGAGTGCATAGGCTTTATTGAGGGATATATTCCTATAGTTATTTTACCTAGCATTGCAGCAATATGTATAGGTCCTGTACTTGCCGCTACTAAAGCATCTACTTTGCCTATCAAAGCAACAAACTCCTCTAATGACATTTGTCCCATTATGTTCACTGTTTCTTTCCTATGCTTTTCTACCCACAACTTGCACTCTTCTTTTTCTTCTTTTGTTCCACTAACTATGATGTTATATTTTTTTGATGTGGAAAGCAATTGTATGAGTTTAGAAAAATTTTCCAATCCCCATTCTCTACTACTCCCTTTTGACTTTGGATGCAATATAATGTTCTTTTTCTTTTTATCTAAAACAGAGCCATATTGTTGTGGTAAACTATAATGCTGTTTTATGCCATAATATTCAAACAATTTTTTTTGCTTCGGTATATCTGTAATTCCTAATGGTCGCAACAGTTTTACGTTGAGCTGAGCTTCGTGAAGATTAGACTTTTTACGAGAAAAAAAAACTAATTTATTGCATGTAAACCAATGAAACCATCTATTTGATGTGCCTATTCTAATTGGTATTTTTGCTTTTTTACATATCTTACTAATGCCTAAATGAGCCCATATATGTATTGCAACATCTATTTGTAATTGTTTCAACTCATCAACGGCTTTTTCTGTTTCAATGTTTTTCCACTCATCCCAATTTAAAAAGTAGTCAACATGTTTCGAAAGCTTAACAACAGACTTTGTGTATGAAGTTCCTAAATAATATATTTTACAATCAGAAAAATATTTCTTTAATATACCAAGGGCAATAAGAGTTAAAATGGAATCACCTATGCGGTCAGTTCTGCTAATAAGTATTTTTTTGACTGCCTTCATTTTAAGATCATTTTATTGGATCACTTGCCTTTATTGGCTAAAAGGTACAACACTGCCATTCGCACAGCCACGCCATTTTCTACTTGTTCAAGAATTAGAGAGTGTTTTGAGTCTGCAACATCGCTTGCTAATTCTATTCCTCTGTTTATAGGACCGGGATGAAGTATTGTTATTTCCTTATTTAAACTACTTAACAACTTTTTATTAATTCCATAATACAAGCTATATTCTCGCAATGACGGCAAGTAGTGTTGTTGTTGGCGTTCAAGTTGAATTCTTAAAACATTGGCAACATCACACCACCGCAACGCCTTGGCAACATCCAGCTCCTTCTTTACCCCAAGAGTCTCAATATACTTAGGTATGAGCGTATTAGGACCACACACCATTACTTCGGCTTGTGATTTTTTCAACAAAAAGATGTTGGATAGCGCAACACGAGAATGCACAATATCTCCAATAATAGCAACTTTCAAGCCTTTCAAAGTGCCAAATTTCCTTTGGATAGTAAAAGCATCTAACAAGGCTTGAGTGGGGTGTTCATGCGTGCCATCTCCTGCATTTACTATATTTGCATCAATATGTTGAGCAAGAAAATGAGGAGCGCCTTGAGACTTATGACGAATAACTATCATGTCTACTTTCATAGAAAGTATATTGTTTACAGTGTCCAATAGTGTTTCTCCTTTCTTAACCGAACTACTTGAAGAAGAGAAATTAATCACATCAGACGAAAGCCTTTTTTCTGCCAGCTCAAATGAAAGGCGAGTGCGCGTAGAGTTCTCAAAAAAAATGTTCGCAATAGTCAAGTTCCTTAATGTAGGTACTTTTTTTATCTGAGGGCGGTTGATTACATCTTTAAAGCTTTCAGCTGTTTCAAATATCAATTGAATATCATTGACATTTATGTCTTTAATTCCTAATAAATGTTTGGTACTTAGTTCGCCCATATATTTTATTTATTCTATTATCCAAACACTATTTATTTCATGCCCCTGCGCTATCCACTTCACTTCTATTTTTTGAGAAGATAATGTGTTTACAGACTTACCTATATAGTTTGCTTCTATTGGCAAATCCCGAGCATAACTCCTTTCTATCAAAACAAGCAACTCAACGCTTTTGGGCCTACCAAAAGCAGTTAATGAATCCAATGCTGCTCTTGTACTTCTTCCCGTATATAATACATCATCTATTAAAACTACCTTTTTGTTTTCTATATTGCATGGTATTTTTGTAGTACTAGCTTGAGGCAAGTTAGGTCTACGTCCAAAATCATCTCTATGAAATGTAATATCCAAATACCCTATAGGTATTTTTTGAGCTTGTAATTGTGCAAGCTGTTGCAGCATAGCATCTGCTAAAAAAATACCGCGAGGCTGCAAACCAATAAGCACTGTATCGGAAAAATCATTATGAGTCTCCATAAGCTGGCAGCATAGCCGACTTAATGTAATGTTAAGCAAATCTCCTTCCAATAATAACTTTCGTTTCATAATAGCCTAGCAAGTTCTATTAACAACCTAAATTAGTACAATTTTGAACATATCACACTGTTAAAAACAAAGGTATCATTTTTTTTGTGATTTGAGAATAATAACACAAAAAAATAGATATAGGAAATGGGTATTGTAAAAGATATTCTTCAGTATTTTAAAGTTGTAAAGTTTTATTAAAAAAAACTTAGAAATATTATAATTGATCAAAATATTTTTTACCTTTGCATTGTGGTTAAAATTAAAAAACAATGGCGAATCATAAATCAGCAATTAAAAAAGTAAGGTCAGACCAAACAAAAAGAGAGCGTAACAGATATCAATTGAAAACTACGCGCACCTATATAAAGAGGCTAAAAGGAGCAAAAACAAAAGAAGAGGGCATATCTTTATATAAAACTGTTTCAAGTAAGTTAGATAAGTTGGCAAAAAATAATATTATTCATCAAAAAAATGCCTCTAATAAAAAATCTAAATTTCGAAAATTCGTTGACACCTTACCTGCATAATTATTAATTTTTTGTTGTAATATCTCCTACAACGCTATTTTTTAGAATTTGTTAACCTATACATTATTTTTAATGCATGCAAAATAAATACTCACAACAAAAAGGGTTAAAAATACCTGATTGGGCAGAAGAAGACAGACCAAGAGAAAAACTTTTATTAAAAGGTAAAAGTGCGTTATCTAATGCTGAGTTGCTGGGAATTTTAATTGGGTCGGGCACAAGAACGTTAAGTGCCGTAGACTTAGCAAAAGTAATTTTACAAAAATCAAACAACGACCTCAATAAATTATCCAAACTAACTGTTGAAGAACTAGAGCAAATCAAAGGTATTGGAAAAGCCAAAGCCATTACAATTGTTAGTGCATTAGAATTAGCAAAAAGAAAGAAATTTGCATCAATAGAAAAGAAGAAAAAAATCGTATGTTCCCAAGATGTTTATGAGTTAATGTTTGCCACTTTTAGCAACTTAGAGCATGAAGAGTGCTGGATTATCATGCTTAATAGAGCAAACATAGTACTAAAAAAAGCACAAATAAGCATGGGAGGGTTTTACAAAACTGCCATTGATAACAAATTGATATTCAAAAAAGCACTACAAAATGGAGCATCACATATCATACTTACTCACAATCACCCATCAGGAAATATTAAGCCAAGCCAACAAGATATTGAAGTTACTCAAAAAATATGTGATGCAGGAAAAACATTGGAACTTTTTGTATTAGATCATGTTATTTTTGGCGAAAACAAGTATTTTAGTTTCTTAGACGAAGACATGATGAAAAATCCTCAATAAGCCAAAAAAGATGCTACGCCTTGTTACACAAATAATAACACTTGTTGGACTACTTATAATGCCATACCACGCCCCTTCACAAAGCTACCAAAATAAGATAGCTAAACTGAAGTATCGCGGTGGGGGTGATTGGTATGCAAACAAAACTGCTCTACCTAACCTGATTAAATTTTGCAATGAACATTTGAATACAAACATTGCTCCTAATGAAGATATTGTAGAGGTGGAAAGTAAGGATATTTTTCTTTATCCTTACATATATCTTACAGGGCATGGCAATATAGAATTTAACCAGCAAGAAGCTCAAAATTTAAGAACATATCTTATCAGTGGTGGTTTTTTGCACATAGATGACAACTATGGATTGAATGAATATATAAGGCGTGAAATGAAAAAAGTATTTCCAAAAATTGATTTTATAGAAATACCATTTAACCACCCCATATATCACCAAAAACATCATTTTAATGATGGACTGCCTAAAATACACGAACATGATGGAAAGCCCCCACAAGGATTTGGTATTTTTTATGACGGAAAGTTAGTCTGTTTCTATTCTTATGAATGCGATTTAGGAAATGGATGGGAAGATAAAGAGGTATACAATAATTCTGAAAGCATCAGAAAAGAAGCTCTGAAATTTGGGGCAAACATTATATCTTTTGTCTTTATTGGAGAATAGACAAGCTCCTTTAACTATCTTTATGAACTTATTATTCTTTCTTTATGAACTTATTATTCTTTGCCCTACTGTTTATTTCTCTTTAAACTGTTTTTGATTTCAATAAAAAAATATATTTTTACTTATTGCTATTTTAATTTTTTTCATTACCAAACAGAATAAAACGATGAAAAAATCAACCATTACAAGAAGAGATTTTATAGGAAAAGCAACAACTGCTATTGGTGGAACAACCATTGCTATGGCCTTTCCAAACATCATGCATGGGCATGTTGCCCCATCTGATAAAATCAACGTTGGGTTAATAGGTGGGCATTGGCAAGGAACTTCAAATCTCTATTCTATGCTCAAAATCAAAGGTGTAGAATGTGTGGCACTATGTGATATTGATGAAAGTGTGTTAAAAGGAAGAATGTTAAAAGCAACTGCCAACCAAAAAAGAAAACCCAAGTTATATAAAGATTATCGCAAATTGTTAGAAGATAAAAATGTTGATGTAGTAATTATTGGAACGCCAGACCATTGGCACTGCCTACAATTGATAGATGCTTGTCAAGCAGGCAAAGATGTATACTTAGAAAAGCCTATTGCTAACTCCATACAGGAGTGCAATATAATGGTAAAAGCAGTAGAGAAGTATGATAGAATTGTACAAGTAGGGCAATGGCAAAGAAGCGAGCCGCACTTTCAAGAAGCAATAAAGTTTATCCAATCAGGAAAGCTAGGAAAAATCAATATGACTAAAACATGGAATTATGGCGGTGGATATAGGTCTAATTGGTTTGAACTAAAAGCAACACCAGAGGTAGTGAAAGACAAGGATATTCCCAAAAATGTAAATTATAAAATGTGGTTAGGTCCTGCTCCATTAAGAGCTTTTAATCAAAATAGGTTTCATGTAAATTGGCGATGGTTTTGGGATTATGCTGGAGGGCTAATGACTGATTGGGGAGTTCATCTAATTGATATTATACTTGCTGCAATGAGTGTAGAAGCGCCTAAATCAATCGCGGCATCTGGAGGAAAGTTCTTAAACCCTAATTCTGCCAACGAAACTCCTGACACTTTGCAGGCAATATATGAATATGATAACTTTTCTATGTTGTGGGAAAATTGCAACATTGATGATATAAGATTTATTAAAGATATGTCATTTGGAATGGGGCACGGTATCTCTTTTATTGGAACAGAGGGCAAAGTAACATTAAATAGAGGAGGATGGGAAATTAATGCGTATGCCTCACACAGTAACGAAAAAATAGTAGAAAAACAAAGCTTTCCCCGTCAAGAGACAACAAATGGTTTGGACTTGCATACCCAAAATTTTATTGCTGCAGTAAGGGACAAGAAAAGAGAAAACCTAAACGCTGACATAAAAGTAGGATATATGGCAGCAGTAAACTCACACATGGGAAACATTGCATATAGAACAAATAAGAAGCTGTATTGGGATAGAGAACAAAAAAACTTTGATGACAACATTGCTAATCAATATATTACTCCTACCTATCATAACGGATGGGAATTGCCAAGTTTATAGATATAAATCAACCAATGATACATTGAATTTGTGTCATGAAAGGCATTAATGCATTATACCTCTTCTATAACAAAATTATGATTAGTGTAGATACAAATATCGGCAGCAATTGTTAAACTTTCTTTGATAATTTCTCTTGCCGAGAGGTGAGGTGCATGCTTTTTTAATGCCAAAGCAGATGCCTGTGCATACATGCTTCCTGAGCCTATAGATGCCATGTCTTTGTCAGGCTCCAATACATCTCCCGTTCCACTTACAATAAGAATTTCATTTTTATTGACTGTAATTAACATAGCTTCTAATTTTCGAAGATATCTATCTGTTCTCCAATCCTTTGCCAACTCTATTGCCGATCTTTTCATATTTCCTCCATGCAATCCCAATTTTTCATCAAAACGTTCCAATAAAGTAAAGGCATCTGCAGTGCTTCCTGCAAAACCTGTTACTATTTTTCCTTCTTGCAGTTTTCTTATTTTCACAACGTTACCTTTCATTATATTATTCCCCAGCGTCGCTTGTCCATCGGCTCCTATGGCAACTTTTCCATTGTGCTTTACAGCTATGACTGTTGTTGATTTCATTTTTTCGTTACTAAAATTTTAGTTTAAAATATTCATGCTTCTTTTCTTAATCGTGCTACTGGTATATTAAATTGCTCTCTATACTTTGTCACTGTTCTACGCGCAATGTTATATCCTTGTCCTTGAAGTATTTTTGTCAATTTATCATCAGAATATGGTTTTCGTTTGTCTTCTGTATCAATTATTTTTTTCAATGAGTGTTTAATTTCACGCGTACTCACCTCTTTTCCTTCGTCTGTAGAGAGGCTTTCAGAAAAAAAGTATTTAAGCGAGAATATGCCAAACTCTGTTTGCACAAATTTACTATTAACTACCCTTGATGCAGTAGAGACATCCATGTTAATTTTGTTTGCTATATCTTTGAGTATCATAGGCTTTAGCTTTGATTCTTCTCTTGATATAAAAAAATCATATTGAGTGTCAATGATGGCTTGCATTGTAATTAACAATGTTTGATTTCGTTGATTGATGGCATCAATAAACCACTTAGCGGCATCTAATTTTTGTTTGATAAAAGAGACGGTTTTGCGTAAGTTTCGGTCTTTATTTTTTGATTGTTTATATGTGTTTATTATCTCTGAGTATGACCGCGATATTTTGAGTTCAGGTGTATTTTTTCTATTCAAACTCAGCTCCAATGTTCCATTATTGTTCACAAGAATAAAATCAGGTACTATGTATTGAGCTTTAGAATTATCAGGAGCATTGCTACTGGGTTTAGGGTTTAGCTTTGTAATGGATTCAATAACCTTTTTAAATTCCTCTGCAGACAAAGACATTCTGTTTTGAATTTTTTGAAAATGCTTTTTTGTGAAGTCGTCAAAATATTTTGTTAAAATTTTTATTGCTACTTCTATATATTCATCTTTCGGCTTTCTTTCCAATTGTAACAACAAACATTCCTGTAAGTTTCTGGCAGCTATCCCTGGTGGGTCAAATTGTTCTTGTATTTTGTGCAGTATTTTTTCTACTTCTTCTACCTTCACTTCCATACCTTGCGAAAAGGCAAGGTCGTAGGTGATAGATTTCAATTCTCTACGAATATACCCATCCTCTTCAATACTGCCCACAAGTTGTTGTCCTATTTTATACTCCTTTTCGTCTAATTTACAATAGCTTAGCTGTGTGGTTAAGAAATCGGAAAACGACAAGTTTGAAGCTATTGGCACTTCATCTTGTTCCTCTCTTCCATCACCATACATTTTATATCCGCTATAATCTTCATTTACATAATCATCAAAATCCAAACTATCTTCTTTTTCTGCCTTTTCTCCGCTATCAGCATCATTATTCTCCTCAAACACATCATCACTTGACGTATTTGTATCATGATTATTTTTTCCTTCATCTAATGCTGGGTTATTTTCAAGCTCTTTTTCTATCCTTGACTCCAACTCTGTTGTTGAAATTTGCAGTAGCTTAATAAATTGTATTTGTTGTGGAGATAATTTTTGCGATAGCGTTTGATGTAATCCTATCTTTTGCATTTTTTTGACTATTTAATTAACACGCAAATATAACACTTTTCATCTGTTTTATCAATTTCAATACATAATTACTCCACTCCTGCCATAACTAAAAATCAAATTCCATCCCTAATGGCATCCTTGCCTGAATACCTGAGTACATCTCTAATTCATTAATTTGTTGTATTATAGGATACAATTCCTTGTATTGTTTTTGCTCTATTTCTGTAGCTATTTTTTTGGATGTTTTACTTAATAGTTTAGATAAGGCTCCTTGGCTTTCAGGATAGTATTGCACTTGATAATCATCTGATATTCCCTCTCTTTTAGCTGCTATTTCTATAGCGTCATTTATGCCCCCTAACACATCTACCAATCCATTTTGTAGTGCTTGATTCCCTGTCCAGATTCTACCACCGCCTATGTCTTCAACTTCCTGTGCAGAAAGTCCTCTATTAATTGCCAATTTTGAAGTAAATATATCATAACTCCTTTCTATATCTCTTTGAATTATTTTTTTTTCTTTTTCGGTCAAAGGCTGAAAAAAAGCGTATCGTAGGTCACTAAAAGTTCCTGTTTTGATTTGATCAGAAGTAACACCTAACTTGTTTTTTAAAAAGCCTTGCATATTAAATACCATGCCAAAAACACCAATAGAACCTGTAACAGTTGTCGGCTGTGCTACTATGGTATCGCAAGCCATAGCTATGTAGTAGCCTCCTGATGCGGCATAGTCCCCAAACGAAGCAATTACTGTTTTTTCTTGGGCTATCTGCTTTATTTCGTTCCAAATAATATCAGACTCCAGTGCACTTCCTCCTGGTGAATTAACTCTAAGTACTATAGCTTTTACATTTTCCTTTTTTTTCAATTTTTTTAAAAGAGCTACATATTTTTTACTATTTATCACATCATCATCGTCTTTTGATTTTATTTCTCCTTCTGCTACAATAACTGCTATTTTATTTTTTGAATGCTTGTTTTCTGTATCTTGATACTCTATAGGAGAGACAAGTTTTATTTTTTCTTTGTCATCTAATCGTAAAACAGACTTGATTTTTTCTAACACATCATGTCTATATGCTAACTCATCAACAAGACCATATTTCACGGCATCAGATGGTTTTTGTATAAATGCATTTTCACTAATTACCTCTAATTCTTGTTTCTTTACCTTTCTTGTTTCACTTATATCATTTAATATATGATTATATATATCTCTGATGACAAGAGTTACTTGTAATTTAGAGGCATCACTCATTTTGTCTAATATAAAAGGTTCTACTAGACTTTTATAGTCTCCTACTCTAAAGATTTGCGGTTTGATATCTAGCTTGTCAAGAGTACCCTTAAAAAATAGTGTTCTTAAAGAGAGTCCATCAAATTCTAAATTTCCAAAATCTGGTGTAAGATATACCTTCTCAGCAGCAGCGGCAACATAATATCCCCCTTCATTATAATCATCGTCATGGGCATAGACAAACTTTCCGCTTTCTTTAAAATCTACCAAAGCATCTCTTATCTCTTTATGTATTGCAAATCCTGCACCTATGGTAAAATTTTCCATAAAAATTCCTTGAATTTTAGAATTTTCTTTGGCAGATTGTATTGTATTAACCAATTTGCCTATAGAGATTGTTTCTTTTGATTGGGCAAGTTGAGAAATAATTTTTTTCGTATTCGCTTCTTTTTTTTCTGCAATAACATAATCTCCAAAATTGAGATAAAGTACAGAGTTACTTTCTATTTTTTTCTCTTCTGGCACAAGAAGTAGTGCGCCTCCTATCAATAGGCCAATACCTAATGAGAAAAAAATAATTAGTGCAATTAAGCTTGCTAGTATATTTCCAAGAAATCTTAACATGATCGTAATATTATTTAGTTGCTGTTATTTAATTTTTTACTTTATGTATCCATTTAAATTTATCTTCTATCCTTCCCATTTTAATGTCTTCTAAAGTTTTTAACAACTTTAAGGACAACTCTCTGCTAGAAGAACTGTTCGGCAAAGCGTAGTCTTTGCCTTTATGTCCAATAGTTTCTATATGTGTAACGACGGCAGCCGTTCCTGAACCAAAAGCTTCTTGCAATTTTTGGGTACGAATAGCTTCGATAACTTCATCAATCTCAATTTTTCTCTCTTCTACTTTTATACCCCAATCTTTTGCAAGTGTAAGAATGCTATCTCTTGTAATGCCTCCTAATATTGTATCAGAAAGAGCAGAAGTTATTAATTTATTGTCTATCACAAAAAATATATTCATAACTCCAGCCTCTTCAATATATTTATGATATTGCCCGTCTGTCCAAATTACTTGGTCATAGCCCTCCTGTTGAGCTAATTTAGCTGCATAGAGCGATGATGCATAGTTACCTGCTGCTTTGGCAAATCCAGTGCCTCCATTAGCCGCGCGCGTATATTGCTGTTCTACTTTTAATTTAACAGGCTTTGAAAAGAAATTACCTACTGGACTTGTTATCATTAGGTATTTGTATTTTAAAGAAGGCCTAACTCCAATAAACTCTTCGGAGGCAAATAAAAATGGTCTTATATATAAGGCACATCCTTGCTGAGAAGGTATCCATTTTTTATCTACGCGCAAAAGCTCATCTAAACCTGCCAAAGATAGTTCTTCATCATATGCTGGTATGCAAAGTCTTTCTGCCGATATGTTTAGCCTTTTAAAGTTTTTCTCAGGTCTAAAAACAACTATTTCATTATCAATGTTTTTATACGCTTTCAAGCCTTCAAATACAGATTGTGCATAGTGCAATACCGCTGCTCCTGGTTTTAGGTTTAAAGTAGAATATGGCGTAATTCGTGGGGCTTCCCATTTTCCATTTTGAAAGTTTGTCTCAAATACATGATCTGAGTAACTTTTCCCAAAGGAGAGGTTATCAAAATTTATGTTTTTTAAGTTTGAATTTTCTGTTAAATTGTATGAAATTTTAATTTTTTTCACTTCTAAATATGTGTTTTAAGTTGAAAATTTAACTTATATATTTGCTACCAATATTTTTCTTCTACATTAAGTTCTTGTGCCCTTGTTCTTCCTAAAATAAACAAATAGTCAGACAATCGGTTTAAAAACATTAATATTTTTCCCGCATCAATTTTTTTGCTAACACAAGCCCTTTCTGCACGTCTACACACTGCCCTAGCAATATAGCAAAAAGAAACAATTTTATGCCCTCCGGGAACGATAAATTTTTCTTGCTTGCTTAACTTAGCATCCATTACATTTATTTCATGCTCTAATTTATCTGTTGCCGTTTCTAAAAATTTAGTGCTACTCAAATGCTTTTTGTCCTTTACATGGGAACTTGCCAATGTCCTTCCTATTTCAAACAAACAATTTTGAATATAAAAAAGAGACTGCTTTCTGTTTTCATCCCTTTCAAAATCATTCAATAAGCCAATGTATGAGTTAAGCTCATCAATATCGCCCATTGCA
This sequence comes from Tubiluchus corallicola, assembly GCA_030141605.1. Lineage (NCBI taxonomy): Eukaryota > Metazoa > Priapulida > Priapulimorpha > Priapulimorphida > Tubiluchidae > Tubiluchus > Tubiluchus corallicola. The sequence goes on from JAQGDQ010002461.1 coordinate 27,983, forward strand.
CATATTAGTTTGTTGTTTTTTCGTACTTTTTTGCCCCCAATCAAAGTAGTTTTCCCTCCATCTCCTTGTTTTGTATATACTTTCATAGCAATTTATTAAACTTTTTTTAATATTTGCATTAAGGAAGAAATGAATATCGCAAAGTAAAGGTAAAGATGGAAATAAAAAAACAAAAAAGAGGGATTTTATTGGTAAACTTAGGAACGCCAAAAAATACGAATCTCTTTTCTATTCAAAAATATTTAAGCCAATTTTTAATGGACAAAAGGGTAATAGATATACCTGCATTATTTCGGTGGGCATTAGTAAGCTTAATTATAGTGCCTTTTCGTTCACCAAAGTCTCAAAAGGCATAC
>JAQGDQ010000805.1:5000-17500 GCA_030141605.1 Tubiluchus corallicola
TAACATCTAGATTATTATAGAAAAAAATCGTCATAAACTTCACATAGTCATCAGTGAAAAATTTAAGAAACTTTGTTTATTTGCAATTACAAACAGAAAAGGAGAGAGAACACTGCCCTGTCCAACGTGAAAATGGGAATTTAAGTGAAACCACTTACTTCAACAATTATTAGGTTAATTAAAAACAGTTAAACTACAATGGAGACAGTAATGCTTGGAATCAGCATACTACTAAAATAGTAGATGCAGCAACCCTAACAAATTTAACTATCATGACATGTCACTCATGTCTGATTGAAACTTCTTCAATAAAGTTTAGCACTCTACACTCTAGTTCCAACAATCAGTGACAAGGCCTGCTTAGTGAAGGTGGTTGTGACGGGACTGAAACCTAGCCAATCTTCAAGTATAATTATTTTCCAAGACGCCTTGTCTACTTGCTTCTCCCAGTGTGGTACGTAACTGGCAGGTGATTCCGAAAATATTGCAGATGAAATTGCCTATAAACAGTTTCCTAGCAGTCCAATTACTGGTCCGGCTGAGCGTTTCCTAATAACAAACTTATAGACTACATACAAAAAAGTCCAATCTGGTAGAGTATGCCAAAAATCTTCCATACCTATGTTGACCACAGGCACCGAATCAGTTTGTGCTGAAAATGGAGTAAGATTTTCTAGACTTCGTTAAAATGTCAAGCGAACAATTTAGCCTGTCCAGGTGCCTATTCAATTACAATATTTCAGTGTCCCATATTGTTATTTTTTTGGAAATCGAGCTGAAAAATGGTTTTTCTCCCATTTGATATGTTTCAAAGCCTTAGTTGCTACTGTCATATAAGTACCTTGCGTTACCGTTTTCGCCATATTTATTGTGAAAGAGCTAACAGTAAACAACTTTTTTTCAATTGGTGATTCACACCGCTCCAGGGCTTCATATTACAACAATGAACTGTACGAATCGTCACGTCCCTGGCAGATTCTCATTCAGACGCCAATTGTTACCTTTCAATATGTTACCCCATTTTCCTGAGAAACTGTACCCATTGCCCAGTTACTATACCGCTCAGGTCTGCCAGGTATCAACCACCTTCTGAATGGTTTTCTATTTGTTCTATCAAATAAGTATGTAAAATTTTCAAAGTCTTCATTACGTGAACAATATTTTGTGTGCTGTACTATATGCGATGTCAGGCTAATGTTGTAAGGCTATTGTCATAAATAATGGGTTTCAAAACATAAGCGTTTTTTAATAAAAGGCTTGCTAAATATAAATCTGTTTAAAGCTTTTAATTCTGTATGTTTTTTGAATTCGGTTTATATAAATTAAAGTATGCCTAACGTACAGGTTATACAAACCAGTTTTTCTAATTGTTTCAAACATTAATTTTCACATAGCTCGAGTGATTTTAATGTACTTCATGCTCTTTTGAATTTTATTTTTAGGGAAACTACAGTGATACACAATCAACTCAGGCTTCACCAAAAATTTGCATCTTATTCAACGCTTGGTGCCCAGGTACGTTTTGGCTTTTTCGGTTGCTACTACGAATATAATGGATAGTATCAATTAGTGTAGCGAGTATTGTGTGATTTGTAATTCTGTACTGCAGTGGCATGACGAAAATATTTACATTTTTAGCTTACACATGCAGAAATCATAAACACGCAGAATTAAAAGTTTCATAAAGATGAACAGTCGGAGACATATTTGTGTTTTACAACGCTTTTTATTAAAAAACGCTTATGTTTCGAAACCTATTATTTGTAAATCAGTCTAGCATCGCATACAGTACTGCACAAAGACTGTTCTTATTACTCTGTGTAGGCTTCAAAATAGCTGTTATTTTTGATACAAGGTATTGTGAAAAATTTGTAAACATCAGTTAGTCCACATATTGTACGCAATTTAATTCTTAGTTTATATAACTAAGCTTTATACAACAGCTGTATAACGAAATTAATAAAGATATTGTGTTCCTTAATTTACTAACGCGCACAAAACATAATGCTTAAAGTGAATACACGACAACTCTACCGCTAGAGCACAGTTCATATCAAATCGCACAGAACTCACTAATAGAACACAGTCAACTACTAACAAAATCGGTAGTGATACCCATACAGTGACTGTAACATTCGGGTCACGAAATTCCTTGCTAGCCCAACTGGGGCTCGAACTTGGGTCGGGCATCTTAAATCAAGATGGATTGCTGAACGGGTTGGTGACTCCAAATGTTAAAGAGCAGCAATAATTGTTTAAATTCTAAGGCAGTTACAAGCGCAGGAGGGGTCGGTCTGTCCTAAAGTACAGAGAATGGGCCAATAGTGATACAGTGTGAACGGGAACAGTGAACACAACAAAGTATAAATAAACAAACTGTTTGCCATAGGTTTAACATTTTAATTGGCATAATTAATTAATTAATTCAAAACAATAAACAAAAAGAACTCACAACTTGCACCAGAGCAGCGGGGTACCCCTCATTTAATAACAGTCTGCTAGCGTTTCACGTAGCGGGACGTCTCCCGTAAAGTTCCGGGTTTCACACACTTAGGTGGCTGGAATCACTTTGCTAACAGTCTTGTCGACAACGGCGACCGCATCAATGTCCCACTCGCTTGACTGGCTTAATGAGATTAGCGGACGATGACAGACCACCAGGATTCTTCTAACGACGTCTCCTCCTAATGAGTCAGGTACCAGGCTTTCAGAATATATTAGAAGTCTACTTTTTGTGTCGTCTTGGTTGAAAACTCCACCATCATGGAAGCATACCCATCACAGGAAAATGTCATTTGCCAAATACTAGACGTATGGCTCACGTTCAGTCTACTCAAGATAAATGAATGGTAGTGTGAACAATTCAATTCACGTAGCTATTGCAGTTGATTGTATCATGAAGTTGATTATAAAAGTATCCGAAGTGACGTCTTGTCGGCCAACGCCCCGACAAAGACAAAATCAATGGGCCTTTTAGCTGAGTCGGCCATTTAACAACTATATCGTAACCTCCTGGAATAATCTGCACTTCTCAAGTCATACCTGTCGTGACCCAGTTAATCATCCAATCACAGCGGTACTATAGGTATGAGATCATGAAGCCAGAATTTAGTCCAAAAAGTTGAACCGTAACGTTTCTTTGTTGAACTCCCAATAGGTGGAGCCACCAGTTTATAACGTTTACCAAATTCGGTTAATTAGTTATTAATGACAGGTTCAATACAATACATTTCAAATGCCACGTAAACGTGTTATTACAGTTAAATGACTATTCGTTTTAATCTGCTAAACACGACCGTGACAGTGACGTTTTACCAGATGGTGCGAACTTTTTAAATTACTGTATTAAGAATATTCTTTTACAGTTACAAAAGTCTTTTAAAGATGCAAGCGTAACTTTAAATAATTTAACTTTAAAGGAAAACCGGATGATTGTTTATTTTCAATCTCATTTTAAGTTACTGTCCAAAATATACGTTTTATTGCCTCTAAAAGTTAGTAATTGTTTCTTATATTTTAATAATTAGCTTAGAAAGTTAATTAGCGGCAGCCGAACACAGCTATTTCTTACGTCAGAAACTAACCACAGTTTGTGCAATAACAGGCATCTACCCTTGCGCGTCAAGCACGTTACTGTTTAAACGCGTGATGTCACGAAATTGGGCTCTATGTCGTATGACGTCAAAAACTAACACAGTTATCACGGTGCCGCCTTCTATTAGTCGGCCACTAAAAAGCACTGCCAATCTTAGTAGATTCACTAAGCAGCGCGTAGCTTTGAAAGTTTAAAGAAATTTGAGTATTCGAGCTAATTATTATTTAATGTAACCTTCGACATAAAAAAGCTGTTGTAGTTTTCAATATTTTAAAGCATACTTTATTCTGAAGTAATGTTCACACATTCGTCTGGTTTTCTTTTAAATCTTTGTATCCAGGATAATTTTTCGGGATATACTTTAAAATTCCTTTTTCTTTTAAATTCAGGAGACACAGTCTTCCTTGATAATGAAGAATTGCGGAAAGAATACGTTCTACGTGACTACGGCGAACTGTACACCGATAGTTGGTATAAGATAGGTACGCGTTCCTGGAACTTTGCCCAGGTGAGCTCTGATCCAGTAGATTTACGATGCGCTAAATTGACAAAAATGAAAAAGACAAATGAAAAATCCTTAAACTAATACAGGAAAAGAATGTATAAAAATCATCGAAATCATTGTTTTATTATTTAGTGATAATGCAATCACTAATTAATGAAAAATTATGCAGGTCAAATTACTAAATTCATACGCAAAATATTACCAACAATACAGTAATGAAACATCTTGTGTTTCTTTTCTGATTTGTGATTAATTAGTGGTTGTGTTTATGCTATTAAATCCAAAACTTAGTTTTTTGTGATATTTCTGTACATTTCTGTTTTTTACTTTACACCTAAGTGGTCTGATGTGTTGGTCGTGTCCTTTCCTTTAGTGATATTCGTTCTGAGCATGCGCACCAACTTTCATGCTCCACTAAGGCACAAACCCACATTTAATTAAATTTTGATACAAAATTTGAGACTGGAAAGTAAGAAAGTTATGATGCAATCTGGATTTGAACCAGGTAACTTCTGTTTTACAAAGCAGTTGCCTTAGACCATTTGGCCAGTGGTCAAGACAGTTCAAAGCTCCAATTAGTTCCCATTTAGATAGTTTATTGTAAAATAATTTACGGGATTTATTTGATCTGCTAATTTGAGAGCTATTGTTGTAAAGTATTCATTGAAAGCATGAGCTACGGTTTTGCCTTTAGTTATTACTTTGTTGTCATCTTTAATTTAACAGCATGCGATTCTTTGTGCTTTGGCATAAGATTTTTCATAATATCACATATTTGTTTATTGTTATTTTTATGTTTATGTAATTGGTTTTTGTAGTCTAATTTAGAAGTTTTGGCTAGACCATTTACTTTGTTTCTGAGTGTTTTATAGCTGCCTGTTGCTACATTATTTTTTTCCTTTAACAAGATCATGATACATTTTGTTTTGGATATGATGGATATATCAGTATGCCTTTTGTTATCCAAGCCTTTTTGTAATTGCTATTGCTATTGGAGGATACAAATTTCTCTTTTACATTGTTTTATATGCATTTGAAACTATTTAAAAAACTGTTATATACCTGTTCAGGATCATTGCTTGATAACACTGTAGTAAAGTCAGCAGTTGATAACTCATTTAAAAGTAGTTCTTTTATCGTGAAATTGTATATAACTTGACTTCGGCAGATGTTACTAGTGAATGATTTTATTTGATCTATTATAAGAAAAACAGATAAGTGACCAGTAATGTTATTTAAAAAACATCCTGCTTTATAAAAGCCTTGAATTACATTGGTAAAAATGTTATCTATTAGGGTTACAGAATGTCTTGTTATCCTATTAGGTGGAGTTATTGTTGGAATTAAAAATATAGTAAATAAAGAGCCTAAACTGGGCTATATTGGGAACCAATCAATATATTTTTGCCGTTAGGCACAATAATCTCGATAAAAAGCATTTCAATATTTTCATTAGTTACATTTAAACGTTTACGAACTGTAGACACATGTAGTTTCTTACAAAGAGAGCAACCCCGTCACCAGATTTATGCTTCCTGTTCAAACTAAGAAAACTATACCCGGTAAGCGAAATGTGCAATTACAGGAAATTTTTCTTCGATTAGGTTAGCAAATGCAGCTAGATATTCAAAATTAGATTTTAAGCTTCTATTCAAATGTAAAAGAGACAATGAGTTTTTGAATTTTAAATTGATAGTATAGAGTGGAATTGATATTCTCTGTACCTGTAAAATTAATATTATGAGTAAAAATCTATTGTCTGGATCAATACTATTTTTAGCTTCTGAATCAGATCCAAAAGAAATAGTAATTAGTTGAAGTGAGTATAAAACATTAAAAACAAAATTGAAATTAGTACATTTAGCGATGTAAAAATTCGCTGTCATCTGAAATATTGTTGAAAGGAAATATGGATTGCAGTCATTTGAAGTTATATTATCATAGTGATTAGTTTAAGTTTTGTACGTTTTAAATGAGTACCGGTATGATTTTGGTAGAATCCGTAAAAGACTCTTTTGATTTATTTTCACATCCTGGTACATGTAGTACGTACATGTAGTCATTATACGTACATGTAGATATGACTATGATTAATGATGACGGCAATGATGTAATATGATGATAGGATATACACAAAAAGAAAAACAAAAAATGTCTTTCAAGTTTGGTATCAAAATTTAAGTTAATTGTAGATTTATAACGTTAATAATAGTAATCTTGTTATTAAGATTATAATAACTAATTTATGCCCTAGTTCAAGTGTTTTGAAGTGGTCATCCTTTTATCTTTTTTAATGATCATTTATATTCACTGATTCTCTTGTTCACTTCACTGGTATGGGCCAGCAGGCAGTTTGCTATTTGGTGATAAGTTCCCTGTTGCTGACCCAGGCTAGTGAAGACTTAACACTGTTCATATGCTTCTTTGTGTTTTTTATGTGCTTTTTTAGTTTTTCTTTATTGCAATTTTGTGCCTAAATAAATAATATAACATAACATGGTCCTCGCTAAAACAAGGCTGACATGTAAAGATCCGTTTATACTGCTTCTTTTTTTCCATCTAAAGAAGGCGTTTGTTCCAGGTGTAGTGGCTAGGGATTTGTCCAGCAATTTGAAGTTATTTTGTACAATAATTTGTTCAACAAAATCGCTGAAACTGACAATTTACGACTAGATTTGTCTGGCGCAGTAACACTCATTTTAAGGTCATTTCCGATACAATAACAACTAATACGAACAACTTGAGACCAGGTTTGACCAACACGGTTTGTGTTTCAAATCCAGGATGTATTCCAGCTTTTCTTGTCTTTCTATTTTGACATCAAAATTTAATAATGTGGATTTGTACAATGAGTTTGAATGAGCTATTAGAGCAAGGATGCCCAGCCATAGCAGGCCATAAGCAGGCGAGCATTTAAGACAAAATACTTTAATTTAGATGAAAATTAAAGTCAGTGGCTTCTCAGCACCACTGCCGAAAAATTTCTCTCTTAGTGCATACTGATCCACACTCTTTCAAGCGAGCAAGTGCAAGTATTTCATCCTGAAGGGGAAACATTAACGATTGGCATGTTGCTTCTAAATCATTACACTTTTGTGATGTCATATTTTTTTAGTTTGAGCAGGACATATTGGATAGCGTATTTAAAGCGTTACAAATAACGGGTTTGCGAGACCAGGAATGTGGCAACTCTATTCAAGTAGTGAGAAATCTTACATCTGGGGTGATCATGTGTTTCTTCTCTCTTTCTTAATTATGAGATTTTTTATTCAGTGATTATCATTGCTTTAGTTTAAAAGTAGCAGCAAACATACAGACTAAAATGTTAGGACTGACGAATTTATCTGATTCATTGACAACTGACATAATTGATTACATTGTGAATGACGTCAGTAAATGGATCATGTACATTAAAGTAATTAACAGGCTCTTCAACTAAATGAAAGTCATTTTAATTATTTAGTTAATTGATTGACTGACTCACTGACCAACATGCGCATTAAAAGCGACTCTTTTTAACAGTTTACCTAATTAAAGGAAGAGCACGCTAAAAAATTCTAGGACTCGGACCTAAAACCGTGTAATTTCGCTCGTTCTACCATTTGAGCTAATGGCCAAAATAATAAAGTAGATCTAGCATCTTTTCCGTACATAATTAACCAGAGCCATCATTATCATGCTAGTGATATATTGCTGCACTTGAATACGCTGGATAGGCACTTATTCAGTATTAATTAGTTGATTAACTGACTGATCGCCTGGCTGATTGACTGAATTAACTAGCAAATGGCTGCTTAATCTATGCATTTCTTCATTCAGAGACCGCCAATAGTTGTAAAAAGACAACAGGCATGCAAAGTTTTGTCGGGCTGCTACTAGGTGTCACCATTATATAATATAAAACAAAACTCTTATTGTGGTATTTTATTAATCACCAACTGCTTACTCAGGTGCCCGACTAGCTGACTCGAAGACTGCATGAATGCGTGAATGATGGCTTGACTTAATAATTCAAACCCACAATGTAAGTTGTAAACTTATGTGTTTTTAGTTAAACTGGTTGGACAATAGCGGTGTGCTTTTCGGAAAATGGGCGAGCAACAATGCAGAGTATTACCCCTATACGCCACCATGGCAATGGCGTGGCTCGGAAAAAATTTTCCAGTCGTGGTACAGAACTGGACAGCCAACCAGATACGGGCAGTGCTGGGTGTTCTCTGCTATAACAACAACTGGTGAGGCTAGGGCTTCTTCTTATTTCTGGTTCAGCTTGATCAAGTTTAACATAGGCTATATTATTCTGCTGCGTTATTAGAGGTCTACATAACCACAACAGACATTGAAGTATTTTTAACGCATTATTGTGATTACACAAAGAATTCATAGTTCTCACACGAAATAAACTTATATGTTAAATAACATCGTTTTCTGGCGAATTTCGAGCATGTGCATTGCTGTAAAGATTCTCATGTTTCACGTCTTTTGCGCGAGTGAGCGAGAATGACATATGTAGTACATCGATCTTTATCGTTCTTCGTAAACGTCATTTGTCTCGCACAATGAGAATTGATAAAAATTAAAAGAAACAAATTTTACAGTGAGTTTATATTAAAATAAATTGAGAATTCGTAGTGAGAACAGGATTTTAGGTTGTAAAAGGTTATATTATAGTAAGGGTTTAATTTGACTTTAAGTGACAAAGGCCAATAAAGTCCAGTGGCGAGATTGTGCATACAGGACAACTTGTATTGAATTAAGTGGAATTTATCTGTAAATCGCAGAACTTCTGCTATCCACGTTCACACTACCCATCTGCTTAAGTCATTCGTACTAAGTCGCAGAACTTCTGCTATCCACGTTCACACTACCCATTTGCTTAAGTCATTCGTACTAAGTCGCAGAACTTCTGCTATCCACGTTTACACTATCCATCTGCTCAAGTCATTTTTTTCAAACATGCCACAGCAAAGTTCGTTTGCTGGGAGATAAGAAACATTTAAATTTCTCTTAAATTTTTAAGCAAGGCGTTTTATGTGGATATATTGTGTGGTGATTTCAAGGTTTTTAGTTGCACATGAAAAGACAAATGTTATTCAGACGTTGGTTTTTCCTTTCTAATGTAAAATCCATTCTTTTTTGCAGCTCTCCGGGCACTAGGTGTTCCAGCTCGCTCTGTGACAACATTTAGATCTGCCCACGATACGAATAAAAACTGCACCATTCAGTATAATAAGTACTGGGGTTGGAAAAAGAAGGAAGAAAAGTGGGGTTGGATATATTTTCAGGACGAGAAACTACTCGGTCATCTCGACTCTGTTTGGTAAGAATAGTAACACATTGTGTAACGATGAGCGGATGGTTGTTGATACACCGATTGTCGCATAGTTGAGACGAAAACGTAAAACAAACAGTAGAAAGAGTAAAATTAGTGAATTAAGTAACACGCCAGATGTCTACCCCCATAGTGCTCCACGCTGGTTGTCATTACGGAGCAGGTGCTGAGATGACAGACACACCTGCCCGTCAGCCCACTGAACCGACGAGGCTATTCTATACCAGCTACTTATAGCTGCTATGCAACACTGATATACAATGGCTTCGTAATAGATGAAACCATCACAATGTAGAGGGGAGGGTCGAAAATAAAGGGCATTTCGCCTTCGTAACACTGCCCTCCGCTACAGAAAATGGTCCGTCCTCGAACCAGAATGAAGCACACAGAAGAAATATTTTTTATTGAAAAAAAGTAAATTTATAAGTTTTACAAGAGTACAAAATGTCTGTTATACAACGCCTAAAAAGTTTTTGCGATTTTAACATGAGCATAACGCTTACGAAAAATGAAAAAAAATTGCACAAAAGAATTAAGAATTGACCGCAGTTAAGGTTCGGAGAGCTGGCTCTTTCCGGGCCGGATTCAGAAAGAGTCGGTTGGAGACTTCTGGGGTTCAATTTGCCGTTAAAGTTGATGCCCGAGTACGTGCGGCTCGCTTGCAAGGTGGGTGTTCCTCAACCCCATGGCTGGAGTAGGTCCGCAGACTCTTAAGGACTGCACCAACTAACGTAGCACTGTTGTTCCTCTTCTTTGAGACGATAGCAGATCGGGAAGCTCTTTGCGTCCCTTCACGTAACGACATCGATTCTACTTTGGAATTCTCTACCATTACAGGTTAAACAAATCAAGTCCCTATCGACATTTAAAACAAAATTAAAATCACTAATATTGACCAGATATGAAATACCATCACACCAGTACGACAACATACACACTAATTCTGAATTCATATATCCACGGCCATATTAATTAAATCATAGTTTTTCTTCATTTTTTTGTGCATAGTTGTAAATATGTTTTATTTTATTCGTCGCTACTTTCCATTACTGTACAGTGGTTTAGATTGCCATGACGCATTTTCATTTAAAAGTTTTTATTAACTAACACTGATTGATCATCTCTGTAAAGTTTTTATCAGTGATTATCAATGTATTTTAATGGCAAATGAAAATTATTTTATATATATATATATATATTATATATATATTATATATATACTCCCAAATATACGAACCCCGCGAAAGTTAGACTGGCTGTAGCGTCCATACTGCCGACATCATCGTCAAATCAATTAAGTACAGCATGTGACGAGGCACTCGTGACTGCGGAACTGATCCTCACGATACGTCTACACATCGACGTAACTGTTTCCAAGATTCAACCATTAATTTAAAAACAACTGTCCAGGTGCTGCTACAGCAAGTACAGACTACACTTTATACCTCACGATACGTCTACTCATCGACGTAACTTTTCCCAAGATTCAATTATTAATTTAAAATAACAGTCCAGTCCAGGTGCTGCTATAGCAAGTAGAACTGTATCCTCGCAGGTAAACACTCCTCTACGAGGCCACAGAAAATAGTCATGCACCATACAAGAACATTACAAGGCCACTGTAAAACAGGCACATAACCTGCTAATGTGGACTTTGAGAGCTCCGGTTTTGAAGAACCAACTAAGATGTGTTGTGAACCCACGCAAATCACAGCTACTGGCGACGAAGAAATTCGTCGTATCGTACAGTGGTTCCGGTGGTTCCATGTCACGGCGACGGTTCGGTACTGTTCTCCCACCGATTTAAGGTTGCAAGTTCGAATCCGCTGGGGTAAGCTTAGGGCTACCACTACCATTACCAGTACCAGTACTATTACAATCAGGTTAAAGCTGAGTATAACGCCCCTAGAAGTAAAATACCAATCCTTTCGTACCCTTGCTGAATTGACACACAAACTGTAGCAGTGCACAAGATCAACTTTCTTAAGTTTCTTTAGTAATGTATTAAAGGGCCATATAACCCGGACAGACACTGAAGAAGTTTGTTTAAAGAATTATTACGACAACACAAAGAATTCATAGTCGTTATTAAACAAAAAAGATTTGCAAATTAAATAACCTGCCTTTTTCTGGCGAATTTCGAACGCGTGCATTGCCATAAAGATCACCATGTTTTGTGTCTTTCGCGCGAGAATGACGCGCGGGGTACAAAAAGCATCGATTGTTTACCGATCATTGGTGACCTCGTGACTGTACTCATAACGTCATCCGTCTCGCGCCAGAAGTGACGGTTCTTCAAATTTAAAACCTATCGCTAACACCTGAGCGATAAAAAATCAAAAGAAACAAGTTTTCAGTAAGTTTGCAATAAAATATATATAATATTCGTAATGAGAGTAGGATTTTATGTTGTAAAAGCTATTATATAATATAATATAATATAATATAATTATGGTATATTATAGTGAGGATTTAGTTTGACTTTAAATAAAGTCCTCCAATGTGGTAGAAGAGTTCTTGCCCGTTCTTTCACACTGTAACGATGCAAATGCCTAATTCATATAGTAGTAGTAGTTTACTATAATTGCAAAAGCGTTTGCTGTTTTTCTCTTACACAGCGACCGTTGAATACAACACAGTGTAAAATAAAGATGACTGTCAGGGCAAATCGGCATGTTCGTTGTTGGTTCTTGTGGAGTAAATGGCCTTCCTGGGTCAATGACATCGGCCAGTTTTTCGATTACCGTTCAACTCTCCCTAGGGCTAAGGGTTGGAATATGTTTTTCATAAGTATTTACTTATTGTGAAGTGAATGTGTATGTGGAGTTTTAAAAAGCTGAAATGTTTTATTCCCAATAGAGGAGCAGAATGTATATTACGAATAAGACTAACACTATAATAATTAGAATCGTGAAACTTGCAGGGTAGTCACCTGGAGGGCTTAGACAAAAGTGTAGATAAAAATAAAAAATAAAAACCTACGAGTTGTTTATAGGTGCGAGACAGGAGCTTGATCATTACCGCAAATGGCAAGTTCCTCAAGTAGTTACATTAAAAACTATATTACA
>JAQGDQ010000805.1:20000-32500 GCA_030141605.1 Tubiluchus corallicola
TTATCATCATCATCATCATCATCATCATCATGCAAAATCTTTAAATAGGATAAATCTGACTGAGCACAGTACTCATCTACAGTAGGATTCTGTCTTAAGAGGCAGCTCACAATAATAGTCATTGATTAGATGCTGAATATAGTAACAACTATGTTTACATGAGGTTGCAAAACTTCTTAGTTTGAATACTGTAAATGAAATAACATAAAAACCCAATAGCTTAAATCCTTAAATTGGATAGGTATCTAAAATATAGTTAATGAACAGTTAAATTAAATATACTTTAAACTTAAAAACTTTAGATTACTTTAGAACCAACGCAAGTTCTAGGTAACGACAACTTAACGACAACGACAATTTCGTCTTGATTTGACAAAATTTTCTATGTTAGTGCTTATTATTATTTTCAATGAACCTCATATTCATGCTGATGTTTTACCAGCATATCATAACTATACACCAGTATGAGATACATTGAAAATAATATTAATAAGCATTAGAATAGAAAATTTAATTTTATGTCTAACCTTTAAATGTATCCAATTTAAGGATTTCAGTATATCAACTACATGCACGTGACGTATATATACTTTATAGTAGCACAATTCTAGCTGCTATGTTCTAATATATTTGTAAACTTGCGTAAATGCAGACAAAAAGGGCTGTTTCTCATGTTAAATACGGTCTATATCGAAAATAGAGGGCCACTGTTTATTTTTTGTTAAAACTGTTTGATCGTAAAGGTATGAGAGCTAGACAGGTGCTTAAATTTTGTTTACAAACAATAAAAATGAAGCATATTTGAAGCAAAAACAAAAAAAATCGAGTCTGTAACTTGCATATTTTTTGACATAGAGATGTTGAAATCCACAAACTTATGACCACTGGAAGTCGACGATTAAAATATGCGCATAATTATATACAGACTTTACGTTAAGACTTATACGAATATTATATGCGATGAATTAGATTAGTCACATTCTAATAAGTTATATCTTTCATTAATAGGCCTTTTCAAATGTGGTCCCACATCACTCACTGCTATAAAACAAGGTGATATCTCTCTCCAGTATGACACCGCGTTTGTCTGGGCTGAAGTGGATTCCGATCAGGTTCACACAATATTTGACAGAAATACTTGGGAAAAAATACGCGTGGATTATGTTGATAAAAAGGAGTAAGTATCGGCAAAGAACAATATAAGTAAAATTCACGAGAGAGAGAGAGAGAGAGAGAGAGAGAGAGAGAGAGAGAGAGAGAGAGAGAGAGAGAGAGAGAGAGAGAGAGAGAGAGAGAGAGAGAGGGAGAGAGAGAATAAATAAACAAATGACGAAATAAATAAATAAATATTTTATTTTACATTATATTACATAACGTAACTCCCTGTGATTGCATTGTAATCTGACAAAAATTAAATCACAACAATGTAAAAAAATTTCAAAATTATATCAAAGTTTATCACATCCAAAAGGGTAAGAATAGTAAATCGTTATCTTAGTATATAATCCTTAAATTACACATTAAAAATGTACAATTAAAAACAATTGCACATTTTAATTTAAGAGAAACCAGTCACAGTTAAGAAACTTAAACTTTTATCTTCGTCACCTAAATAGCCTTGATGATTACAAGTCGAATGATTAAATTAAAATTGCGATTTTTCAGTGAACTTACAAGTTATAAATGTTGCTATTGTTGATGGTTGCTATTGTCGTTGAGTTGCTGTTGTTCTTAAGTTGTTATTGTTGTTGAGCTGCTGTTGTTATTTTCAGCACTGGAAAATTGTTAAGCACCAAACAGCCTGGGGGCATGTATGCTGGCAGAGAAGATATAACTCATCTGTATAAATACCCAGAAAGTAAGTTGTGACGTTGTGAAAAAACTTGTTCATTTCGTTGCTTATACCTGGAATACAAATTGTTACCGAGTTGTGCATGAAAACTCGCCGATAGGAAATAGAATTGTGCAAAATTTGCTAGCTTTGCTTAAAAGTTCTGAAAATTTGAACAATGCTAGCCATCAAAGTGATTAATTTTGAGTATCGGGCCAAGCGAAAATCATTCAAGATAGCTGCCATTTTCAAGCTAGCTGACAAGATGGCTGTTATATATATATATATATATATATATATATATATATATATATTATTATTATTATTATTGGATTTCAATGCCAAGAAATCCACACTTAAATTCTCCTATAACATACCCTGTATAGGATTTCAAAGTGTCTTCTAAAGATGGCTACAGAGGGTGCCCGGAATTGCCCACGTTGCCTTAAAACCATGAGACTTTGCGCGATCTATAGAACCTTCAATGTAGTTAGTTTAACATTTGTAGCCAATCGAAGGCCATTTAATTTTCAAGATGGCCACATCTTATCTATTAAAAGATGTCGTACTCTTGCTAGCCGCAAATTCTTCATCAACTACATCATACTTTAGGTATTTGCCTGCTCTAAATTCCACCCACAGCCCACTAAAGAGAAAATCGTTGTATTCGCTTACAACTATAGCATCAGTGTCAGCAGTCTTGGTGTTAGTTGCCTTAGTCGGCAGTTTGGAATAGAAGATAAGGTTTGCTTCTTGTGAGCCTATTTTTCTATTCGCTATTTCTTCAATACTGTCACTTTACCCTCAAATTCAGCGCCAGTTTATAAATTGTTGCGTTACATCCATAGGCACTAAATGGCCACCAAATCTGTGGCAAAATGCACAATCTAGCTAATACATTTTAATACAATTAAAATTGCTACTGTATTAGCAGCCATCTTGAACTTCTAATTGGGTGATATTATAGGACATTTAACCATCAACATGGCTTCTTTGAGCTTGAAAACCTATATTTAGATAAAATCATCATCGTGTCTACTTTAGTAGCTAGGAAATGGTCCTGATCATCATCTTATTAGCCGTCTTGAAAATGCGGCCGTATAGAATGACGACACCAGTAACTCAGTCTGGTTTTTCTGCAGTGTCTCGAGAGGAGCGCGCTGTAGTGACTAAGGTACAGGCGGCATTGGGTCATCCTCCCGATTACACCCATCGACGAATGGCGGCGAAACCTGACGTTAATTTCGAGTTGCAAGTAAGTTAATTTTTGTTTCGTATAATTCAGCCCACTCGGATGTATCTGTAAAAACTTTCTAATGGATTTGGAGAGAATCACAACATTTGATAATTTCTATCTGAGGATCTGAGTAGTATCAATTTTAACAACAACCACCAAACTACGATTAACGGACGACATCACAAAATTTGATGAAAGAGAAAAAAAGCTATTGACGCCGAGTAAATACTGAATAGTTAACGTTTTTGGTAGAGTTGATACTACGTAATGGATTTCGTGAAATAATTACTCCTCGGACAGAAAAAAACGATAAGGGTAGATAAATCTGAGGAAGAGCACATAATTTTCAGCAAAGAACACTTACCTAAGATCTTAATATCTAGTACCGACATCATACTGGTTGCGTCAATCTAATTTCGATGGTTGCCTACCAGTTCTGCTAGACTAGAAATAGAACTTGTCCAGCTCAACGTTTGGAAATTATTGACCTCAGCCCCGTTACATTGCGCCTGTTTGTTGTACATCTATGAATACATGTATGTACGTATGCTTGTTTATATGTTTAATTATCTGTTAAATCTGACTGTCTTTCTGCCCTTTCCTTCTCTCTCTACCTGTGTGACCAGCCATGGCTTCTTTGTACAAATGGATCTGCTTTAGCTGCTTGTTCCATATGAGTTACCGTATTTTTAACCAACTCAAAAGTTTTTCACAGAAACGGTTGAAGTTTATTACTTTCATAATGCCAATGTTTCAGGATAGAGACCATGTCTTGATTGGCCAAACCATTAGCATCTATTTGGAAGTAAAAAATATGTCTGACAATCATCGAACAGTTGATGTACAGCTTAATTTGTATACCTCGTATTACACGGGTTCCGTTAGCAGGTTGGTTAAAAAAGAAAACCTTCTGGTCAAGCTAGAACCGAAAAAAGGTAAGAAAGAAAACTTTGTCTGATCATATGTCATGTCATAGGCTACTCTTCAGCAGAAGTTACGAGACTTGCCGCTGAATTGTCAACATTATAATTTGAGTATTAAGGAGCAAAAAGAGACGACATACTGGAACCTGTAATCTAGTCGAGTGGTAATAAATCCGAGGGCTATATTTTTGGCAAAACTTGTTTTAAATTGTTGTTGTCAATTTCAATTTTGAAAGATCTGTAATCGAATTTCGTAAAAATGCTGTTTTTCCTATAACCGTTAGTTGTAAATTAAGCTGTAAAGGCTAAAATAATGCTTTAGTCAGTGACATTTTAATTAACTCTCCGATGTTTTTATACTATATTGCTAAAAATTTATGAATACGGTGTAGATTTCGCAAATGAAATTATGGCGTACTACAGGTTAGTCAGGTCAAAATAGTGCAAAGCTGAATGATTCGGCACAGGTACCTAGAAAGTCATCCAGAATAACATGGTTCAAAATCCCCTGGAATCCGCTTTGGAGAAAAAAGTATTGAGGCTTTAAATTCGAAATGGCCGCCAACGCTGCACTAAAATCGAAATAACTCAACTAGGTGGCATTTAAGATGGCGTAAATGTATTATCAGCTGATATAAAAGTGCTTATGGCCTACCAGAAACATAGTGTTTCAAGGTCATTCGAAATGGTCGTCGACGCAGCTTTAAAGACAAAAAGCACTTGTTTTGAATGTTGATGTTATATTTTGAACATTGTGAACGTGCATTAGTGTAGTTGACTTTGAAACAGTGATTTTTTTATACCTTCAGTATATTTTTCTGTCACTTGGTAATACATTTACGCAACCTACAAGCCTTCTTAACTGATTTATTTTGATTTCAAACCTGCATCGGCAGAGCCATTTTGGAATAACCGTCACTGTGAATTACCTAAAACACTATTATTCTGATAGAACAACACCTTTATATGACCTGGTAATACATTTGTGTAAAACAAAATGTTTGCTAGAGTTGCATTGAATTTTACTAGACTATCTTGAATAACCCTGGTCTTGAATGACCTTGAAGTAAATTTTCTGGTGAATCGCATACACTTTTATGCAGTCTAAAATGTTTACTACAATTAAGTTAATTTGACTTAAAAGCTCCATTTTTATTGACCTTGACCTTGAATGACACTGAAACACTATTTTGAGATAGACCATACACACTTTTGTATCACCTGGTAATACATTTAAGCAGTCTAAAATTTCACCTAATTTTGACTAAAAACCTGCGTGAGCGATCATTTTGAATGACAGTGACCTTAAATGGCCTTGCAACAATGTTTTTCTGATAAGTCATACACATTTATTAGAACTGGTAATACATTTACGCCATCTTAAATGCCGATTATTGGAGTTATTTTGAGTTTAAAGCAGAGTTGGTGGGCATTTTGATTTATCATGGCGCCACAATTTTTCTTCAAAGTGTATTCTGTGGGTTTTTGAGCATGTCATCTGGACGATTTTCTGGTTGACTGTGCAAAACTTCAGCTGTACGCTATTTTCGTCAGCGTCACACGTTTTTTCATCTAATTTGACTTGATTAAGTTGTCAAAATGTGGAATTTTAGAACCATGTTTATGTCAAAATCAGTGTCGTTTACAGTAAGACATTTAAGCTCATTATCCGACATTTTTAGCGTACGTCACTAGCCGAGTTTATAGATTTTATTGCGTCTTTGATTTTAGTTTTAATTTTTATGCACTACTAATTTATAGTTTTGCACTAAACGCGTTTGCCTTTAACAGTGTTTTAGTATTGAAAATGTTTTTAACAGAGGATTGTAATTTTATTGTAATCTATTTTATGGCAAATACATACATACATACATACATACACACACACACGCACGCACGCACGCACGCACACACACACACACACACACACACACACACACACACATATATATATACATTGTTGAGTGCTGATAAATATACATATTCGATGTCTAAACACCTATAAATTATGATGATTTGTTTGTTTATTTTTGTTAGTTTGTTGTTTTCCATTTCTTGTTTTTTAATCTCAAAATTGATGTGCCAGAAATTAACATAACTCTTTACCCATTGTCGCCCATTATATATCCAGGTAAGAACATCCTGAGACAACTAATACCAAATAAACCTACGTTTAGATACTTAATTTTCAGTTACTGAGTGCGTGATACGTGCAACACCAGAAGAATATCTAAACCTGCTTGTTGACCAAGGTACATTTAAGGTGACAGTTCTTGCTAGTGTGAATGAAACTGAGCAAGTGTTCACTGCATCCGACGGTTTCAATGTCCTAATGCCTACAATTACTATACAGGTGAGTCTTATATGAATTAAGTGGCGTTTATGTGGCATCCGGAATGCGTACGCAGAATACATAAAATCGGTTTATAAAATTTTTTATACACAACTATTCCGCAGGTGAATGGCGCACAATGCATTCCAGATGCCATGTAGACGCCACTTTATTACCAACCAGTAATCTGAGATATCTGAGATAATCTTGAAACATCCCTTGCGTAAAATCAGTACACTTTGCAGAACTGTCTGCTTCGTCAATCTGCAAAAAGTAGTACAGGCAAATTATTTTTAACTAAAGAAGGCTAAAGGTCTATTTAAACGTTGCGTTTTTGATGCATGCGTCTGACTTTACCAACAGCACCAACAGTATTTGGTTAAAAGATGTGTTGCAATACATGATTTGTATATATAAATTGTATATATTGTGTTTTGTTGCAGTTATCGGTATTATCAGCAGTATCTATTTTACCTGAGTTTATTTTCACCTTTTTTGATATTTTGACAACATTTGAAAACGTTTCTCGCTAGCGAGAAACAAAAAACGCACGCAAAACATGTAAAACCTGTACGCGTGATTCACTTGTGATTGCTGGTTGGCTGTCACGTCGCAGTTGTCCGCGTTTCTTGAAACAGCTAAACCATGCAGCAAGCAAAACACTCTTCTTTTTTATGCTTTTTGATCCTTTTTAGTGCACATAGAGGTCAAATTAACTGGTTTTGCTTTTTCTTTTCTGTTTCGCGTTTGCATTAGGCTTTACTATCACACTTGTTGTGAAGTTTGGGCTTCACGATTCACCCGCCGTAAAGAAGCCATTGTGAATTAATTTACGTATAGCTGTAGGAACTGGTTTGAGGAGTTAACCTCGCTAAAAGAAGTTAGAGTTGTTGAGTTGATATGAAACAGAAAACATGTATATTGCGCTTTCGAAGAAGGAATAAATTTAGCGTTATGACAGAAGGAAAAGTTCTCGTTTTCGTTTTACTGTCGTCGAAAAAGTCACTACGACAACACTTTTAAATATTAAATAGCGTACAAAAGTCTCTGACTTATAGATTGGCTTATCAGTCATCTGTAATCTTTCACTTTTCATCAACCTTCAATCACGTATAGCAGTCACAGGTGTACTCATATGAGTTTTAAACTGAAAGGTGCATTCAGATTATTTCAATCGATGTTTCAACTTCTAAAGTTTTGTTATCGTCTGATGTAGGCTCACCCACCTTACGAAGTTAACAAACCATTCTTAGTGGAATTTACTCTTCAAAACCCATTGCCTAAAATCGTACTGCACAACTGCGCGTTTACCATCCAGGGAGCTGGATTGGAGAGAGAGCGCGAGATTGCCTGCAGGTAATGGCGATTAACTTTAGAAATGCTTGTTTTTGATACATTGGACTGAGTGTAAATTTAAAACTTATTGTATGTATGCATGTATTTTAAACTTTAGATACACTTTAGATACACCTGTGTTATATAAATAAATACATGCATTACAAAAATGCTACAGACCGATTTGCTATCAACGTTACTTTGTTGTACAAATAATCCTGCAAAGTGTCCCTTTTATTTATAATGTTTGCCTTTAAATAGCAAAACAACGTGATAGTTCTGTTTAATTTTAAAAAAAGTTATAAAAATGACCATTCTTGGTGTGTATTAGTATACATAAGGTCAGAAATTAATTTGCAACTAATACTCCCACTCATCATCTTTCATCTATCGTATTTATTGCTTCTTTCGATTAACAGCTTCTCTAGTGTTCTTATTTCTATTTTTTGTTCTACTACTACTACTACTACTACTACTACTACTACTACTACTACTACTACTACTACTACTACTACTACTACTACTACTACTACTTCCGCCACCACCTATACTACTATGAAGTTATCTTTTTTGTCTTAGTGATGTCCCACCAGGAGGAGAAGCAAAAATCGTTACACAAGTGATTCCTTCAAGACCTGGCACCAGAGTTTTGATAGCTGGTTTTTCATCCAAAGAAGTAGTTGATGCTGATGGCAACTTGTCCATTGACGTCATGGCTTAGTCTTATGCCTCAGTTATATTGTTCAAAACAATGCTAGGCTTTTATTGCTGGCACATTTTATAGAAGCTAATTATAATTTTTCTTCTGTTACTATACAAACTGCTCTGACACTGGATAGTTAGTGTCAAATTTTACAGAGTATTTAAAGAGTGATAGCTTCTTTTTATCTGTAACTAATTGAAGTACATGGATTGCAAAAAAGAGAAAACACAGGAAAACTGAAGGTTTTGTTCTGTTTTTTAAATAATTACAGTGCTATCAAATGTCGGTGAATTTATCAAAGGCTTGGCTTCTTGGCGTAAAGCGAGCGACACCTGCTTACTTTCTGTTATCCGGTTCTACTAATTAGTGTCCTGGGACGTCAAAAAGCGTCAAGGAGTGTCAGGAAATAGTGTCAAAAGCAAATGAGTAATGACACTTTGATCACGAATTTCATCAAGCATTAACACTATAAAATTTATTTCTATATAGGTTAATTACATAGATGATTAATTTGTAAAACGCCTATATAAAGCAGCCAAAGATGATCGTAATGCAAAGAAGACTTAGTATTTTATCTTCATAAGCACCTACAACTTGTTGAGTGCGTTAGCATATAACACCGGACAATAACTGTTCTTCAGTATTTAAAGTTATTAAGAGACTTAGTATTTTGTTTTCGTAACAACCTATAACTTATTGAGTCCATCTGGATATGAAACAGGATAATAACTGTTCTTTAGTAGCACTTAACGTCATTACGATACTTAATATTTTGATTTCACAAGCATCTATAACTTATTGAGTACGTCAGCATATAACACCGGATATAAACTCTTCAGTACTTAATTACATAAGTCAGCTCAGCTAACCTATGTTACTACAGCTTCCAACATGGTCTATTTAGTTCAGACTTTAGCCAGTACTTTAGGAATTTTACTAGGACTGGAAAGTCCTGGATACATGATACGGCGCTTATAGCATTTTTGGACCGTAGCTCTTTCCGGAGGTAGAGGTAATGTCACCAACTAAGCTTCCTTTTATTCCAATCAAAGCATAAGCTATTTTGGCAGAGTATCAGTAACTTTCTATTCTAATTTTGCTGCACCAGATCTCCCGAAATTCCGTTTAGAGCAGTACGTCAATTTAACGAGTAATAGCCAGTTTACTTGTGTCTTCGCCGCGCGGCACCGACACCTAACCCTCTTGTGTGTCAATGCCCTTTAATCACTTTCTGTCGCCACAGTAATTAAGTCTTGACTTTGAATGTTAACAAACATTCGTGAGAAGCCATGTTGGACGACATCACTGGCTCAGCATGTTTGACACACTGTGTCGAACCTGATTTCAACTTCTAGATAAGGTAAGAATGGGATGACCTTGTCTTGTAGCAAGACGATTTATTAGCTAGATAGTCTGTTCAGCTGAGTGTATAATCAATCGAATGCTGTCTGTTTGGCGGGAGGCAAGAATGATTTAAATTTCTTTTGCGTTTTTAAGAAAAACACTTTATGCGCATTTATTACGCAACAATTTCAATGTATGTAAATGTTTACAAAGATACAATAAGTATTGTTAAAGAATTTCAATTAAATAAAATTTGCTACCATGGAAAAGGTGACGTCATATCTTTATTAAAATGAACTTCTAGCAGAATGTTGTTGCCATAGTTACAGCCTGCTCAGCGCCTAGATCGCTGGAGCATCACCCTGAAAGCGACTTGAATGACTTGAATTTTCGAGGGAAGCCAATTTTACCATCATGGCTTGGGTTGATAATACGATCTATACGTGGGGTGGACAAACAGGTAAAACCTTTTTTTTTCTTAAAAATGTTTTAGATCACAGATCTGATACAGCTACAGGTGTCCACTCAGATAACCGCATAAATTTTCGTCATTCGCATTTACTAAAAGTGAAACATTGGGTTTAACGATTACTTAAGAAAAGCAGATTGACACGTTTCATAGAAGTATTTTAAGAAAAGTTTTAAAGATAAGGTGGCCGTTTATAATCAAAAATGAAGATTTATACAGTAGAACGAAAAAACTTCCTTGGAGTGCAAAACTCAAGATTCGAAGATTAAGATGGTGATAAGTGAAACACCAGTAGGAATCGCCTTAAAGGAAGTCCTAAAACCTTGCAAAAAACATGGCAACCAAAAATAACGTGGATAGCTAAGATAAATAAAGATGTTCAACAACTTCAACCGAATTTAGCTTTAGGAGTAAAAGAACTTACGCTGATAGGTGCAGATAGGAGCGAGCGGAGTACTTTAGTAAATGTTAATACGTTAGTGTCTACAATAAAGTGACCTTGAAGAAGAAGCAAGCGAGTTTATTAGTAATTTGGTATACCTTATACAGATATTTGCAACTGAGTCTTTTCGATATTTCAAGTGCCATTTCTCTTAATAATGAAAAGGTGTCATCATTCAATAAACTTATTTACATCTAATTTTCTTAATTAATTAATTAGTTCGTTAAATTAATTAACTAGCTAATTACCTACTAACTAACTAACTTAACTAACTAATTTTTACACGTTAGGTGTTTATAAACCTTCTCCGGTAGAACCACCGGTAGAACCACCGATAGAGCCTCCTGTGCAACCACCGGTACAACCTCCAGTGCAACCACCGGTACAACCTCCAGTGCAACCACCAGTGCAACCACCGGTGCAACCTCCAGTGCAACCACCAGTGCAACCACCGGTACAACCTCCAGTGCAACCTCCAGTGCAACCTCCAGTGCAACCACCGGTACAACCTCCAGTGCAACCTCCAGTGCAACCACCGGTACAACCTCCAGTGCAACCACCGGTACAACCTCCAGTGGTAACACCAGAGCCAGAAGTTACAGATCCCGATGGTGGCGGTGGATCAGGTAAGGTATTCTTAACATTATTTAAGCGTAATTACTTATTAGACAAATGTTGCTCATAGATACCGCTACCATATTCACGACCATCATCATCTTTAAATACATTAAGGTCATACATTAAACTAAACTGCGTACTTTATTAATAATAAAATCAGTAACTCATATACCGGCAATACATATCTGCAACTCATGTCCCCGAAAGACGAGGTAACGAACCGGCGTGTGAAAAATATGCACGCGATTCGGCAGTCAGCAGAGCTTGATTGAAAATGATTGACAGTTTGCTTGACGTTAATTATTGCACAGATCGCAAGCAGAGTTTAGCCCCGCCCACCTTGATGACATAACACATTCTCACAAACATTTGTTTGCTGCAGATCGCTGGAGCATATAAACAAACGTGAAAAAATTGGAAAATTATAGTATAGCATAGCACAGTATAGTATAGTATGGTATGGTATGGTATGGTATGGTATGGTATGGTATGGTATGGTATGGTATGGTATGGTATGGCATGGCATGGTATGGTACACGGTACGGTACGGTACGATATGGTATGGTATAATACGGTATGGTATGGTATGGTATGGTATGGTACGGTACGGTACGGTACGGTACGGTACGGTATGGTATGGTATGGTGTAGTATAGCATAGCATAGCATAGCATAGTGTGGTACGATACTGTACAGTGTAGTGTATATTCTTTATATTGCCTTTATAAAACACCAACCATCATAATCCAAAAATTAAAGATAGAAGACACTCAGTGTTTGTTCATAGTAAAAACGCACACTGTTCTATGCACATCATGTGCAAGCTAAACTATAAGTGCAACGAGAAATTCAAGGCAATAAAAATAAACTATGAGTATACGTGCTCTATAATAAAGCCAGATGCAGTCTCTCTGTCTCTCTTTCTCACACCATATTATTATCTAGTAAGGCCAACGAATGAAACCGCCATATGAATGAATCTCATTCAATACGACCTTTGGGCGAACTGTATTTGATATCAACGTTCTCATAATTTTTTGAGCAAGCAGAACTGCTATTTTTAATAAATTGTGTTTTCCAAATTTTTGTAGTAATCCATGCTTTGAGGCAGTAATAATTTACCATTGCATTATTATGGAAACATTACTGATAAAACATTTAACTTTTCCTTTCTAGGCCAGGAGACCAATTCTTACATGTTTTGGGCAATTAAGAAATTTAGCAAGGCTTTAAGCTACACAACTTTACTTATATTCCCGAAGAGGTG
>JAQGDQ010000805.1:35000-93743 GCA_030141605.1 Tubiluchus corallicola
TATTACTTTTTACTTGAATTTAATTTTTAGGGAAACCAAGCAAACGCACTTACAAGAGAAACGTCACAAAAAGTTTACCTCTTATTTAATGCTTGGTGTCCAGGTGAGTTTTAGCTTTTTTCACGTAGATGTAAGTGATGGATACAGTGTGGAGGAATAATCAGTAATGGTGCTTGATTTTTCCTGGGCGAAATAAGCCCTTTACCGTAAACATTTTCATAATTTCGTTGTGGGCACGTGCAGTTGCTGTAGACCAAAGGTTAAGTGAACCCAAGCAACGCATCTTAACTACAACCGTCACATGACATGTGGGTAAAGCAAAGCCGTCTACTGCATAGTTGAGAAACTTCAGTTATTTTACGTGGCCTTTACTTAATTATGAATTAGTCCTGTATGTAGAGTGATTTACTAGCAGGACCTTGCTTGGGAACAAGAAAAAATGAACTAGGAAAAGTTACACATAGCTGTTAAAATTGTTGCTATTATAGCAGCATGGGCTGCTAGACGTTGTCAAGTATACACAAATGCGTTGTCTGGTCAGAACAGTTATACTATGTCAGAACTGAACCACAGAGGTATAGCGTCTGTTATTTCTGCAACACGTTTTCGAGATGCAACCGTTGGTTCCATCTAACTAGCAAATGGCGAAATGCGCGCATGTAAAATTAAACTTCATGGGTAGTATCTTTTTCACATAAATGACTCTGTTATATTTTACACGTTCGATCATTTAAAGTTATGGTGTCACAGTGGGTTTAGTTTTCCCTTAAAGACCATTATCAGGTCGTGGCATGAAATTAATCAAGAGTTTGAGATTTACATTTGATTATTTTGAAACTGTTCGGAAAATATTGTTTGATTCTTAACTGCGTCGCCAATAAGCATTTTCGTCATCATCATCATTATCATCTTAGGTGCTTCCGTTATGCAACACAGCACCACTCATAATTTGATACCATACTCCCCGGTCCGTTGCCACATGCCAAGTATCTACATTGTTTAAGTCAAGTAGAGTGCAGTTAATAAATCGTTCTTCAGGACATCCAGATACGCGATCAGCTGTCCTCATCTTGGCTTCTTCCCAGGTATTAGTGCTTGATGTAACGCTTTAGCAAGTAGAGAGTCCTTTGGCAATGTAATGAGAGTCCTTTGGTAATTTAATCCATCTAAGCCGACACTTCTGTATAACCTCACTCCATTCTTTGTTTTTCGTTAAATCATATTGAACTTAATTTGAGATTTTCTTTGGCAATTTTATGCCCAACATCTTGCTGTACAGACGTCTTTGGAAGCATTGATTTCATTATTCTGGACAACTTTGACAGTCAACAATCACAATTATATAGGAATAAAGGTTCTACAAGTGACGATAAAATATATAGTTTAGTTTCTGTTGTGAGATTAGGATTTTCGAAGATATTTGTAAGCTTGTAATATGCAGCCATGCCTAACATTTTCTGTGTGTTATGTCAGCTTGAGTGGCTAGTAAACTACCAAGGTATTTGCAATTCTTTCAAGACGTATCCTCACCATGTTGTATTATGTTCTGTAATATTTTGGTGTCATTTATTTTCAAATTGAAATTTCTCAGACGATTGGTTCTATCTATCTTTCTTTCACAGCCTCTATTTCGCCGATGCTAGTTGCTGCATTGGTAAGAGACTCGAAGAAGTATCAAATATTGCATAAATATGCCGAATTGTCTTGCGGATTGAATTTGGATCTAGAATTATGTACATATGATCGATAAGTTGCACAGATAGCATGTAAATTATTTCTTTCAAGGCTGATACTAGGTAAAATGTGAAGAGAACAGAGCTTGAACAGTCGCCCTGTCGAACACCAGTATTTTAGCAAAACTCTGAGTTGAGGAAGCCCTTTCACGGTTCCAGCAATTGATGATGATGGTAAAAAATTCAAAGGTTAGGTGAACCAGACAATGCATTTGTGTACACTTGACGACGCCTCGCAGCCCACGCTATTGTATTTCAATGTTTGATTTTGCAAACCCGTGTAACACACTTGTGGAATATTTTTGCGGCTTGAAAATCTTGTTCATTTGGGACGTCATCGCTAATTATACTCACCGCCTGTTTATTAAATTTCTAAGTTAACATTTAGTCATTTAACTGAAATATTTTTGATTTATTATAGGTCATAAAGTGTATAGTTTTTGTAATATTTCAAAATGGGATAAGATCTAAAAAATCGTCCTGGTTTTTCTTTAAATAAATAAACATTTCAAACCTGATATGGTTTACAAAAAGATGACGATTGTCTTACCTTAATTTTATTCCTCGTTGTATCCAGGTACTTTGCCATACCTTTTTGCACAGATACTCTATTTGTTTGCTGTGATAGACAATGTATTGGACAATTTTTCTGCAGTTTATTATGAAAGATATACAATGAATTTCATTCTTATACAGTACATGTTAATGTGTAGTCAATGGATTCAATTTTTCTACAATGTTTTTCAAAAGATAAACAATTAACTTCATTTATCTAAAATGTAGAAATGAGTAGGGTACTTTGAACTGGCCACATTGAACTGAAGTACGTCATTTAGTGATGATAATCCAGTAACATAACTTTACTAATTTACATAACAGTCAATAACCCTCTCTTGCTTTCAGAGGATATTGTATACCTTGAAGATGATTTTTTGCGCCGCGAATACGTTCTTCAAGACACAGGAGTTATTTATAAGGGAAATAAAGGTAACATTGCTTGGAAGTCTTGGAATTTTGGCCAGGTGAGTAATTTTAATTTTGTAAATTTAGCCTGAACTAACATGGATACAATTCTGAATAGAAAATTTGGCTAAAGTCTACAATTCCCCATCCCCCCGCGTCCACACACACAAAATTAACCCACGAAGCGGATTAGGGTTGGAGTTAGGGTTGGCTTAGGTTTAGGTTTAGGGTTAAGGGTTAGAGTAATTAAACTGTGTGTAAATTGTAAATTGCTTCCGAAAATCATCCCTCAACAGATCAAAGAAAGGGTGCGAGGTTTATTTATGTTATATATTTTATTTTTTATTTTAGTTTATTTTAGATTTAAATAAATACATGGAGTACTATATAAAAAGAAATAAGTGAAGCAGATTATAAATCTATATACACAAGACACTGTACAAGAGGGGCACTGGTTAGTTTAAATAATAAATGAAGCGGTTAAAGTAATGACTGTATTAATGACATAAATCATAGTACTGCTATTTAAAATAATACTATTTGTTAGGCTAAAACACATTTACCCATTTACATAATAAGACCATAAAGTGGTCAATACGATTGTTTGTATAAATTACAGACGCACTCATAATTAAAAAACTTTCTTAGGGCAATATTGTACGAAGCACGAAGTTTTTCTACACTGCTGCGTTTATACAATAGCCAGAGAGTACTGCTATAGAAAGTAGAACAATAAGATCTGAACAAAAATGTCTTCACATTACGTGAACAATAACAACATTTTATGCACAACATATTTGTTCTCACATAAAAGAAACGGAACTTATTAGAAACATATATGTTATCAGTGTAGTCACATGATAATGTGATTATAATTCAGTATGTGGGATATCTTCCAGTGAAACATATACGTAAAAATGAACAAAAGATCACCAAAACTATTAATATTTTTCACTATTTGCACAATCTCTAATTAGTGCAGACACAAGCACAGAGAACCAAGACAAGAAAAGACAAAACATCAGTAAGTGTTACTACCAAAATGAACCTAAAGCAGGCATAAACAGAACAGAAGAATCTCATGATTCGCAATACATTATTAAGTAATTACAAAAGTATTACAATATATTTCCAAAACTACGCAATAAAACCTATTTCCTATTTCCTGCAACCTCATTAGCACTATTGTTAGTCCGTTTCTGTTAAAATTAAATTTTGTGTTTCTCTCGGGTGTTGGGTTCTGTTTGTGTGCTTTTTCTTCGCTCCTTGTAATGTATTGCATTGTACTTGTAATGTATTCGTAATGTATTGTAATGAACTGTATAATTATTGTGGTGTTGGATCGTCAAAAAATTTATCTGTTTTTTTTCCTGCGCTATGTACTAATAGCTTAATTACTGATTGTTTAAATGCTTTAGTTTTTTTTTTAGTTTTAATTTTAAGATTTAGTAGAGTGAAGTGTTTTATCTTTCGCACATTTTTTATTCGCTTACTTTATATGTAAGCCGGTGGTCTCAGAAATGTTATATTATTAAAACTGCACCAATCTGCTATAAAGTAAGCTTTTTATTATTTATTATTAGTTATTCTTTATTGCTAAAAAGTTATGCACAAGCAAACATAAAATTGGATCACATTTACATTAAAATTTGTAAGCAACCACTTTATAAAAAACTGATGAAAACATTAGTGTCATTATTAGTGCGCATTTAAACTAACACACTTAAAAACTATATTAAAAGTATATACAAATGAATATAAAAATTACAGAAATGCACACAAATACACAATACAATGCTATACACAAAGCTCATCGGTCCGTGCTTTACCAAGCGAGAAAATGCGAGTATTTCATCATGAAAAAGACAAAATGTACAATTGTATGTTGTTGTAGGTGACTAAGCTTTTGTAGCGTGTCTGTTTTTGTTTTTAGTTTGAAAAAGACATATTGGATGCTGGACTGAAATCATTAGACAATTCGCGATTACCCTACGCAGAGTACGGCAATGCTATTAAAGTAGTGCGATTCCTTACGACAATGGTGACTATTCTTGTTTATTTCACAGAATAACAAATAAATTGGTTAAAAATATTTTCAAAATATAATATATTTTAAAATGTAATTGTAGAATATAAGAATGAAAAACACTCCCTTTGTTTTAGTTAAAGCTATATTTAACCTCAACAGACATTGAAACCTTTTTAACGCATTATTAAGATTACATAGAGAGTTATTATTAAACAAAAAGACTTATAAATTAAATAATTTACTTTTTGTGGCAAATTTCGAGCGCGTGTGTTGCCGTAAAGACCGCCATGTTTTACGTCCTTGCTGCGCGTGAGCGAGAATGACGTACGAGGTTCAGAAAGCGTCTTTGGTTATAGATGTTTGATTAGAGATCGATCTTTAGTGACCTCGTGACTTTACTCATAACGTCATTCGCCTCACCTAATGAGAGGTGACGGTTCTTCAAATTTCATACCGCTAACCAGTGCCGTCCCCAGAGCAAACAAAGTGGTGCGGCGCAAACTCAAAGTGAGGGGGCACTGAAATAGATAGAATTTTACAGAATAAAACTGATTTTTACGGCGGCAAATCTTGTGCAATTTTGAAACTTTTGTATTTTTGTTAGAAAAGGACAATAGATTATAGAACGCCTTATTGAAATGC
The DNA here is from genome assembly GCA_030141605.1 of Tubiluchus corallicola. Taxonomy (NCBI): domain Eukaryota; kingdom Metazoa; phylum Priapulida; class Priapulimorpha; order Priapulimorphida; family Tubiluchidae; genus Tubiluchus; species Tubiluchus corallicola. The sequence goes on from JAQGDQ010000805.1 coordinate 40,368, forward strand.
GTATAAAGCGAGCTTGGATGATGTTACAAGTGATAGTTGATTGTGTTGATGACTGTAGGTCGTTAATGAAATAGCAGCAAATAAAAACTTTTGCTCTTTCAGATACACTGGCTGGACAGTGGTGGTATACTTGAAGGTAGATGGGCGGATGATCCCTCAGGTTATAAAGATGGTGTGCCTCCGTATGACTGGAACGGCTCAGTAAAAATTATTCAGCAATGGTTCGAACATGGAAGGCCAGTCAGATATGGACAGTGTTGGGTGTTTTCTGGTGTAACAACGTCAGGTGAGGTTTTTTGGTTTCCGGATCTCTCCAGCACATTCCAAGAGAGGGCCCAATTGACACTATTAGTCCTGTCATGCGTTGTTGTCGTTGCCGTTGTCGCTGATTTTGTGGGAGTTAACTGTTTGAAAATAATGCAGCTTCTAAGCAAAGTTAGCTGTCTTCATCTGATAGATGAAATGTCTACAAGGAAGAGCAGGTGAGTGGGTTCTACCAGGCAGAGAATTAGACAAAATGTCAGTGGCGTAATGCTGCAATATTGGACTTGAGGAGAAGGTCGGAGATTACTGTCACTGGGCAAGATGATAAAGGCTGAACTGGGTATCCCGTGTTGGCACGTGCATTGCTTAGGCTTATACCTAGATGAATAACCTCTGGTGAATAAGTTAATTGTGATTGTAGCGGGCAGAGTGTAAAATGTTAATAATTGTGAATTTTGTGCCACGTTTTGTGCAACTTGGCATGGTATTAGATATGACTGAATGATGGTCAGTCGGAAAGAATGGCAGATGGGGTTGCCAAATGGTACACTAAACAATGAGCCAGCAAAAGCAAAAGATTACTGTAAACTTTGTTGCCCAAATATGGATATTCATTTTTATTTCGACTGTTGGTGCGAGTTTTGTCAAAATTTGATCATGATTTCGACCATGTAGTTTACTACTTTTATTTATTAATGTTACCGTCTCTACATTTGACCCATATCAAAGGGTAAATAAAACACTTAAATAAGAAACGTTCCACTTACATAAGTTTAAAAAATTTGTCTTGAAATTTTGTACTACTTACGTACTGCCTTTTTGCATACATGGTTTGCGTCGGCAAAATGACTGTGTAAAACATGTAATTTAAACTCCTGCGATGACAGCGAATGAAGTTTGGAAAAAATAATCAGAGCATTCATAGCGCACACGTAATATAACTTTGCACAAAAAGTTTTTTGGACATAGTTTATAAATTCCTTTTCTTCGCTTGATTTATGTTGGGCGTATATGACGTCATCTAATAACGCGATCGGAACACCGTTGCGGGAGATTTAAAATCAAACCAAACAAAAAAATCCTTTCGAAAACAAATAAAACAAGTACGATATACGCATATACGCATAAAACTGTTATAAAGTAATATAAGTTTTTATGGTGTAACCTACTTCAGGTATCCTTTTTTGTCTTTTAAGCTCTCTTGCAGTTTGAGTTTTTTAAGTAAAATCCATTGTTATCTTACAGTTTGTCGGGCACTTGGTCTTCCTACACGCTCTATTACCAATTATAGATCGGCCCATGACACGAACAAAAACATCGACATTGAATATCACTATCGCAAAATTGTCACAGCAACTGGCTGGAAAACAGAGTATTTGACAGATAAACATAAACACCATCACGATGACTCAATTTGGTAAGTAATAATCAAATTGGTACAGTTACATTTAAAATTACTGAGACAAGTTCATTATAATTTATTCGCTGTTCTGCAGTGTGATAGCACTATAAATAAATTCTGCAATTCGTCTCAGTGTCACGTGACCAAATGAATAGCAGATTCATAGCAGAGATCGCTATTGTTGCTATTATTCGTAGGCCAATAAGTCTTTTTACAGTTATGTTGCGGGCACGAGCAGTTGCTGTAGTTCAAAGTTTAAGTGTACCACAGCAACACGTCTTAACTACAACGTCCGGGTAAAGCGAATCCGTCTGCCGCATCAGTTCAGTAACGTCAGTTGTTTTAGGTGGACTAGCAGGATCTTGCATTGGAACAAGAAAAATGAACTAGGTAAGATTCCAGTTAGCTGTTAAAACGATTAGTATTACAACAGTACGAGGGAGGTGAGACGCTATCAAGACTGAAGCGTGCACAAATGCGTTGTCTGGTACACTTTGACCTTGTCACGATCATCATCAATCGCTGGACTCTAAAAAGGCTTATTCAGAAATTTAACTACTGTTACTGCTAATGGTACTAGAGGCTCGACTATACAGATGTTCAATTAATTTGCCATCATATTATTAGTTTGAATGACCTAACTAATAATACTTTTGCTACTACTGCTACTACAACTACTACTACTAATGCTACTACTACTATTACTACTGCTGCTGCTACTGTTATTACTACTACTGCTGCTGTCGCCGCCGGCACTATTGCATTCTTTATAGTCTAACCTTGTCGTAAAACTACAAGTAAAAATTCACTAGGCAGAATTCACAAAGTATCCGCAAAAGATGATAGCTCAAAAGTTGGAAGCGTTAATAATCCTAATAATAGTAATACTTATATAGGGGTTTTCTCTAGTTAATCGTGCAAAGCGTGCAATCATTCACTTACAATTCACCATAGCTGCTTGATATTTACACAGGAATTATCACTGCTGGAATGAAGTCTGGATGAAAAGACCTGACCTTCCTGCAGGATATGGTGGTTGGCAAGCTATTGACGGTACGCCCCAGGAAATGAGTGACGACGGTAAAGCAATATTTGAACCGATTAGATTATATTAGGTTACAATGTTTACAACATCACCACCAACAGTAACAGCAGCAACAACAAACAACACAACAGCAACAGCAACAGCAACATCAACAGCAGCAACAATAACAAGTAGCACAAAACACAACACCGTCATTGGATTCACAGACCTTGAAAACCTATGACTAGACATCAAATTCGGTTTCTTTTGTGCTTCAGAGGCAAAGTTACACCAAGAAGCCAGTATGTCGTACGAGGCTGTTTTTAAAAATGGTCGCTTACGCAATGATGAACAGTCTAGCACAAAAAATGGTCTAGGATGAAAGCCTTCCACTTACATGAAGCTTAAAAATTCGTCTTGAAATCACCTTTTTGCATACAGGGCATGCGTCAGTAGTAACGCTGTATAAAACTTGTAAATTTAAACACCCGCGACGACCGTTAGGCGCATCCATTTTAATGGTAGGTCGTTTGATACAAGTTTAGATAACTTTGCATGAAGTTTGAAATATAATCAGAGCTTCGTAGCACACATGTTACTAACCAAGTAAAATTTTAAGTTACTGAATCTTGTCAATAAATTAAAAATACTTTTTTGGTTAATGATTGACGCACCCTGGCGGGTAAGCCAGCGACATTTTACCAATTGGCACGAACATTTTAAATTATTATTTCTAGTTTCATAAGTCTTTTCAGCAGGTAAGCGAAATGTAAAGTAAAATAGATTTTGGGACATAATTTAACATAAATGACGCGAGTACGATTATGCATAAAATTGCTGTAAATTAATATAATTTTTTAAGGCGATTTTTGAAACATACTGCAGATAACCCTTTTTTGTTCTTTATTCTTTGTATAGATTGGCATAAATGTGGTCCAGCGTCGCTTGCTGCTATAAAACAAGGCAACATCAGTTTCCAGTATGACGCCAGGTTTATTTTCGCTGAAGTGAATGCTGACAGGCTTGATATAATAGTGAACGAAGATACAGGCGAAAGGGTAGGCCAACCTAGATACGTGAAATCAGAGTAAGTATTATCAGTTCATTTTGCAACCACCCATCAGGACAAGAGAGACAGAGCGAGAGCGAGATTTTTGATTTGATTTAATATTTTATTTCAAACTTTAAAGGTTCGCATACATAAACATCACAAACTAATACAAAAATACAATAAATTATGACTCACAATAAGATTTGCCGTCATTGCCATTGCTCTGGCCTCGCTTGGTGGCAGAAGTGTAAAAAGACCTCACAAGTATTCCTGCAGGCTAAAATTCCGGTTTCATAATCTGATCTGATTCCTTGCTGCCGTAGCACGTTATCACACATGAAGTATAGGTATCATACTAAATTTTTAGTTTCTCGACCTTGACGTTAAAGTCAACGTTAAAGAGAAACAGTCACTCGATATTTTCCTCCGTCGCGCTGAGATGCAAGCAATTTGCAAAAATTCGTCTTACGGGCTTGTTGGGTTTGGTGAGCACATTTTTTCCCGTAGTGTAGTCCCTGTGCACTACGCTTAGAATTACGAAGTTATGGTGCCTTTTTCCGTTGTTTAGAGTAGTTCACTACAGTGAATGCGTCATTACTTATGTCGCTTGTCTTAATGTTACCTCTTTGTACATCTTCCACTGAGTTGTCACAGCTCGTTTGCGCCACAGCTGCTGAATAGCTTTTTGCTTGTGATCATTGCTGTAGCTAAATCTCATTCCTTGACTGAGTAAAAATCATGAATTACGGTCTCTAGATCACTGACTGGAACCCCCGCCTCAAGCTGATTTACGGCAAAGCAGGTTAGTGGAATTGGAAGTTATGGTGCTAGCTGTACAGTGCCATTCATAGTAGTCTATCTCGTCTGCAAGCCTGCCAGGCTCTCTACCAATAAAGCGTTTTCTGCATAAAACCAATTTCCCAAATTCTGCTCTTGGGACAGCGTCAGGATTCCTCTGTCTGCACAGCACGCAAGAGATCGGTGCCATTATAGTTGACAGGCAACTAATAACCCGTTAGAATTACCTGCACTGGCCTCCTCGTCTAGTGATTCGACTTGTCCTTTTTTGTCTTTTGTACGTTAATTACCTGGTCCGCAAGAACGTCTGCACAAGAGCAACTTTCGTCAAAAATGTTAATATTGCTCGAACGTTTTTCGCAAATTTCAGATTAAACATGCTATTCGATCCTTTAATGATGTTCATCATATCATCACAGAGAGAGACAGGGGAGAGAGAGAGAGAGAGAGAGAGAGAGAGAGAGAGAAAGAGAGAGAGAGAGCAAGCACCTTTTCCATTGTGCTTTTTAACTCGCCATATAGTGGGACGGTTTAAATGAAATTGCGTTTTCAGTGAATCGAAAAGTGCTAAAGCCGCTAGAACTCACCAATATTATTTTTTCAGCGTTGGAAGAAATATCAGCACCAAAAAGCCCGGAAGATTGGAACCCTGGAATTGTAGAGAAGATATCACCCATCTGTATAAACACCCTGAAAGTAAGATGTAAACCTGACTTGGCGTTTATGTTATGGAATCGACGTAACCAGTAGCAGTGGCGGTAGTACTAAGTAGCAACAGCAGCAGCTGCAGCAGTAGCAGCAGTAGCAGCAGTGGCGGTAGTACTAAACAGCAACAGTAGCATTTCGGTAACTTACAGCATATAAAGAATAAATTTAGCAATGATTAAAAAATTTAACAACTTCGTGATGTCACAGGTAACTATTTCAATTACGATGATACTGTCGAAAACGCTTAATTTTAGCAGTCGAGACATAAAACTTTTAGTTTTATTACCATTAATCGAGTGGTTTTGCCTTTACGGAAAAAAGTTTGAATTTTGTACATATAGGCGGGGGAGCAACTGAAAACCCTGAATTCAATTACTTTCGCATTTTCGACGCAAACAAATACTGAATTGAGTCTAATTTGTTAGCATTTTCTAAATGTATGTACTTTTACTTTTATATCGAAGACAAGAACAAGTAATTAAAACATGCGCACAATTATTGATGAATATTATTATATTTTTACAATGACGATATTTACAATGACAAGAGAACAAGAGTAATTAGTGCATGTTTAACGTTTTAGTAAGATCTGCATTTTAGTAAAGAGAAAATTACAACATAACAAAATTATGATATGTATCATTAAATGTATACCTTAAGTCTGATACAAAAAGACTTTAGACATCTAATTATACTTACTGTGCCCATGGTCATCCTCGATAATGCGCGTAGGAGCAACATAGCGATTGTCAGCTCTATGTGACTCCTGCCTAGCTAGATCTTTGTACAGAAAAATTCATATATATATATATAGATTATATAGTAATTCAGCTAATTACATGACCAGTTGGGCTCGATACAAGCTATACTGTAGACTTGAATGACAATTACATGGGTAATTGATTACAATGCAAATCTAACGTTCAAGATCAGTTTACAAGGGCAGATCCATGCAAACAGGGTAAAAACCACTTAAACTCTAGATATGCCATACTGGCGTACTTCTCGACAGATACTATTAGTTGCATTATTTTATTATGTTTTATATTTAGATTTCACATTTTCCCTTTTCACGTGATTCTCTTTTTTACAAATCGTCTAATTTGGCAACGTCAGACAACCAAAATCCTTGACATTTCTCTAGATACCACATCATAATCCCAGTTCCGGAATTGTTTTTGCAGTGAGTGCAGAAGAGCGCGCTGCAGTACGTCAAGCGTTAGGTCAACCTCGAACCACAGGTAGACTTATTGACACAAGAAATGACGTTCAGTTTGACCTCCAAGTAAGTTGATAATTATTTTGAGAAATTTAGCTTTCTTCTGCTGTATAGTTGTACACTATATGGCCTGCTATAATGCTTTTAAACATCTGAAAAGCGCGACACTCCAACAAAAATTTGAGTAAAAAAATTCACAGAAGTTTGATAACACCAGTGACCAGTGCCGGATTTAGGTATAAGCTACATATCAGGGTCTTTCAGTCTGCATGGGGCCTCAAGAAGATGCCAGATTAGGTTTTAAATTCATTCTTATAATTAAGTAATAATTTAGTACTATTTTGTATTGTGTCATAAGCATTAAGTAATAAAATAATTTGTATTGTACATTTTGACAATAAACAATTAAAATGCATATATATTTTCAAGTTTTCTTGGACTAGCTGGTGTAACTTAGGAAGGGCCTCAGGACTTTATATAGCTTAGAAGCCATATTACAAAATAAAATGTGTAGTGTAGCATCAACCCCAAAGGAGCGGAAGCATCTACTTCGGCTACATATGAGCAACGTACGGGACTTCTTGAAAGTCACTAAAAATATTGATATTCGCTCCGAACGTGTGGCTGAGTTACATCACAGCGTGTTTCACTACCGTAAAAATGATATACAATCCCATTTAAATATGAAATGGAGTAATAAACTAACAACTAATTCTCAACTACGTGGGGAAACTGCAGCCAATTTGTCGCATAAAAGTTTAGATCAGACTCTTACTTTAAAAGTTGGAAAATCCGAATGAGGAGTAGAAGTAGCAGCAGTGAGGTTATTGTCTGGACAGAGAATTTTCAGTGAATCGATGAGTCATATTGAAGTTGCTAGAGATGAGCTTTGTGGATGTGGCATGGAAGCCCAGAATCCAGAACACTTCATATACCGATGTCCTCGAGTCGACGCAAATAGGCGAAATGTACTACTAAACGAACGAACTGGGAAATGAGAATTTAAATCTTGTTTATTGGACCACTATCAGCACCCAACTACTTTGTAAAGGACCCTTTTATTTTAAGATCCTGCTGTTAATTTTTTGTCAAATAAGGATTAAATTTGTGTAGTTCTTGAGATTACTGATTGTAACTCTTGTGGATTTAAACATTGAATTGGAATTTAATAATTTGGTATATCAATTTATCTGCATTTTTATGTTATCTCACAGGAAACTTGCTGCATTAATAACCTTGATTTTAGCACGCACTTCAACACTTCTTGTTTAATATCACTGTAAGAAATGTTATACACACAAATTAGAAAAGCTAATTACAGAAATCGTAAATGTAATATTGTAGAATTCACTCTGTCTAGTATCTACGTAAAATTGTATAATGTTAATACAGATATTTTTGCCTGGTAAAAGAGACTAATAAAGACTTATCACCATCATCATCATCATCATTTATATAGCTTAGGGCCTTACCGGGTCTAAATCCGGTTCTGGCACTGGCACATTTTTCGAAAGATCGCTCAATAACTAGGATTACAAAACTGATTGTATGTAAAATTGTATGATGTTAATACAGATATTTTTGCCTGGTAAAAGAGACTAATAAAGACTTATCATCATCATCATCATCATCATCATCATTTATATAGCTTAGGGCCTTACCGGGTCTAAATCCGGTTCTGGCACTGGCACATTTTTCGAAAGATTGCTCAATAACTAGGGTTACAAAACTGATTGTATCACAGTTCTTTTGCGGAACCAAAAGATGTCAATGCCGAATCACGTCTAACTGTACTTTCTGAACCATACGAAATGTGCAGGTACATCATAAGTCAAACAGCGCGACGTTAACGTATGAAAACAGACGCCAGTAACGAAAATTGTTAAATCGCTGATTGTTATTATGATTTGTGTTAATTTATTGTAGTTTTTGGGAACTGTCTATGTGATATTGTGTAACTGAATATGAACATTTGAAAAGTTTGATGTAAAACGTCAGCATAAAATCAAATCTGTCTGTCTGTCTGTCTGTCTGTCTGTCTGACTGACTGACTGACTTACTGACTGTCTGTCTGACCTTGTATGGCTAAAACGCAAAATAATGTACCATGTATTAATAATGTCTTCATTGTTTGTTTGTATGCTTGTGTATTTGCTTGTTTGTTTGCCTGACTGCTCTTAGTTTTTTCGATAAATTAAGTATAGAATACGATACAATCCGCTATATTATGTTGTTACAATTACAAACGCAGAAATTACACTGAGAAGGGTTTATTTTATATAGTAGGTTAATATTTTAAACGAGTATTGTATATTTTAACATTTTTGTAACTTAGGAAAGAGAACAAGTCTTCATTGGCCAACCATTTGGCGTGTATTTGGAAATGAAAAACACGTGTGATCAGAATCGAACCATAAACGTAACACTTCAATTGTACACTTCGTTCTACACTGGAGTCACGGACAAGCTAGTGAAACAGGAGAAGTTTGTAGTGATGGTGAAGCCACATAGAAGTAAGAATGATTTATATTTATATTTGAGTTATACATTTTATTTGTCTCATTCCATTAAGCTATTATATATATATATATATATATATATATTGTATACATATATATATATATATATATATGTGTGTGTGTGTGTGTGCGTGTGCGTGTGCGTGCGTGCGTGCGTGTGTGTGTATTGTAGTGTATTGTATTGTATTGTATATATATAGCTTTGGTTGAATATAAACACTTTTCATTTGGCCTGCCACGATCTACAAAAACTACTTCAGACAGCCTGACGAACATCATTATAAAGGAATGTAAAAACTTTATGTAGGAGTTGGGAAGCTTTAAGCATAATTATAAAGAAATGTAAAGCTTTAAGCACAATTGTAAAGAAATGTAAAAACTTTAGGCACAATTCTTAAGAAATGTGAAGCTTAAAGCACAACTCTTAGAAAATGTAAATCTTTAAAGTACAATTCTTAAAAACTATAAGTACTTGATAGGTATCAGCTTGGCTAGTTTTGGATTATGACGGATAATAAATACTGCTACTCCAATATTGATTGCTCCCAGAAGTCTATTACAATTAATACATTCATTACTGAAAATATAAAATGTAAAATTTTGATTTTATTTCCAAGTTTCCTAGGTCAAAAGATGTAACAAACTTTGAAAACAAAATGAAGCAAAATATCAATATATCATCAACAGAGGACATTTTAGACAAATATACCAAATAAAAAAAGCAAATGAACAGGTAAATTGCCCCGACCTTAGCCTCCGTCCTTCATTGTGAATGTTTGAAACAAGATAATGAAAACAAAAGCTACAGATACGTTGTACTTTTCGTCACGCATAAAACTATTTAACTGCTGAATTTTTAAATAAAACAGTTTGCTTGATTGCTGCCTATAGAAAGATATTAAATTATAGTGTGATTTGAGAGTACTAAAGCTGTCATAAATTTCTACAAATTTATTAATTGCCTACAAAGTTTGTAAATGCAAAAAATACTTCTAAGGAAAATTTAGAATTCTATCATTGACATTATTAAATTAATATCAATTTAACTAGCGGTAGTGAGTGTCACTAAAGAAAATATGCCATGGATTACCTTTTAATTTTGGTAATGTGAATGTTAAAAAATAGGTCATTAGTGCATTTAATAAGTGTTTATAATGCGTTTATAAATATAATAAAATAATTATTACTGTACAAAATTAACTGTAAAAAATTATAATTAAAATGTAGCAATTAGTAATGAAGTAGTAATTGTACCATTTTCACATGTTTTTTCTTTAAATGCCTACTAATCCTTTTGTTGTTTGCGTGTATATACTAATTATTGTGGTTGTATCTATTATGATGAGACATGAAATAGTAAAAATAAAAATAAAAAAATAATAACAAAACAACAACAACAACATACTGCTACTACTACTACTACTACTACTACTACTACTACTACTACTACTACTACTACTACTACTACTACTACTACTACTACTACTACTACTACTACTACTACTACTACTGCTACCGCTACCGCTACCGCTACCGCTACCGCTACCGCTACCGCTACCACTACCACTACCACTACCACTAATAATAATAATAATTCATTGCTCTGCATACAACGCAGCAACAAGTGAGACAAAGCCACATCAAACTAAAATAGATTTTTGAGGAAAACTACATTAGAGACTGATTTTTCAGTTGCTGAATGTGCGATACGTGCAACACCACATGAATACCTAAACCTGCTTGTTGACCAATATTCGTTTGACGTGACAGCTGTGGGACATGTAGAAGAAACTGGTCAAATATTTACTACGTCTGATAGTTTCAGAGTTAAAATTCCGGATATTACAGTGCAGGCAAGTTCTCATATGATTTGTTGCAGTTCTACCAAATTACTTCCAGCTATGGAAAATTTGATAAAGACATTTTTGCTTTGCAGTGGTGGCGAGTAGCAAAAATGAGTGGAGGTGCTGCTTGAGAAAATTTTTAGACATTGTTTTTATACTGTGTGAAACGTAACAAGCAAATGTAATTTTAATGTTGTAATTATATTAAGAAGATCAGGTGTTGAGCGGCCTCTTTTCTTAACTGGAACTTTATCATTGGGAGACAACTGCGAAAAATTAAGCTGTTGAAGTTCACATACAGTCACAGAACTTATTTCTTGGAGATGCAAGGTGTCCATTATTAAATAATTTATGTTTTAATTTCACACGCGAAGTTTACACTTTATGACATCCAAGAATGTGACAGTACACGGTTAAGCACGTGGCAATTGTTACTGTGTAGGAGACAGTACTTAAAAGAATTAACGGAAAAAATATATTGAATATTATCAATAAAAATGAGTGAAAACGGGAGGTGCTGCAGTACCACAGTACCTATACTCGAGCCGATTGTATAAAACTTTTAGTTGTTAGAATGAAATAAGTTTCCTAGCAAAATGTCAAAGACAAAAAGTTCTTATTTTTTAATGTTTTTAGACCCTTGCATTTTTACTTCTGTGTGCTATCACATAATCACTTGCTTTTTCTTTACTTGAGACATTCTTTCTTTAAAACCATTACGTTTTGCAGAATAGTCTACTTCATCAGGTTGCAATTATTATTGTTCTATAAGGAACGCACAACTAATAAGTACTGGTAGAAATTAAGCTTAGTTAATTGCTTCTTAAAAAGCACTCATTTAAAGTTTTATTTTAATACTTTTTTTAATAACCAGTTTGCGTACTAGCTATCTGTTGGCTATTTTTTATTCTTCATTTTATTTTTTTGAATTTGTTTTAGCACATAAATCTGCTATATAAGCAATAAAATTCACATTACTAAAAAGCAAGCACTAAAAAGGAAAGAAAACACGTACAGAAAAGTTTAGAGAATACAATGACTTATGGTTTTTATTGCCATTGCGCTGGCTTTTAACGAAAAAAATGCAATTTGATAAAAACTTATAGCTATTACACAGGTAAGGCAGTCAGTTCTAATAATAAAATCTAATAATAATTAGTATCCTGAAATTTGTGTATAACCAATATGATTAGAAATAAAAGCATTAAATCAATCAAATATAAAATCTACTGTGGTATATAAGTGGATCTAGCTTGTTTGAACTAACGTCAAGCAAACCAACTTCAGTCATCCTGAGTCAAGCAAAGCTTATGCATGGCTGTTGTTTCAGGGCATTAACTGCAGCTTTGTATTGCCGGTATATGTTATACTGTTATGGAAAATGCTCAACTTTTCACTAGTTCGCGAAAGAGACGGTTTTAGATTTTATTACAGATTATCCATTGTCTGTATGTGGATTGAAATTTCAAGTGAATTAATGAAAATATATGTAGTCTAATTTCGTCTTTTATAATAGGAAGAAATGGGCAACACTTACGTCTATGCATTGCCGATTAAACCGTTTTACTATCAGCAAAATATGCAGATTAGTTTATTTATGACTTTGCAAGTTAGGTAGAGACAACTATTCGATTAATTTTAAAAAAAGCAAATTAAATCTAATGAGGTTAGGTCGATCATATGACGCTGTTTTATTGATCGGAAACGTCAAATAGCCTACCTGAATTTAGGTGAGATGAAATTTATAACTTCAGATTGAAGCCCGAGTTAAAGGATATAAATGATTGAAGCCTTCAAGGTTAAACTGCCAGAGCACCCTAGGTTTGCGCAGGTTGTAGGAATAGGAATAAGCTAGTCAGCAATTTCGTCAAGCCTTCATAATTTATATTATACATCTATGTAATATTAGTATCCTGAAATGGTAAATTTTACACTTGTCATTTTTGCCACTTGCCAAATCTTACAATTTTGGCCATTGGGTGTTACGTAACTCGGGCAGTCGACATAAGGATCGTCTACGGAATGGAACAATCAAAGTTATTTCGTTTCTGCGACCTAACAAACAATTGGAAAGATGCAAAAAGTGTTTAAAAGCTTGCAGACGACCACATGATCAACAAAATATAAAAATTACGTCGCAAGTATAATATGTTCGTATTCTTATGTACAAAGGCAAGAGAGACTTCCGTAGATATTTTTGTTGCCTATTTGTCTTAAAGCAAGGCTTACTGGCTTAATTAATTCATTTATAATAACAATCCGATTTCGCATTCATGTCTGTGGATCTTGAATTTTGTAGATCTTTGAAACTTCGAAACTACTTTGTGCTAAAATTGTAAAGTCCTTTATCGCTAGTGAAAATTTTAATTTCATGCAAAAATGACCGCAACTTTTTGTGTGTGAAAAAGCACAACTACTTTATTTGCTGATTAGATATTAGTTGTCATGTTATTTACTGAAAAGTGTTGTTATTCAGTGTGAACTGCTGCCACGAATGCCGCTGGGCGTGCTTACGTCGCGGAGGTGGAGCGATATACCGCTATTCAAACAATGTGGGGTTACATCAAAATGGAATTTATTGCCGACCGGTTCCGAACAAAACTATTCATTATCAAGGCATCTAAAACAAAGAAATTTACCCGAATTTAGAAACAACATCGAAATACGTTCAGTAGTTAGATAGCCAAAAAATATATGGTATAACATTATATATATAGAATTTGACAATTTACCTTGTAGATTACGTATCTTGATTGGTATAAAACTATGCAACACTTCACAAACCAATATGTTAGTAGTAACAGAACTGTCAATGCTAAGGAGCTGTTATTTTGTAACTGAATTCCCCAAACCACATGCAGTGCATTGTTGGTGTTGTAAAAGCACTTCAGCAGTAAAGAGCGCACACACTCATGTTTGTTGCTTATTAAGATGTCGACTCGTACGACCCACGTAGGAATCATTGCACGATTCGCATATAAAATGGCACACTGGATTAGCCTGTATGAACTTTGGCACAGCAGATTTCAGCGGAGGTAGTGCAAACCTCAACTTCACCGTTGTTATCACAATGCGGGCATCTGGTACTAACCGCTTGATACGTGTCTAAATCCATCACTAATCCTGTCTCTATATGGTATTTTCAAAAATGGAGGCGGCTTTGTTGGGAAAAATCTGAAATTGCCAGGCTAGATATTGCTTTGGTAAACTTCCGCTTTATAACAACTTTCAGGATATTGATTATTTTGTAAGCGCTTGGAAAATTGGTCCAGGTCAGCCTTAAAGATGTTCTCACTGCTGGCTATCCTGTAAAATCCGTGAACCACTCCATATATGACTACTTGCTTGTAGCGAATTGGAGCTATCGCATTGTAATTTAGTGATAGTCCTGTATCTGTCGGTCGGTTTTATCATACGTACCATTGTGTTGTAAGCTTGGAGCCCATTCTTAGCGTGTTGATGTCCAGAAAAGCCAGACCATTGATATAATCATATTCGTCTGGTGTAAATTTTAGATTTGGGTACAAAGAATTGATACTCTGCAATTTGTTTGTTGTTTGTGACATAGGTAGAGCAGCTGAAATGCCATCGATATAACGATTTTAAAAGTTACACTCTTCTTGAAGTTTATTTTCATATGTGGCTATGAAAGCATTTGCCATTCCTGGTCCAAGTTTGGACCTCACAGCTACACTATTGACCTGAGCGTATATACCCAGCGCGGTATCAAGCAGAACATTTGTCGTAGACATCTCAATTAATTCAATGAAAGTTTGTTTATCAAATGGAAGAACAGCTACATCATCCGTAGACGAGTAGTGCAAGTTTTTTCGCAATGATGGCGATAGTCTCCTTACTGGTATGCTTGTAAATACAAGTACGGTCAAAGGAAGCAGGTGTATCATAGCCCTAAAGTTCAAGTGCCTGTATAGCTTTGGCTGCTTCCGTTGAGAATGTGTGTGTTTGTGTTTCGGGTAGCTGTAAGAAAAACTTTTCGAAGTACTCTGTTGTTTTTTCATATACAGATCCTGGCATGCTCAAAATTTGCCCAAGGGTGTTCCTGTTTTGTGCACCTTTGTCAAACCATACAATATGGCGGGGCAACTACCAGTGTTTACTAATGATTTGTCTACGTCCTCAGATATGTGTTGTCTTTTCAACATGTTTTTAAGCTTGACGTTGTTCGAATCTTCCAATGTAATAAATGGATCTCTGGCATTTTTACGTTTTGGTCTTTCCGTGTATTGAAACTGACTTGTTGATAGCAATTCTGTGAGCTTGCTGTTGTACCGCATTTCATTAGTGCAAAGTCATTCCCTTTATGAAATGGAACTGCCAATATTTTGTGCTCTGTGAGGTATTGCTGACTCGTTTTGCACTTACTGACGTAATTCATGATTTCACGATTGCATCGTATTATAACACTTTCGACATATTGTTCATCTTTTGATAGCTGCTGCAGGAATTTTTCAGCACCGACCAGTGTATTATCTGGCACAAGTTTCCCCAGAACAGGGTGTTTGGGTCCCTGGCGGAGGACATTCATCACACTTTCTAGAATTTTTAGGTCATTGTCTATCATAAAGACTGAACCTACACTCCAAATTTTGGGTTTTATAAATCACGATTAAAATATTTTGTTATTTGTGTCATATTTTTTCTGCAATATCCATTTCGCCTGACTTTGTTTTTGTACTTCATTGTGTGAATATTTAGTGAAGCAACATTTTAAAGAGCGACTTACTTGCTGGTATTCAAAATTACATTTAGCCTATAAGAATCTAATTTTCTGACCGATAGACTGATTTATTAGTCACTCACAAATGTACTCATGCGGATTTTATACTGAAAGTGACAGGTACATGCACAGTATTTCATAAATGCTTCTATAAGTTTTGTTGATCTTCACTTTATAATCCAGTACCGGACTCAAAGGGATGCGATACTGGGTTTTATACACGTTTTTATATTTAAGTAATAATATTTTAGTCAAAAGTTTGGTGCCTTCAGGCCTACAATCATTTCCAGGCCAGATGAGGAGAAAGATCATTTCTAAAGATAAAGAGAGTTAAAAATGAACTGAGACCAACTATGTCTCAAGAAAAATTATCTGCACTTAGCATATCATGTTCTTAGAAAACAATAAGTTGTGTAACGTATTGTTTGAGGACATAATCGATGATTTAGCTTTAGAAAATCGAGAATGAAAATGTTTTAAGTTGTAAATTATTCCAGTCTTATAGGCTTATCTGATATTATTTTTCTACTTTTGCAAACACATTCTTTATTACTTATCTTACTAAATTCAGTAAACAAACACCTAGAAATGTTTGTTTGTATGACATTCTACGTGCTACAAACTATTAATATGTAATCAGTAAGTACATCCATTCGCAAATAATTTGTATTATTCAGTTTGCTATTATGTATATTAAAAGACATATATATATTCAAGTTTTCTGGGACCAGCTTGTGTAACTTTAAAAAAGAGGGCCTCTATAGATTAGGGCCTCATCAAATCTAAATCCGGCACTGTTATTATCTAATGACTGTTTTCCCATTAACTGACCTTCACTCTTAAACACTCACTGTCACTAAAGCTGCCACTATACTTTCTTGTTAATTTCTAAAGCTTTAATCACCTCATGCAGGCTCATCCACCCTATCAAGTTGGTAGACCGTTCAGGGTTGACTGTACACTTCGTAACTCGATGCTATTGCCATTGTGCAAATGTAAGTTCACCATGGAAGGGCCTGGATTAGAATTGGGTCATGAAATTCCGTGCAGGTACGATGAATAGCTTTAAATATAGCCGATTTTCCTATACAGTCACTGTACAGAGTAAGTTTTAGGAGGCTCAAAGGCGAGTATTTTTTAATTATCTGCCAACGGTAAGTCAGTAATATTAGATCAGGATATAGTATGATGGTGAAGGTATGTGATCTAAGAAAGAAATTGTCAAAAATTATATAAATTTACATTTTAGCTTTCTTGTGCTTAAAGTTTATTAAAACTGAAAAACTTTTTGACTATGACTGTTATATATGAAAAGCCATCTATTTTTATAACTTAGTGACGTCCCCCCAGGAGGAGAAGCAAAGATAGCCACGCAGGTGACTCCGTCAAGAGCTGGTACCAGGACTCTGATAGTTGGCTTTAGCTCGGACAGAATTAAACATGCTGATGGCAGTGTCTCTATTCAAGTCAATCCTTAGAAGCATTTTTCAAGTGATTATTATATCCCTAGTAAACAAAAACATTTTCTTGTATATCGTAAACTCAGTAACATTGTTCTTCGTTTTCAAGGTCCGCTTACCTGTATAGAATGTTTTACTTATAACATGATATCTTATATTGGTGTATTTATAATATCATAAATTGGACCATGGCAATGTTTATTTATCGGTGATAGAACCATACCAGAAAGACTTTTATGTTACACGTTTAATATTGCCATATGTTAATATTATCTTTCTTTTATTTGACAGGTAACGTTAGACATCTAATGTCAAATTTTATCTGCACAATATTTCAATAATGCATGTTTTTACATTTAATTAAAAGTGATTTTGCACAAAGAAAAAACAAAAAAAAACTGAAAGGTTTTGTTCTGGGTTTTTGAATAATTACACTGCTATCAAGTATCTGTAATTTAACTCCCGCGATTGAAACAACTTTAGAAAACATTGCATGAAGTTTGAAAAATAAACAGAGCATTCATAGCACACTCTTCATTAACTAATCAAAAAGTTTAAATTACTTTATATTGTCAGTAAGATCAATAATGTGGTTTTGCTGAACTAGTGATGCACACTGGGATGGTGATGCAGTGATATTTTACCAGGTGGCTCGAATATTTTAAAATCAACAAGAAGTTTGCTTTTCCAATTACATAAGTTTTTCAAAGAGGTAAGGTTAATGCTAAGTAATAAAATCTTTGCATAATTATATAATAATAAATTACTGGTTTCATCAAATCTTTCAGCCGCATAATCGTCACTCCAATCAGGTACTTTCCACTCAAATCGTTAAAGTTAAACTGAACCCTCACTATACTATAAACTTCTATGACCTAAAATCCTACTGTCATTACTAATATTCAATTTATTTTATTACAAACTTACTGTAAACTTGTTTCTTTTGATTTTTTATTACGTCGTTGTTAGCGGTATTAAATTCGAAGAACCGATATTTTTCGTTGCGCGAGACGAATGGCGTAATGCGTGCAATCACGAGGTCACCAAAGTTCGGTAAACAAACATCGGTAACCAAAGATGCTTTCTGCACTGACAACGTCATTCTCGCTCACTCACGCCAAAGACGCGAAACATGGCGACGTTACGTCATAAAGATCATAAAGATCAACGCCTCCCATTCTTTTATTGAATATTTGTATATTAAAGACAGAAACAAGGTTTTAATTCATCAAGAACTTGTGCATTTTTTGTTTACTTTTCCCTAGTTTACAGTTAAAAAGTTTGTTTTAAATTAAGCTCCAAAAATATTTATACCGTAAAAACATAATGCCATAATACTTTTTTTGTTTTGGTGATTGTAATAGATTTCAGAACACGCTTTTATCAGCTAAAACATGGACTATGATTTCTTTGACACAACACCAGGGTTCCTTTATCAAAACCATTAAACTGATGGTGAATTGTAAATAATTAATACATGTACAATGTACATACAAGCCGTTATGTGAATCGTAAGTTCAAAGCAGCATAAATAATAAATACATTGTCAACAAGCATATTTACAATAACAATAATAATAACAATAAAGTTAAAATTTCTCATTAAAATGCTAGTATTTACAAGTGAAAAACACAAGCGTCAACTTATTCTTCATCTTTGTCACAACAGTGTTTTGCACTGGATTGTTACTTTTGGAATAAGCCTTTTCACAGTTCCAGCGATTGATGATGATCGTGAAATGGTCAACAGTTAAGTGAACTGCGCATCGGATTTGTGTACATTGGACTCACAGCCCAAGCTATTGTAATAGTAACAGTTTTAACAGCAAACTAGAATCTTATCTAGTTCATTTTTTCTTATTCCTAAGCAAGATCCTGCTAGTAAATCACTCTAAATACAAACTAATGCATAATTTAGTAAAACAACTGAAGTTAGTGAGCTGATGCGGCAGACGGCTTTGCTTTATACACATGTCACATGACAGTGGTAGTTAAGATGCGTTGCTGTGATACACTTAACCTTTGATCTGCAGCAACTGAGCGTGCGCACAATGAAACTGTGAAAAGGCTTATTGTCAGAGGAATATATACGTTTGCCTGCAGATCATAAAAAGTTTCACTCTTTTGCACTGGCAAACTGTGGGTCCTTGGAATCTCAATCAACTACATGTCTTTTACGGAATAATCTCTCTTATTAAGGCCCTAATGAAGCCGTTTCTACCTTGACAGCACGAACCATTGCAAGCATAGCAGGAACAACAAGTTTTGATAACTAAAGCACAAATTTGCACTTACACTCTTTGACTTGACACGATAATAGTTATGATGCCTTTTTCTTATTTCTTCAATTTCGTTCAGTTTATCAATTACCATACCTGACTCCGTCGTGAGACCACCTGTCAAGTGAAATGGAGTTTCTGTAGACCTTATGGTTAAATGTTTCTTAGAAAATTCTGTTGTACTGCTACCTGACACTGTTTTTAAGGATGTCTTGGTGGAATGAACAGGCGTTTCCGTTTCTAATGTGGTACTGAAGTTAGTTGATTCCGTTGTAGATGCTTTTGCCGCGTTGTCTAAATCTGCTTTACCTACGCGATCGGTGGTATTATAGTTTTCAATCTGGGTGGGGTAAATGTCCACACGCTTTGTTGTCGTTGATGAGGTCTGATTGGATTCTACGTTACTCTGGATTTGAAATGAGTCTGAAAATACTTCAAAACCTGGATTCGATTTCTCAAGTGTATATTCAGTTGATTCGGTTTGTACCGCCTCTGTTGATGTAAACCCAGTCTTGAGTATTGTTGGTTCTGAACTTGTTCGGCTATAATATTCATCTCGCTCTGCTGGGTCAATAAATACTTCCAGTGCTGGATTAACATTTTTAAAAGTGTATCTTTGTGTGGACTGAGTTGAGGTGCGTTCCGTTAAGACTGGTGTGGTCTGGTGCACTGTGGTTTCCAAATGTGATTGGACACGATCCTCATCATCATAGTTATTATCATCCACAGAAATGGAACCTTCATTTTTACCCTGTCGAATAAAAGGAAGATTCATTGAACGAACTGTAGTTCCCGTTTTGAACGAAGCAAGCTTTTCTGTTATAGTTGCAGCTGTTTTTGTAACGGATGACTCAGTGACAGAATGATCGTTCGGTTTCCATGTTAGTGGTGATACTGATAAATGATGAAATGAATTAGTTTCTGATGACACGTCTGCTTTTTTTGAAACATCGGGTGTGCCGGTTACAAGTGCCACTGGATTAACGTCAGGTTTGTCCTTTGGGAATGGACCCCCAGTTACTCTTGGATCCCAGTTGAAGTCGAAGAAAGCTGGGTAAAATGTTTCATTTTCGGACAAATTCTTGTCAACAGTAGCAAATGGTTTTTGAGTTACATCGGCAGTGTCCTTTTGGAATGGACCCCCAGTCACTTTTGGATCCCAGTCAAAGTCAAAGAAAGCTGGGTAAAATACCTCGCTTTCGGATTGATTCTCGTCTACAGTTGTGGAGTTATTGTCTGTCACTGTAAATGCTTGCAAATTTGGATGTATATCAACAGCTTCATCTCTAGTGCTTTGTACTGTTAATGAGTTTTCAGATAATGGATTTTGTATTCGTAAACGGTTGTCCTTTTCTGGCTTATTCGGCAGACTGCTTGGCGTCGTTGAAAAAAGTCTGTAAGTATGTCTCGTATTAGAAGTAGGTGGATTATTTGGCGTGGGCAGTTCATACTTCTGATAAGGATTTAAAGGTTGGCCCACCACGACCCCACTTCCTAATGATGGTTGTTGTGATATGATCAAATGTTTTGATGTGGGATGAATTTCATGAAATGCGGTAGTGCTTACAGTAGTAGTCGAGGTGGTAGTTGGTCTTCTTGTAGTCGTAGTGTAGGAGCATCCATACTGATCAGGCGTAGTTTCGTTTAACACTTCACTGATGATCCCCAGCAAAGGATAACGGCCGTTGCCACAATTACCGCGAAAATCATCAAGATCAAAAGCGTGGAAGCCAATACCTCCTAAGCACTGCCTCTTGGCGTATTTTATCTGAAACACGTGCAATTGGACTGATTATTTAGTTTTTTAGTAGTATAAGACTTGGACGCATTGACTGGTTTTCAGTGGCTGAGTGTAGAAATGTGTCTACAGAGTCTAATAATGGCGGAAAGTACAATCTATTGATGTTAAGAAATGAAGTGCTTTTAGTTCGTATTAACGCCAACCATGTTTTTGCCTAACATTTTCATTTTGCTTGTGTTCACAATGATAAATATGTCCCTATATTAAGCATGTAAATTAACACTCATCATTGTTCATTCATAATGATATTCATTAAAAATAAAACAAATGTGAAACCTATATTTCTTATTAATGAACATCTTATTAATGCAGCTGGCCACGTTTTCCGCTTAATATGGCCACTTAAAACCTGATCACTTCTTTAATTATGGAATCACAGTATTGCATCACAATATGCTTTCATTTGAGCTGTAAATTCTTACCTTAGCCACAATGCTCTCTTCATTATCATAAGTTATCCACTTGTTTGCGAGTACAGCATATGGAACATCGTATTTATTGTCGTAGTATTTCTCGTAAGGGTAATCCAGGAATGCTGTACAGATCTACAGTAAAACAAACGATTACAAACAAAATAAATAAATTTATACTACGATCAAGTTTTTAAGGTGTGAAATGATACATAAAGCTGGATTACTCTATAGGTTCACATAGGCTGCTGCCTAGTGACCCTCTTGCTTGGGGGGGGGGGCGCATACTTTGCATAGCTGACTTTAAAAAAGGAGGCCAGGAAGACTGAAAATCTAATTTTAAAGTGGTTCCTCATTTGAAATAAAGGATCCTTGTTTGAGGCCTTATTTGAGACACAAAGGGCCTTCGTTTGAGGCTCTTTATTTGGAGCAAGTACCATTCTTGGAGCCCTTTATTTGGAAATCTGGCGCCAGCAGCTGTGCAAATGTTGCTACAATATATCATTCTTGCTTTGCGTATAGTTTTGGCATAATTACCAACTTAAGTTTATTTTAGTTAATCTACATATCAAGAGTGCTATTGATATTTTAGTATTGGTTGACTTTTTTGTACAAAATGTGTCGTACTCTACTAAATTAAGCTTGATTTAAATATTGCAAACTGTTATGATAACTAATCCTGATTTAAAATTAAGATTGCTTAAGTATTATTGATTGCTTAAGTATAACAATAATGTTTATTACCTATATTATTATGACTCATTTTGCATTTTGTTCTATTGATAGGGGAGACAAAATGACAAAGCTCACAACAACAAATGTTAAAATTTAAAGTCTGTTATCAAGTCTAATTCTTGTGATGTTAAATTTAAGATTTTGTAAAATGTGAGCTATTATGTAGTTTGCTGTTGCACGATATCAATGCATTTGTAATTCCACGACGGTAAACATATAGTTTACCATACCTGTTACTTAGCATATTGATCAGTGTGAATTCCCCGTTTCGCTACTGTTAATAGCAATAATAATGAAGTTTGGCAAATTGTATACAGTTGTAAAAAACAAACAATATTTGTGAAAATAATAAAGTCGTATATAAAATATATATTTAAGTACGCAGGTACGCTTATATAATGCAGATGCTATAGATGTGTGTATATAAAGTGTGTGAATAAATATAGTTATATGTAATTAATTTTTATAAATGTAAACTAACAACTCATACTCTAATTATAATATGAAACTGTTAATTAGGTATAGCATTCTGTAATGTTTGTAATACTATGTAAGTTTTGCCCTACATATAGAAGGCCTGACTTGGAATGAATTTCTGAATAAAATATTTATAATAAAAAATATTACTTTACCTCTTGGTAAGACAAGAAACCTTCCTGTTGAGTCAGCGCACCACTTGGACAAGCCCCAAGTGCTGGTGAACCAACAGAAGTCTTCTGATCGTCTAACAACCGAAAACATCTTCCATATCCCGCTATGTTTAGAATGGTTTTCTCTGGGGTAGCACCTTGAAACTGAAACCACTGGTTCAGCACACTCATCTGCAGAAGGGAAACTATTGTTAACATCCCAAATCCGTTTTATATGCCTAGTGACGGCTCATATACTTTGACAGTAACAAAGATAACGCAAGAAGTAACAATGAAAAAATATATTGGTCAAATTATCTTCCTTTTTGTTATATTTTAATTTAGTATCGATTATTATTTTGTGTTGACTCTGATTTTGTTTGACTCTTGGTTACAAGTTTTTGGTTTTCATTTTGTTTTGTACTTTTATACAGACATTGTTTGTCATTATTATGGTTCATTTTTCAAAACATCAATTGTACATACCCTAAATAGAGTAATTTGCTGCAATATGTTGTTATCGTTATAGGGCAGCTGACATGACGACCGCATGATCCTTTCGCAGCCCCTTCTCCGTTACATAATTTTTTATTACGATAGTACAGATATTGCTGTATTTTGTGCAGGAAAATAAAATTAATTGAATTGTATTGAATGGAATTTCACAATATTTTAATGTCCCAAACGGATATGGTTGTCACTTCAAGTTACAATCTGAAGTGATATTTGTCAGGACATCGTGAAAAAATGTTTGTTTCATAGTTTACAGTTTACTTCACGCCAAGTGTACTGTTGTCAATCGTGTTCGTGAAACCCACGTTGGTATTGAACAGGGACCCGTAGTCCAAAGATTTTACTATCTGGTTGTCGTTGTTTTAAAGGTTCAGTTTGTTTAAAGGTTGTTTCAAAAATAGCATGGAACTTTTTGGCATATACATTAATTACATAATTACATTACAATGACATACATACAGTAAAACAACAACGTACAAAACAAAGCTATTACATTATAGCTTTTAGTACAGATACAGTTAGCGTATCATGAAAAAATAATAAATAATAATATCAGTATTTATATGTTAGTACTATTTATTGTTTTTTAAAATAATTAAAAATATAATGGGCGACTATTTTGGTTATATACCGTCATTACCGCACATTGCGATTTTAGCTTTTCGTTATCGTTCATGTTAATGAAAATGCTATTGATGCCTGTTGTATAAGAATAAAAATTCGTCTTAACCGGTTGTAGAAGGAGCAATAAAAAAATGAATTTCGGTTTCTACTCATTGGCTGTCGCAAAGCTGACAGATTCTCATATTCATAGGACGTATCATAAGACGGGAGTAATAGTTTAATGCAAAGAATTGATGCAATCATGAAAGTTATCAAAATATCACAATAATAAGGGAGGACGCGTTCCACTGCTGGGAAGTATTTTCATGTAAAAAACGAAAAAGGAACATAAAAGCACAGCAGTGCGCTGAAACGTCGTGTCTTCTCAATGTTGGACTTTATGGAAGTTACAAAATGATATAGTAACGTCCGCAATGTTTGTTAGAGCATTTGTAATTCCGGCCTACTTTCAAACCAAACTACCCAAAACTTATCTTTCACTATACGTTAGCTTTGGGTCCCAAAGTCAAACGTCACAGGACCAATTACTTGTAAAAGCTTGTGTGACTCAAAGCTAAAACCGTCTGTCGTGAGGGGATGCTCCGCTTTGCGGTGCTTTGCTTAAAAGTTAGTACAGTTTTATAAAATGAAATCTGCAGATAGATAAACTGGACGAGAAAACATGTAATAAGTATTGAGGCTAAAGTGTAGTTAGCAGATGGTAAGCAAAATGTCACAATACTATTCTGGCGCGGACTATTTTAGGTGTATAGATTCAACATTAAAAGAAGATAACGAAAGACTGATTTATATACTTACTATGGTAAAATCTGTGAGGTTAATAGGCAGAGACCCTAGCGGACTGTTGTGCCCAGTTATATTTTCCCAGGCGCCGTGAAAATCGTATGTCAACAAACTGACGAAATCCAGTGATTGCATCATTTGTGGAACATCATAACTGGCTTCAAATCGGTCCTCAGATGGGAATAGTTCAGCTGTTAGAATCAGCTTTTCTCTAGTTGTTTCAATGGCTTCATTTTGGAAAGCGTCACTAATGGCCTAAACAATTAGGAAAATTTTTTCTTAATTAAACAATTGCTGTACCTGTTGTAACTTCGGATGAAGCTTATATTTGATTTGCAACTACAGATAACAATGATTATGTGACTCTGCATTTTGATGGCGATAATAGTGTTTTTTTGTGATGCGACAGCCAAAATGAAGAAGGCACTAACGTTGGTGATGATGCAGTTGGTGTCATCAAAATTAATACAATTGATTTGACCACTGTTATTACCATCACAAATTTTATTTTGATTACCGTCCTTTTCATTGCTTGTGTTGTTGTGATGGTTGTTATTATTGTTTTCGCTATCACTGTCGCTTCTGCTGCAGTTACCATTGCTGTTGGTGTTGTCATAGCTGTTGCAGGTGCTAAAGTCGTATGTATATGCTGTTGCTGTTAATATAGTAAATGTGTTTGCTGTAATGTTAATGTTGTAAATTTCAAAATGAGAAATTTTTGAAAAATAGTTGCCCACTTTAAGCAGCTTAGGAAAATTCTCTTTGTCTTCTGGTCTTCCTTCCCTTTCCACTTGTCCGGGATAGCTCCAGTGAATGTCGAGTCCATCGAAGTTGTGCTCCCTAAGAAGTTTGATCACTTGTCTGGTGAAGAAGTTCCATCGATCTGGACGTTTTGCCAAATCACTGAAACAATACAAAACAAACTTAAGTTAGAGGACTAACCAACCTTTGACCTGATGTAATCTTTGTTATGTAGACAATTGCAAATGCCTAAACAATGGAAGCAGGATCAGTGCCAAGCAATGCTGAGAAAACAACGAAATTTTTGATTGTCATTACTGTGTCGAGCTTGTCGAGCTTAGGCTTAGTTAAAGTACTGAAACTATCGCTGTTGTTATAGCACAGTTGTTGAAGTTGCCATTCCAATAAATATCTTTAGGCATGAAGACTTTAGAGTTGTTACTTTGAAAATAAAGTTAACTGAACACTTCCAGTTATTTATTAATTATTAATGTATTAGCACATTTTAGACAAATTCAGAGCAGGTCTATGTATTGACAAATATGAAGCAGCTTTTCCTCCACACAATTTATGCTAAGAGAAAGCCAGAAGTGAAACCCACACCATGAAGAATTTTAGACTTCTTTCAATTCTTTGGAAGTGGAGCTGCTAAGACAAGCAAACAATATACGCTTACAATGATATTTTACGTTGCATTCTCAGAGATTTAGTTTAATTTGCTTTTCAACTTTATTTTTTCATTTAATCAATTTGTATTCTGAATTACAACATTTTATCAACTGAATCTAAGCATCAAAATCTTTTATTCTGAATAATTTTGTACATGCAAATAAAGTGTGTATAGTTTTAAATTGTATTTCATATTTTGCATTTTTTATACTTATTTATATTACGTATCGTTTTAGTACACTCGACCTGGATATAAAGGAGCTTATAGCTATTCTAGATATCGAGTTTAAATAAAGCTCTTATCTTACCTTATCTCATCTCATCTCATCTCATCTCATCTCACCTCACCTCACCCTACCTTATCTTATCCGTACTAAGACAAGTAGTAGTAATTTCTACTTGAGCTAAATCTTAGGGTTAGGGTTTACTTTAACTGTAGATTCTTAGTTTAGTAAATGCCTCTAAGAAATTCTGTCCAGTCTGTCCTTTTTCGTGGAATTGACAATTAATAACTCTTCGTAGTGTGTCAGTCGTGTATAGAACGCAGTCGTGTTTTTTCTAATAAACAAAAAAGTACAAGTCATATGCAGTGTTATACTGAATTACTGAATCAATGATAAAAGGCTATAGTAGAAATGCACTCACCTGAACGGTTTTGGTCCCATCGTGTAACCGCCAACGCTTAAGATGACCCTTAAATCTTTATTGTCTTCTTTTAACTTCGTCACACCCGGATATCCAAAATCTATTTATAAAATGTCAGAAATTAAATGTGAGCGTTAATAGGGAGAAGATCTCTAGCTGAGTGGTCGTGGTTCAAGTTTAGCGACGAAAGTTTAGTAACGCTGGGACTGGCTAACAAATGGATGGGTGGATGACATGAAGATCAATTCCGAGCGGCTCATCTACCACAATGCCCACAGGTGTTTATTTGGAGGGATGGATATACATCTGATATACATACATGGATATACATCTATCAGTTCAGCAGTTAAACTTAAGAGGATTATTTTTGAATAAGTAGCTAGATCCCAGTTCTGCCACAGCCTTTTTAGCATATCATCATTTGCTGACGTTGTCCAGGGACAAGATAGTCGAAACAGTGCAAGCTGTTCTGTTTATTACTAGTAAGAACTTTTTCTGTACATAACAATTGATAAAACTCCCTTTAGGAGCTGCAGTAAAATGGTCAAGCTCTGGCACTGCTCAAATGCAGTTGGACTTGTTTCAAACTGGTTGTGAATGTCGATTGCTCTGAACTGAAGTATACCTTGGTTTTATCTAGTTGAAAAAGAAACTACATTACTCTGTTCAGATTGACAAAAGTCTTACCATTGTCGTTCCATTCCACATTTTTGACAACGAAATAACTGTCATCTAAAGCCACTAGCTTTGCCACCATGTATACGATGTGCGTACACAGACTAGAGTCTATATTTTCTGGTATAAATCGACCGACACCCGGCCTGTAATAAAAGAAAAAAGTATAATTGAGGATACACATATAATATTGGCATTACCAACAAATAAGGAAGCTAAGAAGTTTCTTCAAATTGCATTTGCATCCTGCGCTTTATCACTCGTGTGAAAAATTAATTCCGCGTTATGCGGCAATGTATTAAATTTGCCTATGCTCATTATATTAATTTTAGCGAGTTCCTGTAGAACGCACAGTAAACTCCAAGCCTACCACAATTTACTGTCGCCAGTAAATGCGACAAAGGTGAAATAAACAACTCTAATATTATTAGTAAAATGGATGAGTGACCACTAAGCAAAACTGGTTCTGGGCGGCCAGACCTGACACACCGTCTCCGGCTTCTTTCTTCGTTTAGGAATGGTGGCCAAACGTAACCAAGGTACCTCTATCCGGGCAATTGCCTCATCTTAAAGAGTTATCGTTCAAATCAACTGTAATATATGTTTTAGTTTTACCCCAAACTACTTCTGGCTTGCAGAATGCCTAATTGTGTAAAAAAGTAAATTTAATCAAATTTGGAATTAACATCTTTCTGGAATGAAAACATCAGTAAAATCAAACAACATCAAAAAGAGTGGGAAAAGTTTTATAGAAACAAAAATTAGATCTACCTGTATTGCGCCCAATTTGAATAATAGCAAATTCTTTTGTAGCCATTTACAGTTGCACTCGAAACCATAGACAACAGAAGTGACAAGAAGAGACTAGAAGACTGGCTATCACACCAAAGCTTCATTTCTAAAAAAGATTACGTAATTGTTTATGCCAAACACTCTAAATTTTTTCTTTCTACTTGGTGAATAAGTAGTCGTGAAAAGACTGAAATGGTTTTAGCAAAAAGAAGAAAGTTTGGATGCCCATGTGTCATGTGATACGTGTAAAACTTATTTGAAAGCAAATTTTTCTTGGCCACAGACAATAAGTGAGCGAAACTGGGACAAGGGAGAGAGGAGAGCGACACACACACACACACACGCACGCACGCACGCACGCACGCACACACGCACGCACGCACGCACACACGCACGCACACGCACACACACACACACACACAGATTGAGATAGTTATGCTAGGTTTGCATCACAATGCCTGAAATTCTATAGGCCAGTATCTGGTACCCAATTATATCCAGTACTTGTTGTTCTCTTCTTCTAGTTCAAGCAGTGTATATTTTGTATGTATTGTACGTAGTGTATATTTTTAACAGTGTATATTCTGTCTTGTTGAAAATCATAAATCTTATACAAAGCAATTTAAAAAAATTCTACCTGTTTTGGAATATCTAACTTGCCGTGATTCCTACTTTTCAGCGAACTAAGGGACGAACAAGTTTGACGCATAAACAAACTTTTTTGCCTAAAAAAACTTAGAGCTAGAATCAGTGGCCTATAGCTCCTGCTTAATGAGCACATAAATGCAAAATAATATCACAGAAACACGAGTCAGTTTTGTTTAGTAACATAATTAAATTGGGAACTGGAACTAAACTTCCTTTTTCTTTGGAGAAATAGGAACTTAAACTACATACATCTTTGTTTAGTACTTTCTGCTCAATATATGTAGTTAATTTCGACACGTGGATTTCGCAAATGTGTACGAATTCCTGAAACTTTTTAAATGTCATAAGGTTCTTTGAAACTTTGCTTTGATATTTTAGTGCATTTATCATATTTAAATTTTTTATTATACTGTGTCAGTTTTGCATTATGTCTTGTTGACAATATGAATCTTATATAAAACAATTTATAAAACATTCTACTGTTTTGATTCCTACTTTTTAATCATCATTCTAATAATGAAAATCTAAGAAAAATGAAATTGTTTTGACAGTGAAAAATATTCGATTATTATTGCAGCATTAGTGTCAAGTATGGCACGAGATAAATTCATTTCTGGCAATTTCGACTTACTTCTAAGAATTCCACGGAAATTAACTTGGCAATTAGGCGCAATTCATGTCATAACTTAGTATTATTGCGAATGTACACTAATGACAATGTATGTAAAGTGTTTATTTGTACAACATTAAGTTCGGTAGTGAAAGTGAAATTACAGTAATAGCAGTAAAAATGATTGTTCCAAAGCACGAAGAAAAATGGTTCAATTTTGAAGTAGAACTCGTCGTAATTGGAATCTTGACAACAGTTTGTAACGAGCCAATGCTTTTGCACGAACTGCACAAAACAAAAAGAGTTGTGATGTAATCACCTATACCAGCTCTCGAATATCTAATGAATGATAATGCTGTTCTATTAGACTGTAATAGTCTACGGGCTAAAATAAGATGCTTTGCGTTTGACATTGTCTGGTTGCACATTATTGTATTCAATAAGCGTATGATTTATTTTGTAACATCTGGTAAATAAAAAATGTCTGTCTTTGTGCATTTCAAGTTTTTTTACCAGATAGATACTTTAATTTTGCCAAAGGCCTAGCATTTATTGTTAATGTTATTTTAAAGTAATTTCTCGACGAAGGACGGCATGCATCTGATGTTCATATCCTGTATAACATGGGACGATACATCTAATGTCCATATACTGTATAATATGGGACAGTACATCTAATGTCCATATACTGTATAATATGGGACGGTACATCTAATGTTCATATACTGTATAATATGGCATGGTACACATTCCACCGTCTATAACCGGAGGCAAGTAGGTATATAATACTTCTCTCGATGTGACAACGACCTTTTTTACTTGTCCCAATTAGAGTGCTTTTACATTCACAACAAACCGCATGGTGTGGTTTGTTTTGTTACGCTTACAATTGTTTAATTGCACGCGTTGAATAAATTAACATTAAAGATAGGTAGATAGAAAGACAGACATCTTTATTTCAGACTTCTCGTTCATATAGCATAAAATACAATTATACAAAAAAATTAAAAATGTTAACTACATATCAGTATTTACAGAGACAAATTACAAAGTTAAAATAAAATTAATGTATAAATAGCTTGTCTCCCTACTTGATCCATATTAAAGAAATGCGAATATACGTCACTGTTTACAATATTAGATAAAACAGAGTTGTTTACTTTCATTGTATTTAGGCAAATATTTTAAAAAAGTTGTGTTTTTACTGCTAGACTGCATGCAGAGAAAAAGTCGATATGAGCAAATTAATGCGAACACACAATTTTGCATTATAATATCACAGTCATCTTTGTTATCATTTCTTTGACCAATACCCATGGTATTATTCTTTGCTAGCTTCACTTAATATAATGCCACTGGGAGTTACTTTTCCAAAGTTTATGCACGACATTGATTGTATTAAGGTAAAAGAGACAATTTTAAGTTATTTGTAGATGCTAGCTTAATTAGCCCAACTTTTTTTAAAATCTGCAACAATGACTGTAATGAGTCAAAAACGGCTTAAACATTCTAGTTAAGGCTACACTATCTGTCGTAGGTGATCTTATACTTAACACTTACACTTTTCACTTTTAAACAAACAACAAAATATAAAAATCACAGCAAGAGAAAGAATGACATTATTGTTAAATGTAATAAATCTATGGTACCTATTCCTGAATTTGCATACCCTGAATACTCAAGCTATTTAAATTATTATATAATCAATGCCGTAATTGAGTAACTTGTGTTCTAAGTGAGCAACTCAGTTTGGTCATGCTGAGTATTCACATTAATGCATTACTCATTTTTTGTTGTGCATTTCTGCGTGCACCTAATCGGAAAAGAAATATAAAATGCCTGAGTAAGTGTTTATTACTGATATCAAGTTACTATCCCACTCGCGCTTAATCGTCTTTTGAACACTAGTAACCGGTAATCTTTCCGCATAACAACATTGCTTATAGCCACCAATCCTAAGCCAACTAACCGACTAACATTGATAGATGTATCCCACTGCCGTGCGGGTTATTGTTCTACTAACATAGAGACTTTCTGCATGTCTCTGTTGAAATATTGTTAACAGTAGAGACGGAACTCAAAGCAGGAACTGCCCCCATTCAACCTTCAGACATTAACAGTTAATTCAATGGTTATGATATTGTTTATTATATAAAGATCGATAATTAATACAAAGACTATGATACCGTTGCTGTAAAGGTCAAGTTCTGTAATTTAGACCTTGCATGGCCACCGTTAGGTATAGAGCAAAACAAATACATTACTGCGTGATTACGGATTCTGACATTTTATGCTACTTCAATTTAATAATGTTCTTTGTGGCTCCCATTTTCGTAAAGGTTTAACATCCATTACACAGGCCAGTACTGACTGTACAGTTATTATGTGCAGTGAACAGAGCAAGCACACATTATTGTAACTTGCATGTGAGGTATTATAATAATGCTCAATTAATGCTGAAATAATTGGCAGTTATTGTACACACAAATGAATGTGTGTATATAGTCTGTTAGCGGTATAATAATTATTATTAACTCTGCATTCATTATGTTTCGTGGATGTTTGTATGTAAGTAAGCAAAATTTCAAAATCCACATGAAAATTTTTGGGAGTTTTTTAAATATTTAAATCTAATATATACACAGGCAGGTAGGCGAAGGTAATTCTTTTACAAAGGTGTGCAAGCTTATAAAACAGTAGTCATTAACTACATTTAAGTCTACATAACAGAATATTAAAGTAACGTTTAATCACCTTACATTTTTTATTTTCTAATCACTGAGTAAGTTGTCATTTTAATTTCCTTGCCTTTTTTCTCGTTTTACTATAGGTCAGACAATAGCAGCTGTTAAGTATTACTTACCTGGAATAACAAAACAGACACAAAACTGAATTTATTGATTATAGTTTAGTCGTTTGACAGCACTTTTATTTTTCATCAACGTAGATGAGGGTAACTCACACGCAGAAACTGAGAGGAGAATTACTGTAATGTTCCTGTACGATTCACGCTTTGGCGATCACCTTGTGAAAGTTTTCGTGGCAGATGCAGCAAAGCATTACGTGAGGCAGGTGTAGAAATGTCCAACAGTTCGCTGCGATGCTTTTACAAAGAAATGTTACACGGAACGCAGGGTATCTGTGACACACACAGAGAGATAGCATTTTCTATTCAATGGCACATGGCTGCCTGCCATAAATAATAATAACATAATATGATATGATATGACGTGACATGACATAACATAACATAATAATGCTTATTTAAAGTTGACTTTTCAATGAACAATTAATATAAGTTCCAAGTGGTTTTTTGCGAACTGTAAAATAACAAATCTTTATTATTATCCCGTTTTACTCTAAATACCACGCGCCAAGCAGGGTAAGAGCAGGTAACATTTTTAAAGTCTTTGTATGACCCGGCGCAGTTCCGAACTCGCGATATTCCAGATTGGAAGCACACGCGTTACCACTAGACTGTACCATTTGGTATAAACGCATTGCACTCGTTTAAAAGAGAACAAGACCCAGTCTTAAACTACAGCTCAAATAATCTAACGTATAAAATATCGAAAGAACATAATTGATTTTTAGGTCAATTTTAGCTCATTTTCAGCTGAGCTGCTCCCAAAATACACATGCAGTCATTAACAGTCGTTTTCCATGTCCACCGCTCCATTTCTGTACTAATTTATTCTTTTGTCATGCATTTCTTTCTGCTTAGTTACTACAGGCTGCTATTGTATTTACTACCATTGTCAATTAGAAATCATTAGAAATTAATTAATCAATCAAATCCTGTTTGTCAAATTTTGTTTAAGATCGCCTGCATAATTATCTGACCATTAGATTAAGAACATCATAATCAGCTAATGAGGAAGTTAATTGCTCTCGAACATCGGAACATACTTCGTTGAATGATTTAGCCAAAACCTTGCACACGCTATCAGTTTGCGTACCGAAGAATTTTCTAATTAAGCTAGTTTTAATGCATATTATTAACGGTGAATGGTTTTAATTAAAACTACGTATAGGTGTTCTTAATTTGGCTTCAGTGAAGTCAGGTGTTACCGTGTTAGATGCAAACTTTGTTAAACTTAAATGCTATCCGTGAAAATGTATTCAAATTAAAAAAAACGTGGCAAAGAAAATACTATGGCATAATTTAGCCTATCAATTGAAAGCCCTAAGCAGTAAAGCATAGGATTTGTATGTAAGCGTAATAACTTATATAAAGGATGTAAAATAATTTTCTCGGTTCAATGAATTAAGTGCGAAAGAAACTCCAAATAATGAAAAGATTATCGTAGATTTTCTACTAACATACGTTCAATTTATTAATGCAAATTTTCGATTGCTTTACACTCTGTTCTTCAGACATTCAAGCGACTAAATGCTCAGTGAATTTTCTTATATTCTTCAACTCTAAGTGTATTCAAACGGGAGTTAAAAACGTTACTGATTTTTAAAATTAATCGTAATTATTATTTATATGGCAGGACGCCCGACTCGCTCACGCATGCGCATTGGTTTTAGTCAGTTCAATGGTGCTTGTTTTTGAAAGGCTGCCAAGTTTTGGATGATATACTCGTCTTTCTAAATTGTGATTGTAATTATTATCTTGGAAATTCAGAACATTTCTACCTAAAACGCTCTCATTACTATCAAGCCAAAGATGCTATGTCCAGCAAATTAAATAGCACATTTTTGCCTTTAAATATCAGTGTTTTACAATATAGTAATAGTGAACTGTAGTCATTGTATCTTAGCGGTGTGATGATTTTAAAGTTTTTGTTAACTGTGAAATTTTTGAGTGCATTCAAAATTACATTAGGAGAAGTAAACGTTTAACGTGATTAGACTTTAGGATCCCTTTTCAAGCCAGTTATTGTTATTATTATTCATTATGTCACATCTGCTAACTTTGCATGTATGTATCTTTGTTTATATGCATTTGTATGTATGCATATCTATTTGTGTTTGTTTGTACATTTACATTACACGTAATTAATTTTTGTCTGTACTTCTGCCTGTATATGCACTTGCATGGCGAGGATTCATGTATCAGTTGTTAAAACTGTCTAATTTGAACAAAATAAACAAACTGTATGCACGTAATGTCTGCGTTCTATATATCTTTTATTCAAACCAACTTTTCAGTTCGGCTGGACGCCTTAGTAGTGTGGCGCCACCTGAGGCGACCATTAGGCACATTAAATTCTAACTTTTCTAAAGTTCCCTATTTGCTTGCTACACGAACACGTAATCAGTATGTATAACTTGTCGCTAGACCTGTATTGCTTGTATAATAATTGTCATTTCCTTTTATTGCCTTCGTTTATTGCCAGGTCGTCCTTGTGTTCATATTACTATTATAGTCAATGCCACCGTAGCATTATGATCTTTTCACGTAAGGTAAAACCACTAATAACGATTGCGAATAAACTGCAGCTGTATCAGTACAGCAGTAATCAACTGTAGACAATTCTCTTGTGCACACGTAAGTTTAACTTTATTTATTTTGTATAGCATAGAATCCATATGAATATGTGCTTGAAAGGTTTACAGGGATCCAAAGCCTCTATAAAGCTATTGTACATAAATACATAAAATACATAAAACTAATACTAAAATGACGATTTAAGACAGCTAAATAATACAAATTTTCACAAGAAAAATATATTGCACCCTCTCATAGTAATACACAGCTTTTGTGTGCTAAACAATTAGGTGTATAATTCGGCGATATTTGGAGGCTTCGACTGTATTTATTTTCGTCATTATCATCATCACTTTTATCGTCATCGTTATCACTATCATCATCATCATCATCGTCCTAGTCGTCGCTATCGTTGTTGTCGTTGTTTTCGTCTTCATCGTCATCATCATCATCATCATCGTTGTCATCATCTTCATCATCATCATTGTCATCATTTTCATCATCATCATCGTCATCGTTTGTCATCATTGTCATCATCATTTACTTTTGTTGGCTTAATTTACATCACATTACAGTTGTTTTACTTTTTAACGCCTTTTCACACTGCATACTCCTTTATTGTTCTTCATAAGAACTGTTTTCTGAGAAAACATTATTCTCTAACAGTGAGAACACAGCGCCACATCCTGCCCGAGCTCTTATAAAAATCCCTCCAGCAATCCAGTAAAACCACGGAAATTCTTCTGCTGCCCGAGCAGTGAAACCTTTTATCTCACCGCTCAGCAGCTCCAGCCGCCTTTATCTTACAAAGGATTTGCAGAGTTTCACTAAAACTATAATTTCCTGATAAAGGATTGGATGAGAGAAGGTAATAAACTGAAAACCAATTACTAGGATTAAGTTTTATAGTGCCACAGCAGCGAATAACAGGTAAAAATGTAGAAGAAAAATCAACTGAAGTCAGTGTTTAACTTCCCACAGAAGCTGTGGTAATAAAATGAGAATGCGATATAAAATACTGAGGTACAAATTCAGTATGAGTTGAGTTGTGCGCAAAAATTAATATCGCAAATTGAGTCAATAATTTGCCGACACGAGATTTAATTATCGGTAACTCTTCGTTTAAAATTAGGGAGTAGTAGGGGCCGTTATAGTCAAAGACAAAGACAACATTTAAAGACAAAAACATTTAAAGACACATAATACTGAATAACAATAATAATAAAAGTATTTTATAAAGCGCGTCGTTATTGCAGTCTATAACAGTTGAAATTGATCATAATAATTATCAAAGAAATCTGTCTTCAAATATTTTAATTAGCTGCACAGTAGAAATAATTCTAATGTTTTGAGGCAAAGCATTCCAGTATTTCGGTGCAACAGAAGAAAATCCAAGGTCGACAAAAGTCTTTTTTCTATTAAAAGATGACAAAGGTTCATTATGGGAAGATCTACTTCATCGTGTGTCCCTATAATAGTTGCGTTTATGTAGCCTATCACATTAATCATATTATGATAAATCACATTAATCATATAAACGCATGAAAGCAATACTAGACTTACAACAATTAGCCTACCAGGATTTAAACCCAGAACCTTTTTCATGGCACATGTTCTATTATTTGAGCTACTGACTCACTTAAAATGGCAAACGTGGTCTTAGTACACAATCAGTCAGAATCACTTATGGGCTACTAGTGATATGTCTTTAGTAGTCATTACAGTCACTACATTTTGAATACACTCAACAGTGGGAGTTGACTTACAAACCATTCTCACCTTTGTCTAAGGTTTTCAGAAAAGAAAGACATAATGCTCTTGCAACAATAATACGTAACTGACAATGAACTGAAGAAGAGGTGCTGAAAAATTATGAGTCAACCAAGATTTGAACTCAGAACTTGCGGTTTCATGGCGCATGCATTGTCGTTTGAGATCATGAGTCAACACGACAAAGCTGATCTGTAAATTCTGTAATACGAAGTCAAACAGTAGTACATAATATTTCAAAGTCACCATTATCTGTCATTAATTAAGTTTTACTTGCTAGAACTTTGGTCACTTTATCTGCTGCTACTGCTTCGGTACTCAATGCGTGCGACTAAATAATTGCTAATGCCATTGCTCATCATTCTAACATTTCTATAAAGTTGATAGTCTTAGAATAATTTCCCTTGATCTCTCATTAGTGCAGACAAACAGAAAGTGATTTGTGCCAGACACAAAGGCAGGTTATTGCTAGATAATAACTAATGTAAGTCATGAACATCTGCGCTGCCTTCCGGTACAGTGATGTAATAAAGTTATATAATCAAATTTATCAAAAGTAACTCCCAGATGTCATTGCTTGATAATATCCCTTCCATTCAGGACAATGCTAGGACACAAGGACATTTTCTGTAGGCTAGTAATTTTTCTGCGCATGCGCGACATTTAAAACTTAGGTTAGCCATTGGCATTGATGAGATATGTTACGTATATTTTATAATAATAATACATGTAATTAGCTGTGTCTCTGTTTTAATCTGGCATAGCAGGCTTATTTGATTAATAAGCCAGTTAACTTATTTATTGCGCGTGTATAGGCCCTACATATACAACATGTATAAGAAATCACTTCACTTTTGCATCATACATTAATTAACATAATTGAAAAGCAAGTTGTCATGTAAGATTTCAGTTACAAAACAGAATGGTGATGGAGAATTCCACATAGAAGCAGTCTTAAATGAAAGCATACAGCCTTCAGATTGAGAACAAATTTAAAACTGTCTCTAGCAAATCGCGAAAAATGCAATTGAGAAACGAGACAACTATATCGAAGGAACGATAGGGACATATAAAGAAAGAGCAAAAACAATAAAGCGGAAGGAACGTAGCAAAAACGTTTGGAGCCTTCGTGGATTGGAAAACTTTTCCGTTAGTGCAGCTTTAAATATGATTTCCCACCCGATTCTGCCGTTACCGTTACTAATGAGAAAATAATACGTGTTTTATTTCCTGATAGTCAACGACGTTATCATACTAATGAGCAATAATCTGAATTTACTTTTGACTCGTTGTGGAAAATGCGAGGTTTTGTTCAGATCACAAAAACAGAATCAGTGGAAACCATAACTAATGGCTTATTAGGCTTATTATTAATATTTTTATACCTCTAGCTGGGGAATAATAAGACATTCAATTAGATTTTTTCAAAACACTATTCACTTATTCCTAATCAAGAAATAAATAACTCGAAAAATCCTAACGATATAAAATGTACTCTTGCTCACAGTTGTTTTCGAAATGACGCCAGACCTTATAATTTTCCAATTTACAGACAAAACAAAATAATTTTTTGGAAAAGTGGGAATGTGTTATGTGTCTAAAATGCATCTTTCCGGGCAGCAGGCGTAAGAATACGATTTGCAATTAAAGACTTTTTAGCAGCGACAGAGAAAAATGCAAACTTTTTAGGAAAATAAACTGAAAATACTCTTAAGAACTGCAATTTGAAAAAAGACTTCAATTTTTGCATTTTACCGGCGAGGCCTTGAGAAACTACCACACACGCGCACGCACGCACGCACGCGCGCGCACACAAACACACACACACACACGCACACACACACACACACACACACACACACACTCACACATATATTCAATGTTAGCAATAACAAATCGTTCGTTCTGTGAGCATTTTATCAATACCACGTTTTATTATTACTAAAAAAGCAATAAGCTAGGAGTAAAGGTGTAAGTCACAATAAATACACAAATCTACACCGAATTTTTTACCAGAAGAAATGCAATATCTAGAGAGATGTTAAGGCAAGAAGAAGCTGTGTCCTGGCTGTACCAACAAACTACAATGTAAATTCAGCATTTTGTAATGACTGTCTTTGTTAATAATTTTGTTTTAGTTGTCAGTGACGTGTTAATGGATTTTTACTGTTTCTGTCATGGTTTTTTTTTGACAATCAGACAGAGTGTATTGACATGACAATTGTAAACACTAAAATCAACAACATACTACCCATTAAATACATCTTCAGTTTGAGGTTTATTCGTTTTCATTAATTTTAGGAAATTATTTATGATTGTCTTACTTGTTAAAACATGCAATCGTGAAGCCATAACAAGTCGAAAGGCAAACAGAAAATATGCATAAGTGTTTGCCTAAACACAAGTGAAACACATTAGTGAAATTAAATTCAAAATCGTCGCCATGAAAATGACAGCAGAATAACTATTTTTACGAGCGCTGATTCAAGTATAACTGCTTTTCACTGCTTTACTTAGACACTTCTTCGACGCGTAAAAGATTTAAAGGGAACTGCAAGTTTAATAACTACTCATATTAATGCTGAAAATCGTTTTAACTTTTAAGCTGGCAGTTATAATTACGTTCAGTTGAGTGTTAATCGCCAAGCGCCAAAGCAAAAAGGAGAAGAAATCGATTACTTGATAATAAATTTTGTTGAATAAAAATGCGAAGCCCGTTCACAGTAGTGCGTAATAGAAGAGTTCATTAAGTTACAAGCAAACTTAAAACGCCCACTTATAGTCATTTTACATTATAGAAAAATATACTGCTCGGAACATACTTGAGTAGTTCTCCAAGTCAAGCTGCAGAATTCGGCTTCTGTATTACGAATTTAACGAGAGAATCATTTTTGAAAATCGATTATGTTTAATCTGACTGGCATGATTTTGATTTTTCTAATTTCTTGGTGTAGATTTGTTTGCTTTTGAAATGTCGGCGCAACGAGTGCTGAGATTTTTGTGTTTACACGAGTTTGTAGACGAAGCCTAGTTCAGCAAGCAGCAGAAAGTAAACATTTGGATTTGATTTTGATTGGATTTCATCATTATAAGAGGCAAAATAATAGGAACGGAAATTTCGTTTTCTCAAACGTTTGAGAGTTGAGATTTTGAAAATGCGAGGGAAAAATTTGAATTTGATTTGTTACGATGGTCTAACGACTGCCTCACGCCCATCATTCATCAGTAAGGACATCATTCAAAACATTTTTACATATTATAATTATGAATTAGTTTTCCTTTCTTGTTAACTGGTTTCGTTAGAGTAAATAACGCGTAGAAATATGAAATTCCTATCTCGAAGATTTGCATTAAAAAACTTGTTGTTGGCTGTTAGCAATAAAGTGGATGAAGCCTTTTGCTGTCACAATCATTAACGAACGTTTAAATGCAGAAATGTAACAAGTTGTGAAAGAAAATTTTTAGAGCTGACACCTATTACGACAGTCTTGTGATTCGAACTGGAGCTTGTGGCAACACCACAGTTGAATGTCCTAACTATGGTTAGTCGCCTGCACTTAGTTCATAATTTTTAAACAACCAATGAAAAGTTGAAAACGCAACCATCTATTTATCATGGGCTTCATACACATTACTTAAAAATATTTGAATTTTATTGTACTGGAACTTAATAACTCACTATCTCGTTATTACAAAGTATTTTTTGCAAATGATGTCTTCTTTATATATCTTATAATACTACTGACTACAGGTTACTGCTTTGACATTGCTTAATGAAAGGGAAGAAAAGTAAATTACAAAAGAATGTCCCAAAAAGCTTTCCATACAAAGTTATATTGATTAATATTACGCTTACCTGTTTAAAAGACTTGTGTAATTGAAAAAGGAAATTTTTAATAATTTAAAATATTCGCGCCGCCTGGTAAAACAGCACTGCATCGCCATCCCAGTGTACACCATCCTTCACAAAAAACACATTATTGATCTTGTTGACAATATAAGGTAATTTAAATTTTCCTTAGTTAGCAAAAAGTACGTTACAAATGCTTAGGTTATTTTTTTAAAATATACGCAATGTTATCTAAACTGGTTTCAAAACACTTACGGTTAAAATGACTGCGTCTGACGCAGGAGTCTAAATTTACAAGTTTTGCACAGCGTTGTTGTTAACGCAATCTCTGTTTGCATTAAGATACATTGTAAATGATAAAAAAATTTCAGGACGATTTTTAAACAGGAATGTTTTCTTGTGCTTTAACGTATGATCGTTTCTTAGCAATAAATTTACTCTCTTTTATGCTTGTATACTTGAGCCCCAAAAGTTATACATTTGGCACCGAATAAAGAATTGTATCTCATTGGTCCTTATACTTTCTTATTATACGTTACATGCATTCCTTATATCCATATGTGTTAACAAATGGGTATTCTATGTACATGAATTTTTGTAAAGGAATGACATCCTTATGCTATTACAACATTTGAATTTTATTAATGATTGCTATTTTATCATAAATTAATTGCACAGTAAATTCAGATTACTTAGCAGCATAGTAAGCTTAAGTTAGTTGCGCAGCGAATCTTGTATGTGAAGAGTAGCGCTTTGGCAGTTTGAGGAAGAAAAACAGATGCAACTCAAAACTGCATTTTGTTCAGATGATTGAACATAATGATTCGCATAAAACAAATAAGCCTCTTTCTCCACTCATTTTCTCCGTTTTATATGACATCACTTACCCGGAAACTTAACACGGAAACTTATTTTGTGTTCAAGATAACCTTCTGGCGTCTTGTGTCGTACAAGTGGCTTCATCCATGAGGTAAAATTACCGCTAAGTGCAGCATTTATCCTCATTCATCCTTGCGGTTAGTCAATTAGAAAGTTGTGCTTGTGTTCAGGTTCATGATGATTGCTGAATGTTATTTAAAACGTTGTAAAATTAACCTAATCTAACAGCCACGAGCTTTACGCAATTACTGAGGCAGATCGTAGGCAGTAATGTGTTACGTGACTTAAGTTTAATTTAGTTGTTTAAGAAAGAGGGTAGAAAGAGAAAATAAGAGAGAAAATAGTAGAGAAACGCTAGAAAGGAAGAAGAAAGAGAAAAAAAGAC
Source organism: Tubiluchus corallicola (assembly GCA_030141605.1). Classification (NCBI taxonomy): domain Eukaryota; kingdom Metazoa; phylum Priapulida; class Priapulimorpha; order Priapulimorphida; family Tubiluchidae; genus Tubiluchus; species Tubiluchus corallicola. The sequence continues at coordinate 82,272 of JAQGDQ010000805.1, forward strand.
AAATGCCGAAAAAGGAGCGAATGTACGATTGAGGGAAAGGAGGCAGAAAAAAGGAAAAATGAAAATGCAGAGAAGAAGAAAAATAAAACAAGAGAAAACAAAAAGAAAACCGAACTTACAAAAATAATAAAAAACATTAAAAATGAAATAATTAAATTCAGCTAACAAAAAAGTGAGAAAGAAAGAAAAAAGAAAGATAGAAAGAAAGAGAGAGAAAATGAATGAATGAACGAATAAATGAATAAATGACTGAATGAATGAGTGAATGAGTGAATGAATGAATGAATGAATGAATGAATGAATGAATGAATGAATGAATGAATGAATGAATGAATGAATGAATGAATGAATGAATGAATGAATGAATGAAAAATAAACGAACGAATGAAAGGAAAAAGACAGAAAGATATGAGAAGAACGAATAATGTGCAGGCAAACTAAAGAAAATGAAAAGGTGAGCGAAAAGTGCGAAGCCATCATTATACAGCTAAAATGTGGCTTTCTGGGTGACAATGATTTAAATGTGCGTTGTGAGTTATAATTATGTGATTAATGTCATTTTGCTACGTTGAAGTTTATTCAAGTAACAAAAAGATAAACTTAAAGGCATATATAACCCCAACATATATTGAAGTTTTTAACACGTTATTATGATTACACAAAGAATTTATAGTTGTTATTAAACAAAAGAAACTTAATTAAATAACTTACATTTTTCTGGCGAATTTCCAATGCGTGCATTGCCGTAAAGATCACCGTAATGAAAAATGGCGGTTCTTCAAATTTAAACCGCTAACAACGAAGTGATAAAAACTCGAAGGAAACAATAAGTTTCACAGTAAGTTTATAATAAAATAGTTTGAATACTCGTAATGAGAATAGGGTTTTAAGTTGTAAAAGCTGATGTTATAGTTAGGGTTTAGTTTGACTTTAAACTTTTCAATGTCAGTTATGCACACTAAAGTGCACATTAATAACAAGCTCAGTTACTGCAAGTCAGTTATATTGCATATTATAAAATCAGTAGCAAATAGCATAAATCACCGCCTCTCCGGTAAAAACGAGTCTAAATAATTGTTATGTCACCAGCACTGCAATATAGTCAACCACATAAAACGAATTAGTGTCAAGTTGTCAGAACAAAGACCGCGCGAAATAAACTATCGATTCCGAGCAAAGCCAAATAAAACGTCCAGTTTAGTGGAAGCCTCTTGTGCTGTGTAAATTTCTCAGGTAACCAGAGATTTTAGCAGGCAAATTATCTGCTTTGCAAAGGCTACAAAAAATTCCATGCACTTCATGAAAGATCAGTTTTGTTTAAACTCATCCAAAGAGGAAAAGGAAGGAACAAGGAAAGAAAACATACTTGCTCCAAGAACCTGGTTCTTGTATACATCACCTAAAAGGCCATTGAGGGAGCTCAGTTTAGGGACCTCATATTCTACTACTCGGATTCAACCATGAAACCTTATTAAGACTAATCATGTTATATCACCTCGTCATTTCATGCCATGTCATGTAATATCAGGTTATGTCACAACATGTCAAATACCTTGTCATAATAAAAACTCAGAGAACTAAGTCTCAACAATTCGTGAAGGAGTTTAACAGAGTTTAACGACAAAACATCATGTCATGTCATATCAAGTCATGTCAGGTACAGTGACAGTATGTCATGTCATAACATGTCATATATCGCGTCATGTCATGTTATGTCGTAAAATATCATATATCATGTCTTAATTAAGACTCTGAATACTCACCATTTTGAAGAAGCCGAAGACGTAGTTCTAGTATAGAACTTCATTATTTCCTCACTAATATCTCTACCATGTCACGCCCTGTCTTGCCATGTTGTGTCATGATAATATCTCTCAACACTGAATCTCAACATTTTATGGAAGCCACTAATAGGGTTCAACGTGGAACGTCATTGCTGACTAACATTCATCTCATTCCATGTTGTTAAATATTGACCACTTGTCAGAATGTTTGTAGTAACAGTCAGAGACAGTGAGAGTTAAGGCTAATCAAACATTGAATTTAGGTCACATTAGGTAACAAACACAGATATTTTCAATGCAGTATAATAACAACTATTTATATGAATTTTTACATTTACGTATTACATGTACTATTTACAACGTACAGCCAGGGCCGGATTATGACCTTTGGGGATAATGAAATTATGGCCCCCTCAGATGGAGCCACCCTCTAACTCACCTACACCCGTCTTGAAAAATTTTTACTATTTATATTTAATTTTATATTAAATGATATATTTTACTGACATTTACATAACTTGAAGTAAACTTATTGCAAATTGCTTAAATAAACTAGAATACCTATCCTTTGTTTGTCAATAAAAATACTATTTTTACTATTTATTGCAAACCAAATTAGCACATATTTCAACACAATCATAGTAAAAAACAGAAGTTCAAAGTGAGAATCCTGTGATGTGCCAGTGCGCTGAGTCTCCGCCAGTTAGATTTAAATATGATAATTAATAGACTTTGAAAATATACTTAACATGTTTTTAAACTGAACGTTGCATTGCAGTATGCATTGCTGTATAACATAATGGAGTTTGCATTAGCGCACCGGTTCACCCTTAGAAAAAGTTGAAATCCAAGTTTAAATCTGAGCCGACAGGCCCGACAGGTATAACTTATTGTATATTTGCTCGACATTATTGCTGTGAATTTTAGTTGTTGATTCTAGGAAGGAGAGCGAGGTTTGCGTTGTGTTGTGTTGCTCGTTATTTATGATTTGTCTCGCAAAATTGAACGTATACGTACAACGAGTCAAAAGTTTAGAAATAGACCATATTCTTGCCGTTTAAAGGCCATGAACATATCCACGTAGTTTATGGTGTCATTGTTTATGGAAATGAGTAAGAAGCGTAACGGTGCGTTCAGACTAGAGAGTGTGTTCACTGAGAGTAAACTCGCAAGTGTGGACGGCTTTACGAGTTGCCTTGGCAAGTTATTGCAAACTCTCCAACAGTTGCTGAGAGTTCTCTCCCGCGCTTCTTGCAGACAAGCTTTACTTATTGCGAGAAGTCTCAAAGAGAACTCTCGAGAGAAAACTCTCTAGTCTGAACGCGCTGTAAATTTCGGAATTGTATATCATCTGGCGCCTCTACACGCCTCTACGTTAAATTGCTATAAGCTCTAATTTCTCGCTTTTCATACGTCATTCATGTATCTGTTTATAGGCTTATACATTGGCACATGGCCTAACCACAGCTGCATAGCGTGAGTGTCAAATGTATCAACAGACAGTTCCATGTTTTTCTTATCAGGGATTCTCCCCCTCCGTCCGTTTACATTTCACGTATTAGCTATTGGTTCATCTAGAAGTAGTGCTCGGAGGGTTAGGCATTCAAGGGCACAATCATGCATGACTGTGTAAGTTTACATGCTTGTAGAATCTATAGCGATTAATATACGTAGTTATGGTCATACAGACAGATAGACAAACAGCGGTTATTGATTTGACCGACTCACTAGAGTAGAATCACTCTAACCGGTAACTTTTTGAAGTTTAAAATGTTAGTAGTGTAAATAACGAACACAAATGGAAATCATTTCGGAGGACCCACACACCCCACATAACTCACTCTTCTGATAAGACCTTAGGATCCTTTTTATGTATTTATAGTAAACTTTAAGACAGTTTTTGTTATTATTTAATTGTTATATTATTCATTGTGTGACATCTGCTAAATTTGTGAGTATATGTCTTGGTTCATATGTATTTGCATGTATCGTGTATTAGTTTTAAAAACTGCCTAATTTGAAGTAAATAAACTATGTTTAAAATAATTCTCTCCACTCATCGGAATACAAGTTATAATGTGTGAAACCGGGTCCTCGAGTTAGACTGCTGTCATCTAGCGTCCAGTCAGGGGTAACACAACTGGTTCTTCAACCTCTCGGGTTTCACTTGGTAAACAGTTTGCACTAATCCATAACGTTAACAGGACTCAAGAACTATCCCGTATTATCATCATGCTGCGTGAATGCTGCTACTAACTTCCCGGCCTTCACTTACCGTCTAACTGATGGGTTATATCATTCATCGCCTGTTTAATTTGCTAATATTCTCAGACTTTCTCCGAGATAAACATTTCTTGAAATCTTTTCGCTGGTGATGTTGTAAACGGCTTTTTAACTTCTGCACCTGAAGTTATACTGGCAAAAGTAATGATGCCAGTAGCAGTTCTGACATTGCTGTAAAGTAGAACAAAAATGTGATAATTCAATTCAATTACCTTTTATTTCAGCATCAAAATTGTCCCAAATACACTAAAAAGGTAAAATACTACACTCATACATTCACATAAAATACCAACTCTACTAATTACATGCAAGAAAAATTTAAAAACTACCAACATCAAATAAAAAAAGCGTCCACAAACAAAAAATGAAGTACACCATACATCAGACTCATTTGCAATATTTGCCACCAAAGCACTGCTAGATTGCACAATTCTGGAAAGCAGACTATCATAACACTTGAGTTTTATATGAATAGAATTTAGAAGAGATAAATCTACACGCACCTGAGATGCACTACAAACATGTTTAAGTTTAAAAATTTCCTTATACGATCGGTGTATGACACCCTAAGTTTCTCTAGAACTTATTTATCAAAATTAACTTACAGTAAACAATTACAGCACGTACAGCAGCACAGCAAATAGGAGTTACAAAAGTAACTTTTAAAGAGAAATGATTTAACATAAGTAAAACAGTTACTAAACTTCTTTATTAAAGAACTGATGTGGACAAATAACTGCGTTCGATTCATGATATCTTCATTATCTTTCAGATCATTGCGCATAGTATAGCCAAAGTATTTATGCATGGGTACAACCGGTATCACAGCCGGCATGATGAAAAAACACCCGTCTTTAACTTTTATTGTTGTTCTGGATTGTAAATAAACTTTAACTTCTGTAATTCTTTGGTTATGACATTTAGTTTTGATGTTTAAACGTCAGTTCTTGAAATTAATCATGTCATTTTAAAAGTGGGTACTGGTGATTTCTTTTCTTGTTAAACTTCGGTTTCCCAGTCATAACTTTGTGATAAAAAAAACCTTTATAACTACACAGACAATAGAATTAAGTAACAGGAACGATTCACGCTTAGCCAAAAAGGAAAACTCGTCAGCAATGCACAAGACTAAAATCCGTACTGTAAAGACGATATTAAAAGAAAATTCCACTGATTAGAAATCAGAAAAATTGATTCAGCACGATATTTTATACTACAGGTACTATTATTATTATGCGAAAGAAGTTTTAAAAGCTGAAATGGAAATTTTTGCATTTTTCAAAAACAGTATAAAATCTCTGAGTTACACAATAACAAAAAATTAAAAAATAGTACAGATTCATGTTGCTCTAACCTCAATAATATCAAGTAAGCTAATAAGTATTGTAGACTGTGTTTATAATCATGCATAGCTTTTTTTACTGTTTCTTTTGTTTACAACTATTACAATATATATTGTGACTTTTCGTTAGAAACTTTGGACAAAAATCAATGTGATGATCCCTTCGGTGCGCAGTCATTCTTTGCAAATCTATTACTGACCATAGATCATTAAAAATCGCTCAGAAAACTGCACTAGCATAGCGTTATTATTATGCAGATAATTGCAAAGTGATTTTTCGCAAATTATATGAACTACAGTCAATAAATCATAAAGATAACTGGTTCGTAACGAAATATTTTCTTGATTGCGTGACAGTGCCATCGATTGTCGATTGCCATCAAGGAAAATTGTCGATGAAAATTAAAAAATCGTTACTTTGTCGTTAATTAAAGCGAATACAATTAATTAATTAAACTCGTAAAAATACAACTCTTTTTAATCAATAAGCTTCATGCATTGCTGTTTACAGACGTCCTGCACATAGATTAATGTTAGAATAAGCTGTAATGGGACTACACAAATGCTAGTAAATTTTTTGGCAGTTATTTTTGTGGGCATATTACACAGACGCACACACTCTATCTAGCATACCTGATAATTCCAGAATGTTGGTAAACAAAAATTGACATTCATTTTTTTCACTAAAAAATCGCTGACAAGAATAAAAAAACATAACGCATTTATGACTTTGGTTAAATAACACAATTGCACCCATAACACACGGTTTTTACCGAAATGCGTACCATTCGTTTCACTTTGTTTTAATCTAGTGCAGAACTAAGAGCCATCTACAGATATTGACCATCAAAAATGAATTATAGCTTTAATCACAAAATAAATTTGATCGGCAAAAATCGATTCATTCATGGAAAATCTCAATAAGATCGGAAATTTCAAAGTCAAAATTGCAATATTTGCTGAATTTGTTCTAGTTTACACATGTAGGCCTATCAGCCCTGTATTAACATTAAGCAAAATAAGTGCGTGGTTAGGTGTCTCAGGGGAAGAGAGACCCAACATAATTTTTCAAATCGAATAATTACCAAAAAATACCAACAAATAAAAAACAAGAATATGTGTGGCGGCGGATGTGCTGAACGGATATGCTGATGTGCTGAAACCTTTATAAGTTTTAAAGTTGTGTCAATATTTTTATTCTAATATACTTTTAATCTAGTACCACCTTGGCATTTACTGTAGATAAATCTTTTCATTTCGAAAGACGAAATTTCATTTTACAGTTTAGTGTTATTTTTATTCTTTCTGAAAATTTGATCAAGTGACGGTGCCAAGGTTATCTTTTCATTGCTCAGAGCCACATGAGGCATTGAGGCCTATATACTATATGCATCCTCAGTGGGGAAGAGGTCTTACAATTTATGTTAATAATTATAAAGAAATTGGCCTCTAATTGCAAAAATACACTTCGTATACAGTAGGCCTATACACATGAAGGATATGGAAACTGCAATAATTTCTACTATATATAGCTTTGCAAATTTTGATTATCTGACAAACTTCATTATACGACCATGACGCGTTTATGAATTTTGGTCAGAAGACTCCTGTGAAAAGATAACGTGATGGCAGTGCTAGTGCACTTTAAAACCCTAGAAGTGCGCTCATACGAACTAGTGACTGCTTCTTTTTATTTTTTGGAAATGTCAAGAACCATACACACACACGCACACAGGCAGTCATGTACTTAGCTGACATGGTAAACATTAGCATTTTCTATTTACTCAGCAGAATTACCTTAGGGAAAGAGAAAATAACAGCGTGATTCTCAGTGCCCATTAACTATCTATTACTCAAGATAACAACTTAGTTATTACCACAGTACTTCATTAATTTAGCAAGCGCAAAACAAATTAAACGAATTAAGCCTGCAATGTCTTCATTCCCTATAAAATTGCCAAATGTTTTTGCGCACTAAACCCTTAAGCGCCAAAGACAACTGTCACTGCTGGTGCCAACTGTGCTGGTTTTCTAGCATTACTACTGAGCTAACAGCTAGAGGTACTTTAATGGAATCTTCCACAGTTAGTATGTTTACTCGCAGTAGACATTGAACTACCCGCAGATGAAATTTTGCAATGCTAAGTAGGAGAATGAGGAGAGGGAGAGAGAGAGAGAGAAAGAGAGAGAGAGAGAGAGAGAGTGCATACGGGATAGGAGAACGATAGGAAGACGGCTGTTTTAATATGAATCTATTGGGAAGCCGTGCGCCATTTCATTGCTAACGTGCACTGAAGGTTTTGATTTTCTGGTAATTTACCGTGGCTTCTTGAAGGTTGTGCACAAGGTTTGTTTTCATGGCTTCGTGGTGTCTTGATGGATCGTAACTTAAATGTGAGTTTTCAAAGGCTTATCAAGGTGACTGGATGTCTCTAAAAGAGATAGCTAACATTTTTAAAAGAAGACAGCAACAAACATACTTGAAGCAACATATGACGTAATTATTATGAAACATTTTTATTCAGTGTTATCTCTTTGTTGCTATATAACTTATTACATAAACATTCAATGTTGTAAGCTATATGCCAGAATCTGAAAATTCCAAGTTGTCACATTTACTCGTGTTGTTCAGGTTATAAATCATTTTTAAATTATTTTTGTATATTGATTATAAATTTCTTAATTTATCGATAATATTAGTTATAATCTTTTTTGTAATCAACTAACGGAAAACTTTTTGCAGATAAATAATAAATGTCTTTTCAGATGCAGATTGAAGTCAATGAAAACGTGTGGCACGTAATCTCGCTAGTACATTAGATCTACCTCGCACTCCTGAATAATTTTCCTGACGTAATTGTGTCCAGGTCTGTTCTTATTAACATCAGCAACGTGAAACTGTGTACTTGTAATGCACAACACACGGTCTCTCTTCACGTGAATGACCAGCTTGATGACAGGTTGAATGTGGAGCAATCGAATGCTCTCATGACATGGCATGTCGATCAGCTTGCCAACGTTTAGTTGTATTTTCTGTATTAAACCACACGATATAATGTCACGATAGCTGTGAAAAATGACTCTAGTTGTGTCATAGTGTTGCCAGTTTTGCTGCTGCTGCTGTTACTGCTGCTACTACTACTACTACTACTACTACTACTACTACTACTACTACTACTACTACTACTACTACTACTACTACTACTACTACTACTACTACTACTACTACTACTACTACTACTACTTACAGAGAAAAATTCAGTCTTTGCTGTCTTACTTTTGAGTTTACGGATGTTTACTATTAAGCATCTCATAAGAGCAAAACATATGCCATGCCTTTCTTCATTGAATCTATTTCTTGGTTCTGCGCTGAAGATCTGCAGAGTAATTCAATTATCGTTACGGAAATAACACGTCGTGAGAGAGTACGTCTTACACTATCCACTACTGAAATGTTAGTGCTATTCGTTACTATTTCTTGTAATGAGAAAACTTTAAGCGAAAAATTTGACAAGCTCGTAAAGGAAACCATAAAACTTTTCTAATGCAAATCTGAGATGTACTATAACTTTAACGTGTAAAATGAAGAAAGAGAAAACAGTTGCTTCAAGAATAGAACGTTACATTATTGCTGTTTGCTTTTCCAAAATTCGTATTGTTGTTGGTATCAATAAAATTTCCTAAAAGTGGTTTATTTAGTTTTGTTATTTACCGTTTAGAAAAGCAATTTATTCACATAGTAGCCATTTTGAATACGAAAACGTAAAACTTGCATTTTTTGTCTACATACATAAACCGTACATATGTGGCATTTTTAGGATGGTAGAGCAAGCACGTCAGCAAAAGAAATAGAAAGAAATGCTTCATACAATCTTCAGCATTCAACGGTATCACTAATTTGCAGTTGTAGTTGAACCGGAAATTAGTTCATTATTAAAAGCAATCCACTCGACTAAGATAGGAGATACAGTATACATCCTAGCGGTCACCCACTTCTTTCCCAGCTAGGTTCAGTGAGCAAAACGTACGCTGCGATCACTCGGTATCTACCGTTGGCGGCAACTTTACCTAACCTTGTCAACAACCTCGCGTCCATGACTTTTAAAGTTGCTGAATGCAGTAAAACAAAAGTTAAATGCAGTAGTTCTGAATTTAAGACTTTAAATAGCATCTCCGATAATCAACAACGCGTGGAAAGTGGGCACGCGGCAAATTTTGTTAGGAACAATAATGAAACAAAATTCACGGTGGCGCCTTTAGTGTGAACGAATTATGCGCATCCCGGCTTTAAATTCAAATTTATAAAATACTGTGATATTTTACATGCATTTAAGTTTCTGAGAATAAAAAATCCGTGGCCAACCGAAACCTCAATCACAATGCACTAACGCTAACAAGTAGCTATGTTGAAATTTGATACCGGTGCCACATTTATAAATGAATCACGTGTGACCTGATCTAGATTAAAAAAAACATTTTTATTTGCCCACTTGCATTAAATAAAGCATAACTATTAGCGGTTTATACACATAGAAAGAGCAAAATATTAAAACAGATGGAAATGTGAAAGGTAGTAACAAAATTTATCTGTGATCTAAAAAATACCAGGTCTTCTAGCTCATCCAGCTAAATCACACAGTAACTGGTTTCAGAACATGATTCTATTCGCAGAGCAATTGTCTCACCGGTTTCCATCTTAGATTACTATTGATTTTCTTTATTCGTGGTAATTTTGTGCTTAATGGATTTAAACTGACCTATCTTCACTCACAATTAATTATTTGGAGACAATTCATTAGGTTCAACTTTCGATAATTATATGCTGTACTTGTTAAGTTTACTCAGCAGATATTGCTCTGTATTCATAATCTTTTCGTAGCCTGTCGTCACAAAAGCAGCTTATGGCTCTCTTACTTTACTAACCAAGCATCACAGGAAGTCTGAAGACCTCCATTTCCTCTGATTATAACGTTTTCCAGTCAAAAAGAACTGAATTAAGAAAAAAAACTTTAAAAAGTTGTGGTTGTCATTTGCAAAACGTTTGAAAAGTTGTTTGTTTTTTATTGCAATCATTACATTTTTTCCAATGTGTAACTATATGTGGAGTTTCGATCTTTTTTACTCAAAGTTTGAATATCTTCATAATTTTTACCAAAACAAGAAGAAAACAACCTTGTCCTTTTACCCAAAATGGGGTTATATCTTCTTTAGACGTTTTCTTCAAAGTTACATGGCCGACCTTTACCCTAATACACATGCACGTAGAATACCAATGAAACCAGCAAATTTTTTGCAAGTTCCAATCCTCATAAGTCGTATGTTCCACACTGCAGGCAAAGTGTGTGGTTTCATCAAGGGAAATGTTGTGAAAGAACAGCTGTTTGATATTATCTATTACAGAGTAATTCATTAGCGATTATGCCGTAAGCATTTCTCAAGACATTAGTGAAATGCTTTCCACATAATTGCAGGTTTTTTATTTAAATGCAAAGTTGTTGCGCATATATGTATACCATCAACAAGCAAATATGGAACTGTTCATAATAATAATAATTAGAGCAACAGATACTAAAAGTTATTAAAATATCGGGTATTAACAACAACTCACATTTAAGTTGCATGGCGTGTATAGGCAGGTTTCTGTAGTTGTTTGCACATGTTAAAAGAACTTGTAGGAATTAGATCTGATTGGTCAAAGCATACCATTCAGGAGAAACTGATAAACTTACATCAAGTTTAATTTAAGACAGTTTTGTTGGATATAGTAAATATACACAATAACGAAATTCATCGCACGCTCCATTCACAGTGGCTCTCCTGTAAAATAGTTTACTATCTTGGCCGCGAGAAGGTGCTTTTGTGTGTGAAGAACCAAGATCACGTTTACACGACAATGCTTCTCGATTTGCACCAACTTGCAACTTTAGGAACTGATTCCAAAGTTTATCTGAACATTTCTGAATTTGACAGCAAGAACAGGACTTTCGAAGTTCGTGTATTACAACTGTTGGGGTTTCTCAGGTAAATTCTCTTTAAAATGAATTCCAAACACTTCCCTAAAGC
>JAQGDQ010001556.1:0-34842 GCA_030141605.1 Tubiluchus corallicola
TGTGAGGATAAAGAAATTATTGTACAGTTGATAGGCCGTGTTGTGTTTAGTGTTCCGGCTCGGACGGAAATCGGTCAGTTTCCTTTACCGCGGATGACGTCCGTCTTATCCGATATCCGGACTAACGAGGTCCGGTTTAACGAGGGTCGATTGTATTTTGCTCTATGTATTATATTTTTTTACAGATCAAAACGAATGTATGCTAAGCATGGATGACTGCGATAGCGACACTACGGAATGCGTGAACACCAGAGGGGGCTTTGCTTGTACCTGTCTAACGGGATATTCACCTGTCAACAGAACTCACTGTCAAGGTACTACTGTGCAGGGGCGGAACTAGGAGGGGGCGAAGGGGGGCACCCCCCTGCTACTGTGGGAGGAAAATTGCAAATTTGTTTTGAAATTATTTCACTACCGAGTGTTTTGTTGCTCATTTTCAGGCTTGTCTTCGCTCTCAAGGTTCTGACTTATTAATTTTTAATAGTTTTGTGCGAGTTGCGGACTATGTATTTAAGCAGGTATGTTTTTACCTTCACTGTAGAGGGCGAGTTGTGGACTTTGTATTTAAGCGGGTAGGTTTTTTACCTTCACTGTAGAGGGCGAGTTGCGGACTTTGTATTTAAACAGGTATGTTTTTACCTTCACTGTAGAGGGCGAGTTGTGGACTTTGTATTTAAGCGGGTAGGTTTTTTACCTTCACTGTAGAGGGCGAGTTGCGGACTTTGTATTTAAGCAGGTATGTTTTTACCTTCACTGTAGAGGGCGAGTTGTGGACTTTGTATTTAAGCAGGTAGGTTTTTTACCTTCACTGTAGAGGGCGAGTTGCGGACTTTGTATTTAAGCGGGTAGGTTTTTTACCTTCACTGTAGAGGGTGAGTTGCGGACTTTGTATTTAAGCGGGTAGGTTTTTTACCTTCACTGTAGAGGGCGACTTGTGGACTCTGTATTTAAGCAGGTAGGTTTTTTACCTTCACTGTAGAGGGCGAGTTGCGGACTTTGTATTTAAGCAGGTAGGTTTTTTACCTTCACTGTAGAGGGCGAGTTGCGGACTTTGTATTTAAGCGGGTAGGTTTTTTACCTTCACTGTAGAGGGCGAGTTGTGGACTTTGTATTTAAGCAGGTATGTTTTTACCTTCACTGTAGAGGGCGAGTTGTGGACTTTGTATTTAAGCGGGTAGGTTTTTTACCTTCACTGTAGAGGGCGAGTTGCGGACTTTGTATTTAAGCAGGTATGTTTTTACCTTCACTGTAGAGGGCGAGTTGTGGACTTTGTATTTAAGCGGGTAGGTTTTTTACCTTCACTGTAGAGGGCGAGTTGCGGACTTTGTATTTAAGCAGGTATGTTTTTACCTTCACTGTAGAGGGCGAGTTGTGGACTTTGTATTTAAGCGGGTAGGTTTTTTACCTTCACTGTAGAGGGCGAGTTGCGGACTTTGTATTTAAGCGGGTAGGTTTTTTACCTTCACTGTAGAGGGTGAGTTGCGGACTTTGTATTTAAGCGGGTAGGTTTTTTACCTTCACTGTAGAGGGCGACTTGTGGACTCTGTATTTAAGCAGGTAGGTTTTTTACCTTCACTGTAGAGGGCGAGTTGCGGACTTTGTATTTAAGCGGGTAGGTTTTTTACCTTCACTGTAGAGGGCGAGTTGCGGACTTTGTATTTAAGCGGGTAGGTTTTTTACCTTCACTGTAGAGGGCGAGTTGCAGACTTTGTATTTAAGCGGGTAGGTTTTTTACCTTCACTGTAGAGGGCGAGTTGCGGACTTTGTATTTAAGCGGGTAGGTTTTTTACCTTCACTGTAGAGGGCGAGTTGCGGACTTTGTATTTAAGCGGGTAGGTTTTACCTTCACTGTAGAGGGCGAGTTGCGGACTTTGTATTTAAGCGGGTAGGTTTTTTACCTTCACTGTAGAGGGCGAGTTGCGGACTTTGTATTCAAGAGGGTAGGTTTTTTACCTTCACTGTAGAGGGCGAGTTGCGGACTCTGTATTTAAGCAGGTAGGTTTTTTACCTTCACTGTAGAGGGCGAGTTGTGGACTTTGTATTTAAGCGGGTATGTTTTTTACCTTCACTGTAGAGGGCGAGTTGCGGACTTTGTATTTAAGCGGGTAGGTTTTTTACCTTCACTGTAGAGGGCGAGTTGCGGACTCTGTATTTAAGCAGGTAGGTTTTTTACCTTCACTGTAGAGGGCGAGTTGTGGACTTTGTATTTAAGCGGGTAGGTTTTTTACCTTCACTGTAGAGGGTGAGTTGCGGACTTTGTATTTAAGCGGGTAGGTTTTTTACCTTCACTGTAGAGGGCGAGTTGCAGACTTTGTATTTAAGCGGGTAGGTTTTTTACCTTCACTGTAGAGGGCGAGTTGCAGACTTTGTATTTAAGCGGGTAGGTTTTTTACCTTCACTGTAGAGGGCGAGTTGTGGACTTTGTATTTAAGCGGGTAGGTTTTTTACCTTCACTGTAGAGGGCGAGTTGCAGACTTTGTATTTAAGCAGGTAGGTTTTTTACCTTCACTGTAGAGGGCGAGTTGCGGACTTTGTATTTAAGCAGGTAGGTTTTTTACCTTCACTGTAGAGGGTGAGTTGCGGACTTTGTATTTAAGCGGGTAGGTTTTTTACCTTCACTGTAGAGGGCGAGTTGCGGACTCTGTATTTAAGCAGGTAGGTTTTTTACCTTCACTGTAGAGGGCGAGTTGCGGACTTTGTATTTAAGAGGGTATGTTTTTACTTTCACTGTAGAGGGCGAGTTGCGGACTTTGTATTTAAGCAGGTAGGTTTTTTACCTTCACTGTAGAGGGCGAGTTGCGGACTTTGTATTTAAGCAGGTAGGTTTTTTACCTTCACTGTAGAGGGCGAGTTGCGGACTTTGTATTTAAGAGGGTATGTTTTTTACCTTCACTGTAGAGGGCGAGTTGCGGACTTTGTATTTAAGCAGGTAGGTTTTTTACCTTCACTGTAGAGGGCGAGTTGCGGACTTTGTATTTAAGAGGGTATGTTTTTTACCTTCACTGTAGAGGGTGAGTTGCGGACTTTGTATTTAAGCAGGTAGGTTTTTTACCTTCACTGTAGAGGGCGAGTTGCGGACTTTGTATTTAAGCAGGTAGGTTTTTTTACCTTCACTGTAGAGGGCGAGTTGCGGACTTTGTATTTAAGAGGGTAGGTTTTTTACCTTCACTGTAGAGGGCGAGTTGCGGACTTTGTATTTAAGAGGGTATGTTTTTTACCTTCGGCCTGTACAACAAAAAGGACTTGTACTTAACATTTAGTTTTTATTTTTATCGTGCATCTTAGCTGCTTCTGTTGTTTTACAATACACTCATATCTCGGTTTGTCGGACCAAACCGGGGAGACGTCGGTCCGAATTTACCGATTGTCCGTATTTACCAATACTAAGCTAATACAGTAGGCACCATGTATTAGACTCACGATGATGTAGAATCAATCGTATAATTGTCTCAAAAATATCTAGTGCGGGCTGCTTCCATCGGCAATTGACTCAAATAATTCCGCATAATTGACTCTATATTTTTACATTATAGAGAAATACACATGGTTCTACTGATGTAATGATATTTACAAAGTGACAGCCCGCCAACTAGCGGTCAGCTCGTGAAACAACGGACTGTGTCCGTAGTACGCGGGACTTTTTACCGGTCCACATTTTGTCTGATTCTTCCGATATCCATAAAAGCGAGGTCCGGCAAATCGAGATATGATTGTACATTAGCCACCGCTTATTAAAACCAGGGTCAATTTTAAGCCAATTAGGCAGATTTATTATTATAAGCCCCCCACACCATGAGCGGCCCGACGTCAGTCACATCAGGTGACAGAAGTTTTTCAAAGATAAAACTGGCTAAAACATTAACTTATGGTACACTGTCTCAGAAGAGAGACTATATAATTTAGCGATGCTATCTGTAGAAAATGAAATTGCAATGACATTGATTTTGAAAGATTTCTCGGATAGAAAAGCCAAAAAAGTCTGTTGTGAAAGTCATGTTTAAACTTGTAAAGTGTTTATGAAACTACATACACATGAGTAGAAAGTAAATCAGGCAGTATATATAGGTATAGGTAAGCTATGCAGGCTTGTACAGGCTTCACAAAACCATTACTTTAAATTAGGGGGAGAACCAGTCAATATGCATTCACTGGACCGTGCACTTATACTGGTGGTAAGCAGCTGGTATAGTAAAAGGATTAGTTCATAGATGGCAGCACCTAAAAAATGTACAATTACAACTTCAACATCTGTTTTTAGGAGGCCTGTGCACAAATAGTGTGTCAGTAATTATCTTGACTTGTTGTTAAATATTAAAAAAACTTTCATGTGGGATCTAAATATTTAGTATGTCATTGTAGCTAATGGTGGAGCCACAAGCAGTCTTCTCTTTTCGACTGAGACTGGCAAACTACATGAAGCACAAAACATCAAACTCCAGCTTTTGTAGGGTAAATAAATCATTCTTTATCATTAAATGAAATTGTTTTTGTTCTAGACGTAGACGAGTGCACAGATGATATGAACGATTGTCACGAAGAAGCTGAGTGTTTGAACAACGTGGGCAGTTACACTTGTCAATGCAATCGTCGGGGATTCATTGGAAACGGAGTTGCAACTTGCAGCGGTAGGTACCGAGAGCACGTTGGAACTTCAGATCAAATTTGTAACAGATAAACTGAAAGGTACATCGTTAAGTGAGAAAAAGGTGTCAAAAGGTCAGCGTCGGCTGTATCAATTAGCACGTAGATCACGCAAGTGTACACAACATTAAACTACGTGGTAGTTTAAGTTGAGGTGATTGAAGGGGGCGTGTTTTTCTTAATCTTATCCAATTAAATCACTTATAAATGTTTAGAGAAATAGCATGATTGGATAGTCGAGATTCTCCTGAATAGCTCAGTACCTCATTTGTAATCATTTAGTTATGTAAATGCTCATGCAGTAGCAGAAGAGCCATGGGCGTTGTAAGACCTCTTTTGAATGGTGCAGTCCTGGAGGAGTTTTGTAAGACCTCTTCTGAATGGTGCAGTTTTGGAGGAGTTAAGTACAAATTCGTTGTAAGAAGACCTGGATGCAACTCAGACCCGGATGTTCAAGTGGTGCGCCCGTACACATAAGATGTGAATGCGGATTAAGTATGGCGTCAACTACGGATGAATTTGTCGTAATGAATTAATTAAGTTGTGTAAAGTCAAGCATTCGTAAGTTGCACGGGTCGTAAGCGCAACTATCTGTATCAGCCACTAGAAGTCTCTATAGTCTTCCGACTGGTCCTGTTAGAATACAGCGATTAATTAAGTTGTGTAAAGTCGAGCATTCGTAAGTTGCACGGGTCGTAAGCGCAACTACCTGTATGAGCCACTAGAGGTCTCTGTAGTCTTCCGGCTGGTCCTGTTAGAATACAGCGATTAATTAAGTTGTGTAAAGTCGAGCATTCGTAAGTTGCACGGGTCGTAAGCGCAACTATCTGTATCAGCCACTAGAAGTCTCTATAGTCTTTCGGCTGGTCCTGTTAGAATACAGCGATTAATTAAGTTGTGTAAAGTCGAGCATTCGTAAGTTGCACGGGTCGTAAGCGCAACTACCTGTATGAGCCACTAGAGGTCTCTGTAGTCTTCCGGCTGGTCCTGTTAGAATACAGCGATTAATTAAGTTGTGTAAAGTCGAGCATTCGTAAGTTGCACGGGTCGTAAGCGCAACTACCTGTATCAGCCACTAGAGGTCTCTCTGGTTTTCAAGTCGGCCCTGTTAGAATACAGCTATTAACTAAGTTGTGTAAAGTCGAGCATTTGTAAGTTACAAGGGTCTTAAGTGCAACTACCTGTAACAGCCACTAGAGGTCTCTGTAGTCTTCCGGCCGGCCCTGTTAGAATACAGCTATTAGTTTCGATTATGTAAACGTTTGATATTTTTCAGATCAAAACGAATGTGTGAGAGGACTGGATAATTGTGACGAAGAAACAACAGATTGCAGAAATAATGAAGGCAGCTTCAGTTGCAGATGCCAGTCCGGCCACAGCACTGTAAATAGAACCCATTGTGAAGGTTCGCTTGTTCATTCTCACCTTTTTCTTATGAGGCTAGGAAAACCACAGATTCTTGGTTGCCAAGTTAAGCATTGATGAGTTTGTTTAGTAAATCAATAGGCGACGGGCAGTTTTACCTGACCTGTGGGTCCTGGATTTTTGACTTGTTTTGTTAACGTTAGGATTATACTCGAGAATGACCTTGGTTTTGGTCTTGCCACAACCGTTAATATAATAAGTAGGCCCCGTTAAGTTTTTATAACAATGTACTTTTACACAATGTTGTATCAACGTAGTTGAATAAGCCTAGTTTGTTTATATTAAGTGGAACAAGAAAAAATTCTTACCCGTGAGAATTCATGCAGCCCAAGTGAAACGTTTGAAGATCTGACTTGTCATATTTGTTATTGATTTGACAAATGAAAATGTTAATTTATTATAAAATGTAAACTCACAGTTTTATTTAATAACGATTTTACAAAACTTTTCTTTTAAATAAATTTAAAGTGCTGTCTAATTTTCAATTATTTACTATCTTAATGTCATGATTGTCATTAATGATGGTACAAAGCCACAATTCATTAAATTTTGATACCAAACTCTAAAGACTAGAAATCTGAAAAGTTACAAATACGGTCTGGATTTGAACCAGGCACCTTCGGCTTACAAGACTGCTTCCCGATGAATATGGCAGTCCAAAGTTCATCCTGTATAGGTGGTCAACCATTTCAGCATTTCTAACGTCATACCGCTCGCGCTAGAGATCGTTTCCGTTTGTTCTAACTTTCTAAATCATCTGTATAAAATTTCAGACATTAACGAATGCTCTGAGGACAATGGCGGCTGTGACGTTGACACGACTGCGTGCGTGAACACGATCGGTGCGTTCCGCTGTGACTGCCTGAGTGGGTTTAACAGGGACACGCTTACTCAGTGTGCAGGTACGTGACAATTATCGGTTCAAATTGAAATGTTTTAAGAAAAAAAAGCACAAATCTCTTTTTTTAATTTGCAGTGGTAACTAGATTACAGTGCAACATCGTTATAGCAAATCACAGTGCAACATCATTATAGCAAATCACAGTGCAACATCATTATAGCAAATCACAGTGCAACATCATTATAGCAAATCACAGTGCAACATCATTATAGCAAATCACAGTGCAACATCATTATAGCAAATCACAGTGCAATATCGTTATAGCAAATCACAGTGCAACATCGTTATAGCAAATCACAGTGCAACATCGTTATAGCAAATCACAGTGCAACATCATTATACCAGATCTGCTAACTACTCTATAACCTAGGTACTCTATAAGCATATGCAGCTAATTATATGTATATGCTAATAGTGGACAGGCATGTATTAACAATAAAAGTATGTAATTAATGTGCAATGTGTGGTTTCCTAGAAGATGTAAAAGTACTTTTAGAAGCTGATATGGAGTATTAATTACTTTGCGGTATATTTAATTTCAATCAAATATATTTTACGTGACTTCTCTAAACTAAAAACAGATGAAACGTTTCATATTAAATTGCATGTACACGTTCAGTGCTTCATAGTACTAAAGTGCAAAGTACTTTTAGAATGTGATATCTAGTATCAACTACTTTGCAGTATATTTAATTTCAATTAAATGTATTTTACGTGACTTCTCTAAACTAAAAACTGGTGAATGTTTGATATCAAGTTGCATGTACATGTTCAGTGCTTCATAGTACTAAAGTGCAAAGTACTTTTAGAAGGTGCGGTCAAGTATCAACTGCTTTGCTTTTGCTAAATTCATATTCAATGAAAACTATTTTATGCAACTTCAATAAATGAAAAATTATCGAGTGTTTCATATTAGATTGCATGTAAACGTTCAGTTGTAAATTTACATGACATGTTCAGTAAAGTCGTTGAGATTTAAAAAAGTCTGTTAATTTTGCTTGCACAAAATTTCTGTTTTTCCCTTGTATGAAAAGCTTTCTGCAGTAGGTTACATAACTTGATGAAACATCTCATTAGTACGTTACTAGTTTACATACGTAGGTGACTAGCTGGTTGCCAAGCCGTTGGAGTGACTTTTTGTTTCGATATAGTAGTAAACAAAATGACCTTTTGACACAACTCTGCATGCCGCTTGCCTAACAACTTTTTTATAGCTATGACAAGCTATGTTTAACTGTAAATTAATTTGCAAATGGCTGGCATAGGTAAAATATGGAATAAAAACTTGCCAAAGATAATTTGAAGTTTAAAGTTCAAGTTTATTTATTTCCACTCTGCATCTAACAGTTATAATAAAAATACAGATAATTTCACTGAAGTAAATATAAATATAAATGCAGTATTATCCAGAAATTACAAAAGAGATTCTTATGCAGCATATGCATGTGCAAATTACATTACAGAACGATTTTGATGCATACAGTTTGAGCCTAAAAGCATAGCTTGACAGGCCAAACTGTACGTGGAAATCTTAAAGAAGTGATTAATAATTGAAATAATGATAATGTATACATAAAAGTGGGGTGGGGGGAATAGTGAATGAAAGATGAAATGGAGCGAGAACTAAGAAAAACTGTGATCATGATTATAAAGTGTTCAGTAACCTGTTGAGCATAGTTACATGCATAATAATACAGGCAATACAGCCCAGTAAAAAGTGTGAAGTACCCAATAACAGGGTACACTGTATTCAAACTAGTTACACGTTGTAATACTTAAATGAATGATGAAAATTGTGTTTTTTTATGAATTTGCATTACCCCCGTTGTGCGCTCGATCTAACTGTGTTCACTATAATGACGTTACGTTGTAATCACATGTTTTTATGTAAACATATATGACAGTAAATATGTGTAAATATAATATTAAACATGCACATCCATCCATCCATCCATCCATCCATCCATCCTATGTATCTATCTACCTATCTACTCATCCATCCATTCATCCATCCATCCATTCATCCATCCATTCATCCATCCGTTCATGCATCCATCCATCCGTCCAGTGCCTAAATTCCTTTTATATCAGGGCGACTAGCAACGTATATTGTACTACTAGGCTGATTTCTACTCAAAAACGTTAAGGCGCACACACATACTTGCTCTAGTCTGATGCTACAACAACACAAAACAAATTTGGGTTTATAAATGTTATAACGCCATTACACACAGCTAAATATATATTACTCTTTATCTTTTCAGCTGTAAAGTTATACATTCACGATGCCCCTTCTTTTGACCATTATGTCCTTCAGTAGGCAGACTGCATAAATTTTTCCCTCTCCAAATAACAGCCATCTCAAGCGTTCTTCATCAGTTACTACTTGCCAACATTGAACTTGCAAAAATATCCATATTGGAAGAACATGCTTCAGACTATTTACTTTCTTATGTGTAGTATGTTATTGAAAAATGCACAATCACCTAAAACTTGTTTATTTGTGAGCAGATGTTGACGAATGTGTGCGAAGAACGGACAACTGTCATCGTAATGCGGAATGTAGGAACACGTTTGGAGGATTTCTGTGCGAATGCGTTCGAGAGGGTTACGACGGCGACGGCGTTGAGACTTGCAATGGTACGGTGTATTTTTGCCTTTACATTCATAATTACTTTGGCACAAACTGACAAAGAATAGCCTTCCACGAAAAGTGTAATAAAATGTTACGGTCGAGTCATTGAATCGTGGTGACGTCTGTAGTGATAGCAGTCAAAGCTAAGCAATGCCAGACCTACATGGTAACTAGATGGATAACCTGCTATCTGGTTGTAATAAACTGTGCTGTTTTATATAGGATGCTCGGGAACCCGTTTATTATTAAGCTACTATTTTTTGCATTAAAACATGAAGTGTTGGAAACAACTTGACTTGTGCTACTGCATCGCCCGTATTTGCTTGATATTATTAAAGGAAGACAGGATGATTTTTCAAATACTACCCCATTTTCAAGTACGATAAAAAGTATACTTTTAACACCAATAGTACTTCAAAAGCGTTTGCGATAATTAAATAACAGATTAAAAACTTAATTAATGGCGGGCGAGCCCAACTGTTGATGACATCACAAACTAACATAATTTTCAACAGCAAAAATATTCCACGAGCGTGTTGCACGTGTTTGCGAAAGCGGAAATTGAAGTACAGTGCTACTGTAAGATGTTCAGTGTGTTGTACTAAAACTAGGCAAGTTCTAAGATAAAAATTCAAATTTCAAATTTACCTCTGTGCTCACGCATGAGCTGTCGAACGTGTGTAGTTTGTCACAAACTAACACATCTGAACTGAGCGGTACAGCACCTGTCTCTTATGCAATGCGTTTCCGAAATGCAGGCGCTAGTGCCCGTCGAACTAGCGAATGGCGAAATACATGTAACAGTGAAGAACTAGTGGTGCGAACTTGAAATTGTATTTTGTGCGATAATAATTCTTTCACGTAAGTTATTTTTGAAAAATTAATATGTTTTCTTTCATATTTTAATGAGTAGATTGTTCTGACCTGCAGTTTAAGATTGGGTCTGATTTTGCTTTAAGTATTACGTAAATGATTCATCTGCTAACCATAGCAAAAGCCCTGAAGACTGTAGATATTATTCTCACCTTTGCATTTACTTAGATATGGATGAATGCACGCTGGGTACAGATGACTGTGATGATGATACTACGGTCTGTCGTAACACGGACGGTAGTTTTGCTTGCGTTTGCAAACCTGGCCACAGATCACTAAATGCGCATACCTGCACAGGTAAGACAACACACTTCAAACAGGTGTGTAAATTTTTCATGATATGATAGCTGATGTATTCAGCTGTACATTAATGTCAGAATTCGTGGAAAGTAAATTTGTGGAACTTAAAAGTGGAACTTATTGTCGACCGGTTTTGAAGAATACTGTTCATTATTCAACGCTTCTAAAACCAAGAAATTTGTGAAAAAAGTAAACAAAGAAGTTTGCTAAAAAGTAAACAAATAAGTTTGCTATGAAGTAATCAATGAATTTGCGAAAAAAGTAAACAAAGAAGTTTGCTAAAAAGTAAACAAATAAGTTTGCTATGAAGTAATCAATGAATTTGCGAAAAAAGTAAACAAAGAAATTTGCTAAAAAGTAAACAAAGAAATTTGCTAAAAAGTAAACAAAAAGTTTGCTATAAAGTAAACAAAAAAGTTTGCTATAAAGTAAACAAAAAAGTTTGCTAAAAAATAAACAAAGAAATTTGCTAAAAAGTAAACAAAGGAGTTTGCTAAAAAGTAAACAAAGGAGTTTGCTAAAAATTGCAATTGGACTTTGTTCAGAAAGTTGTGAATTTAAATATATTATTAGTCGATTATGTAATTCAACTTGTTTTTCTACTTAGATATTAATGAGTGCGCAGAGGAGACAGACGATTGTCATGCGGAAGCAGAGTGCATAAACACAGTGGGTGGATATGAATGCGCTTGCAACAGAGATGGTTACCATGGCGACGGCGTGAGCGATTGCAGTGGTATCTTTACTGTTTTTCTGCTCAGCTTTGTTTAGACATTATTTTAAAGTTATCTCACTATGCATTTTGTTGTGAGTTATCAACTGGGAAGAGGACGATAAACTATTGCATTTCAAATGAGTTTATTTACTTACTGAGTATCTTATCATGGGTGATAAAGATTGAACACTCTTATCTTTTATCACTGAAACAACACAATTATTAAAAACTTTCAATTTACAACTGTTTAAAAAACATGTCAAAACGTTTCGACAGCAATCAGCTGTCATCATCAGTGGTACACTATACAAACAACAACCAGGTTATATAATTAGTACATAATTATATACGCAGAGATACAGTATAGAATATGGTATAGTATTGTATTTGCATGATAGTTTGAACGTTCAAATCTTGGCAAAGGATAGTGCAAAGACGGAAAACATAATTCATTATGGCATCTTTTTTTAATATTTCAAGACCTGAACGAATGCGCCTCTGATGATCACACCTGTGACTTAGACACGACGGAATGCGATAATTTCGATGGATCTTTTGGTTGTATATGTCTGGAGGGATTCAAATCATTACGCAACAGCGATACGTCATGCGAGGGTACGCTATTAAAACAGTTCTTTGTTCAACGCTGTTCAGCATTTGTTGTAGTAAATGTTGTGCTGGTGGAATTTAGGTAATTAATAAAATTATTACATCATGTTAATGCAAAAATCCTTTACTTACACAAAGCTTAAAAATTCATCTTTAAATTTTGTATCACATACTGACTTATTGTTCCCATGGCTTGTGTTAGCAGTAACACTCTTCTTCTTCTTCTTCTTCTTCTTCTTCTTCTTCTTCTTCCCAGCTTTTCCCTATTCGGGGTCGCCGTTGTGATTGAGTCTTCTCCACGCATTCCTGTTGTTGACCATCTCTTCATTTATGTCTTCCCTTCCCACAAGATCTTCACCGACTCTTCTTTTCAGGTGTCCATACCATCGCTATCTTGCGAGGCTTCCGCTACTTTTACTGTTCCTCTGATATTATTATTTCTAATTTTATCTAAAATTGTTATTCCCACCATCCATCTCAACATCCTCATCTCCACCACATCCATTTTCTTCTCTTCGGTCTTCTTTAGAGAAGCTGCTTCCAGCCCATAGATTAGAGCGGGTCTGACCACTTCTTTGTGGACTTTCCCTTTAAGTCTCACCGACTCATTCATAGAAGGTTTTGGCGCAGTTTTTACAGGCGGATGCCCTTCCTGACCCTAACCCTCCCTATTTATCCGGGCTTGGGACCGGCACTGAGTTGGGCTGGCTTGCCCCCCCCCCCAGTGGCTAGGTTATTAGCAGTAATGCTCTATAAAACTTAAACTCCCGCAATGACCATTAGGCACAGCCATTTTGAAGGAAAGTTTTTGAAACAAGATTAGTTAATGTTGCAAAGAGTTTGAAAAAGTTAATGAAAGCCATTCAAATCATACTCTTCACTAACTAAGCGAAATTATAAATTACCGTATGTTGTCAGTAAGATTAAAAATGCATTTTCGGTGAAACAGTGGTGCACACTGGGACGGCGATTCTGTGACGTTTTACCTGGTGGCACGAATATTTTAAATTACTAAGAATTTTCTTTTCTAGTAAGGTAAGTCTTTCAAGGAGGTGCGTGTAATTCAAAGTAATATAACTTTGTGTGGAAAAGGTTTTTGGGACAGGCTTAAAAAGTCCCTTTTCTTCTCACTCTAAAGAAATCGTTGCTATTTTTTATTTTTTATTTTGGGCTTTGATTAAACTGTAAATTTTATTACTTAAAATAATCAAGAGTTTGATTCCTATTTCACTTTCACTTTCTGGTAGAGAACGGTTAGTCCTTGTAGTAGACTATCTAATACAGGGGTGTGCAAACTGCGACCCGCGGGCCACTTGCGGCCTGCCGAGAGATCTTGTGCGGCCCTGCCAAGAGGTTTGTCAACGTAATGAAAGTGCGGCCCACGCGATCCAGCTGAAGTCTGCGCCAATATCACAAAGATAGTGCGGGTAATTTTTTCCTCTAGATCGGATGGCATTAACCCTTACAAGACCGTTGTCACTTAATGTCACTGTCACACATGATGAAATACACAGTTTTTAATATAAATTTTAATAACTTATAAAATAATTTCTTGAGTGTAGTAATGCAGTAGTGATCATGTGCACAAATCGGATGCAAAAAAATCATTATTAGGTCCTACTGTACTTGGTCAAACTGTCTGTGGCCCACAGGAATTGCAGGAATGTTTAATGTGGCCCGGCTAGTCAGATAATTTGCACACCCCTGAGCTAATATGTATCTCTGTGAGTGTGCATCTTTAAAAAATAACAGAATTAGATTTTTGAGATAGTAAAACAATTACAATTTAGAACAATACAAGTTTTTAAGACGTTTTAGATCATAGACCAAACTGAGCTGGTTTAGAAAGTCTACTCCTGTGTCGAAAATGCTTAATTTTATTACGAAGAATGGCTGTTTTTTATTCTGCAAAAATGCTTTATCTGATTCTAACGATTTGAATGTTTTTAAGTTTTTTAAATTTATGTAAAAAGTTTGAATTTTGTAAAAGTAGGCGGGAGAGCAAAATTTGGGCGACTGAATGCTCCGAATTCAACTACTTTTGCATTTTCGATGCAAACAAATACTGAATTGAGTTTAATTTGTAGCGATTTTCTAAATATATGTACTTTTACTTTTATATTGAAAATGAGAACGAGTAATTAAAATATGCGCATAATTATCGATGAACATCTCATTTTTACAATGATGATATTTACAATGATGATGAAACAAGAGTAATTGTACATGTTTAGTAATAAAGGTTTACTGGTATATTATAAGTGACATGTGTTTAGTTCTATGTTTTAATAATGATAATAGAAATTACAGTATGACTAAATTACAACATGATTGCATTAAATGCACATGTTTACAGAATGTAGAAATACAAAAAGACCTTAAACATACCTGTTATACTGCATCCATAGTCATCCAAGATAATGAGCAAAGGGGAACATGGCGATTGTCAGGGCTATGTGACTCCTGGCTAGCTAGGCCTTTGGCACAGAAAAATTACTATATGTAGATCTCTGAAAGAAGCCTAATTCAGCTAATTACAAGGCCAGTTGGGCATGATGCCAGCTATACTATAGACTTGAATGACAATTACATGGATAATTGACTACGATGCAAAGCTAACACTACGTTTACAACCAAGAACCAATTTGCAAGGGCAGATCCATGCAAACAGGTAGAAAACACTTTAAGTTGAGATATGCCATACTCGCGTAGTTCTCGACATCCTATTTTCATTTATTGCTTTAACTAACAGATGTTACTCTAATGTGTTTTAGATCAAGACGAATGTTCGTTAGACACTCATAATTGCCGGGAGGATACAACTCGTTGTGTCAACAATGTCGGCAGCTTCTCTTGTGCCTGTTTACTTGGATATAAACAACTAGATGCTAGAAGCTGTCTAGGTATGTATAACAAACAACTTCATCTTTGTCTGTCTTTCTTTGTCTGTTTCAGTTGCTTTACAGTCATTCATAGTAAGATGGAGACATGACTGTTTGTGTAATAATGCAATTCTTGATCTGGTACGACTCATATTTCTCTTTGCTGGACCTCGCTTTTGCCGATAACGGAAGAATGGGACAAAATATGAATCGCTAAAAGTCCCGCATACTGCAGACACAATCCGTTGTTTCGCGAGCTGACCGCTAGATGGCGGGCCATCACTTTGTTTACATCATTGCATCAGTGTAACCAAGCAGCGTGTAAATACACGTGTGTTCTGTGTAGCTTGTGTTTAATGTTTAACTCGTTTAATCAAAACCAGTTCTGCGGAATTATTTGAGACAATGACCGACAGTTTTTATATACTTTTGCATTGGAGCGGCACGTACAGTCGACCCTGGTTAAACCGGACTCCGTTAACCCTGATATCGGATAAGACGGACATCATCCGTGGTAAAAGAAACTGACCGATTTCTGTCCGAGCCGGAGCGCTAAACACAACACGGCCTACCGACTGTACAATAATTTCTTTATCCTCACAGGTTAACTATTTTAAAGTAATATACAGTATAGTACATAGTGCAATGTATATAGGCCTTATTAAGGTGATTCCTGTATAATATAGACCATATATAGGCATATCGGATAAATCGGACATCGGCTAAACCGGACACCCCCCCCCCCCAATTAGTCCGTTTTAACGAGGGTTGACTGTACTAGACGTTTTTAATACGATTACGCGATTGATTCTACGTTACTGTGAATCTATTACACTCTGCCTACTGTATTAGCTTAGCATCGGTACATACGGACAATCTGCAAAGTCGGAGCGATGTTTTCCCGCTTTTGTCCGGCAAACCAGGAATTGAGTGTACCAGCAAAAATCTATTTTCGTTGTACCAACAAGTTTACAAATGTAACTTTAGCCGTCACGTAGTAAGCAAATCCAAGAAGCTAACAATATCAGCTGCCTTTTGCCATCCAGGAAAAACTTGGTCTGAAAAAAAATTTTCCCAGAAAGCAAGATACTGAGAATTCTTTGTAAATTTCTAAAATGTTCCTTTTCTAAACAACGTGTTGTCCTTGTCTTGTTTAAATTTTAAAATAACACAAGATGAATTGATTTCTGGTTTTTTTTTTGGAAGTGTGACAAACTTTGGTTGTAAGTGTGTCAGAACTTAAGATTCTTTAAAAATGTCTGAGCTTCCTTTTTTAGACAACTTACTGTATTGTATGCTTTTTTAAATGAGACAAAAATTAATTGATTATTGTTTTTTTTGTGAGTTGGGCAGACTTTAATTGTATGTGTGTCAACACCCGTATTTGTAGCAAAAAGTAAGTTTTACCGCAGTATTTGGTGTAGGTTCTATTTTGCCAATATACGATATATTTTGTATGTACAATATATATACATACAATATACAATATATATACATACAATATACAATATACAGATTCATTGTGCGCACTTGCATGTGCTGTAGATAATACGTTAAGTGTACCACAGCAATGCGTCTTAACTACACGCGTTACTTTACATGTGTAAAGCAAAGTCGTTTGCCGCATCAGTTCAGTAACTTCAGTTGTTTTTCATGGACTTTACTTAATTATGTGTCTTGGGAACAAGAAAAATGAACTAGGTAAGGTTCTGTTTAGCTGTTAAAAGGTACTATTACGACAGCATTGACTGCGACGCATTGTCAAGTGTACACAAATGCATTGTCTGGTACACTTAAAATGCATTGTCTGGTACACTTAACCTTTGACCTGTTCATGATCACCATCAATCTCTGGAACCGTGAAAAGGCTTACTATCTATGCTTAGTAAAATAAGAGCATTTTTCAGACGTTGACGAATGCGAGACTGGTGCTCATGATTGTGCGGCTGAAGGAACTAGATGTAGAAACATGGAAGGCAGCTTTAGTTGTCAGTGTGAACGTGGCTTTACAAGATCAAGTCGCACACAGTGTGAAGGTAACTAATTTTTGTTCTCTGTGCGCAAATAATATTAAAAATCTTAAAGAAATTAGCAGAAGTAATTTTGTAGATTTTTTCAGTTTTTCTTTCACGTCAGTGTGAACGTGGCTTTACAAGATCAAGTCGCACACAGTGTGAAGGTAACAAATTGGTGTTCTCTGTGCAAATAATATTAAAAATCTTAAAGAAATTACCAGTAGTAATTTTGTAGTTTTTTTCAGTTTTTTTTCACGTGATGATTTTTGTGAAAATTAAATTCTCATTTTTTTCACTATGGCTGTGGCTTAACGCATTTTGACGTTGCTGCTACTATTATAATGACTTTAGCTGGGCTGCCTGTTTGATTTATTCAAAGTTACAAACTTGTTTGGCATTGTCAATGTATTAGCCTGTGAATGTGTGGCCTTAAACCACAGTTTCAATTCTTCTGTCCAACCACAGTGGGTAACCTACTAATTTAAGGACACAGTGAAAAACAGAGCAATTAAAAACAAATTAATTAATTTGTGCCATTAATAATAGCTTTTTATTTACTACCAAGTAAAAAAGATATCTATTGAAATTATTATTACACAATGAGATATCCAGCATCTAAGAAAAATGTCTATGTCTGCAATTATTGGTAAAACTATTGATAAGATAAGATAAGATAGGATAGGATAGGATAGGATAGGATAGGATAGGATAGGATAGGATAGGATAGGATAGGATAGGATAGGATAGGATAGGATAGGATAGGATAGGATAGGATAAGATAAGATAAGATTAGGATGGGATGGGATGGGATGGGATGGGATGGGATGGGATGGGATGGGATGGGATGGGATAGGATAGGATAAGATAATATAAGATAAGATAATATTTATTTTCATTGGTATGATATAAACAGTACATATTTGTAGAAACATGAGCTTAAAGCTCGTAAACCGATATCAAACATAATGTATATGAGCGATACTGTAACATGGTAATAATATGTACTTCTTAAAATCTTTTGCATGCCACCAGAGGTATTGGTAGAAGAAAAAATTTTTAACTACATGAAGATACTAAAAAAGTGAGACAGTAAAAAATTGAGACAGAATTGATGATCAATTTTGCTAATTGTGTGCTTGCAAACCAACACCACCCACAAGTCGGCACAGTTAAAACTACGATATGATGTCTTCAGTGTAGAATACACCAAAAATTTAGTCAAATGTCAATTTTTTGTTTTTTATAATGCTAAACATATTGGATTTTCATATTCTAGCATCAAATTATCAGGAAAATGTTCACAAAATGGAAGCAGTCTTTTTTTTTGTTGCTAAGCACAGATCTTTGTCAGGAAGGGCCGTTTACTGGATTTAACCATTTAAACGCAGCCTGCACCTCAACTTCAACGTGGATTATCTCAGCTTAGCAATAACATAGAGCGATGAGCTTGGTATCAAAATGATCCGCATGAAATGTGTGCTTGCATTGCAAAATCGTCCATAAATCAGCAATTAAGCTTTTCTAGTTATTCACATATCCTGAAAATCCATTTCATGAGGATCATTTTGATACCAAGTTCATCACTCTATGTTATTTCTAAGCTGAGATAATCCACATTGAAGTTGAGGTGCAGGCTACGCTTTGAAAAACATAATCTTGAGAAAATCACTGTTAAAGTCAGCCATTGTTTTTTGTTGCGTTTCTACAAAACACTTAGCAACTGCACAAATGTTGGTTGCTATGGACTTTGCAAGAACACATTGAAGTTATGTTTAAATCCAGTAGATGGCTCTTCCTGACGAAGATCTGGGCTTGGCAACAGAAAAAACCCGAAGCAAAATGACTGCTTCCATGAGCTACTATTGGAGTTTGAAAATACTTTTACAATTGCATTACTAATTTCTAGGCAAAAAAGTGGTTACAAGATTATAAAATTAAATTTTTAGCATTTCTTGAACACTTTCCTGGCAATCTCATGCTAGAATATAAAAGTCTAATATATTTAGCATTTGTTTTATAAAAAACAAAAAATTGACATTTGACCAAATTTTGGTGTATTCTACTTTGAAGCATCATGACGTAGTTTTAACTATGCCAACTTATGAATGGTTTTGGTTTGCACCAATACAATGATGTTTTGGATGAGACGATTATACTCTATTTTACAATCCTGGCATTTCGTGTAAAACTTTTTTTCATTCTACATTCGTTGCACCTTACGGAAAGAGATCAAACTGTTTTACAAACATAAAAGGGTCTTGTTGTTCAATTCAATGCATGCGATACTTGTCACGTTTCGTAACTGTTCTATTTTTGCTATTATTTGTACATTAGTATAATCATTACTTGCCGTTGTTCACACGCTTTAGATCGGAACGAATGCGACAGTGACAATGACTGCCACGAGTTAGCTGATTGTCGTAACACCCCGGGTAGCTACCGCTGTGAGTGCAATGTGCCGGGATATTCCGGAAACGGAGTGACAACGTGCAGCGGTGAGCTATGTTTCTTAATATCTAACACATCCTTCTACCCTTCCTGTGTGATCTAACCTTTCTCCCAGTTCTTTTTTGTTCACTCATCCATTTTTTATCAGATTCATATGACAGTGGGCTTATACAAGCCTTTGCTTCTCTAGCCCACTGCAGTACAATTATTCTTTTATGATAATGCTAGTGTATGAAACATAACAATTTAATACAGTAAGATGTAATAATTTTGATGTCACTGTGTGCTTAATGTCATTATATTGTACTGAATGTGATAATAATAATAAAATTAAAAAAATCTCTGCTCTTTTAATAGTTGTTCACTTGAATAATGACTATTCTTCTTCTTCTTCTTCTTCCCAGCTTTTCCCTATGCGGGATCGCCGTTGTGAATGAGTCTTCTCCAGGCATTCCTGTTGTTGACCATCTCTTCATTTATGTCTTCCCTTCCCACAAGATCTTCACCGACTCTTCTTTTCAGGTGTCCATACCATCGCAATCTTGCGAGGCTTCCACTACTTTTACTGTTCCTCTGATATTATTATTTCTAATTTAATCTCTTCTTGTTATTCCCACCATCCATCTCAACATCCTCATCTCCACCACACCCATTTTCTTCTCTTCGGTCTTCTTTAGAGAAGCTGCTTCCAGCCCATAGATTAGAGCGGGTCTGACCACTTCTTTGCGGACTTTCCCTTTAAGTCTCACCGACTCATTCATAGAAGGTTTTGGTGCAGTTTTTACAGGCGGATGCCCTTCCTGACCCTAACCCTGCCTATTTATCCGGGCTTGGGACCGGCACTGAGTTGGGCTGGCTTGCCCCCCCCCCCCAGTGGCTAGGTTACTTGAATAATGACTATTAGTTTACTTTAAACAGTTGCATATGTTGCACAAAATGATTGTTCAACGCATCATGCAACAGAAACCACATTCTACAGCTATTTGCAACAGCATGTTTAATTTCAGGATAAGATTTTGAGTACAGTGAGTTCTCACTTAATGACACTAATGCATTCCAGTAAGACGTGGCGTTAAGCAAAATGCTGCTAAACGAAACCAAGACTTCCGCGTAGTTGTTTTACATTAGCTTATATACAGTGGGGATCTTAATCTGATAATGTTTAGGGGATGTTAATCTATATATATATATATAATATATATAATAATCTTTATTCGCCATCAAAATACATTGATAATCACTGATAAAAGCTTTACAGAGATAATCAATCAGTGTTAGTTAATAAAAACTTACACTGCTAAAGGCAAATGCGTCAGTGCAATCTAAACTACTGCGCAGTAATGGAAAGTAACGACGAATAAAATCAAACATATTTACAACTATGCACAAAAAAATGAAAAAACTATGATTTAATTAATATGGCCGTGGATATATGAATTCTGAATTAGTGTGTATGTTGTCGTACTGGTGTGATGGTATTTCATATCTGGTTAATATTAGTGATTTTAATTTTGTTTTAAATGCTGATAGGGACTTGATTTGTTTAACCTGTAATGGTAGAGAATTCCAAAGTAGAATTGCTTGTTTGATTACAGAGTTCGTTCCATAGTAGGTATTTGTCCTAATTTGTTTTAGATTGCTTGTTCTGGAATTAACGATAGGATTTGGAAAAAAGGTCTGATAATTTTAGAACGCAGAAAACTACAGTTAAATTTACAAGTTTGTTCATTAACTGATGTGTAATGTTGTTTAAGACAAATTAAACTTTATTGACATAACTTTTATAATTTGTCTGAGACGACAATGTATTTCAGACTATCTTACTGCTTGGGCGTCAATTTTGTAACATGTCAGAAATTGTTTTTCTAATGTTATGTACAGAAAGCCTTCACTATTTGATTCATGTTCCAAAGTCGTTTATTCTAAAGAGAATAATAAAGAGAACATCAACAAGTAAGAAAATAAATAAAATGATAAACAGAAGCTTAATAATTACGAAGAAGTCAACTTATTGGCAAAAGTACTTTCTCAAATTTCAGAGATTGAATTCATAACTTAACTAAATTATTTAAATTCATCTAACTTACATCGTTGGCTCTTCATCAAGATTTAAAATTTCTCAAGGTACAAAATTTGGCTATAACTAAACGCTGTTATTAACTATAACACAATAACGACAAAAACATTGCTGTGAATAAAAACGCGACCATCATTGTTCTCCTCCTGTCCTTTCCTCCTCACTCGTAGAGGGCAGCACCT
The DNA here is from genome assembly GCA_030141605.1 of Tubiluchus corallicola. Classification (NCBI taxonomy): domain Eukaryota; kingdom Metazoa; phylum Priapulida; class Priapulimorpha; order Priapulimorphida; family Tubiluchidae; genus Tubiluchus; species Tubiluchus corallicola. The sequence goes on from JAQGDQ010001556.1 coordinate 21,704, forward strand.
TCCAATAAATAAATAAGTGTCGTTTTGCATATTGCAGTTACATCTACTGTAAAAAAATTGAGATGCATTCCAGACGAAATGTCGCAAAAGCAAAACAGGGAGTCATTAAGCGAGGACTTACTGTACTTTCAAAACTTGTTTTAACAATTATAACATAGTTTACTGTAATAAAAAATAACATAATAGCACGTAATTATTTACAACATGCTGTGGAAATAAATTTTTGAAGGCAAAGTTCATTAACTAAACAGGTTGAAGTGTTTCTCCAACTAAATTCCTCATTTATGTAGCACTAATTTAATATGAAATTTTCCATTTTAATTAGTTTATTTTTAATTTTAAAATGTTGATTTATTATAAAATATAGTTTTTTGGTACTTTATTTTACTAAATGATCAATTTCACATAGTTGCCTCTATATTTGATCTGATACTCCTTATAAGGATATGTAAGTATGACTACCCCGTGTTTCTTGTTACCATAGTTACATTTGATCTGATACTCCTTATAAGGATATGTAAGTATGACTACCCATAGTTCTTGTTACCATAGTTAGTTCTTTTGTTTTCAGTAACACATCTTAGTAACAATTAGAAAGTTATATGCTCAACTTTTTTCTCAATAAAAAAAAATTTGTTCAAAATACGAAAATGTCGTTGAGTGCTAGCGATGATGGCGACATTAAGACACCAAATAAAGGAGCAACCGAAACTGCTAAACCTGCTGCTGCACCTGCCGAAAAAGAGCTGAAAAAAACTTTTGGGAAAAAGCGTTACTTTAAAGACTTGGCGAGAGATGTTAAACAGAATTTGCAATTTTTGAAACCGCCCAAGCCTCTGCCGCCCGCCTCTTCGACCGTATTTAAACACCAGTGTGCGGATCACGTGCTGACATTCGACGTCGAAGAGTTCCGGACCGTGACGGTGTCCTTTGCAAATGTGGCGCCACAGATTAGGGCTATCCTAGAAAAGATGCCATCAGACCGAACGCAAGCCGAGTATGATTTGATGATTGACCTCCTGTGGCCGTTAAAAGGTTTCAGACGTCTGCCCAGGCCGGTGATGCAACACGTCATTCAAGTTCTTAACTACGACATCATTACCGACGGCCGCGTCATTACCAACCAGGGCGCCGTCGGCGAGTCCTTCTACGTGGTCCTGCATGGAACCGTTACGGTGAAGGTGACCGCCGAAGACGAAAAAACCGGCCGCAAGGCAACGCGCATTGTGGGCGAGCTGAAGGAGGGGTCATCTTTTGGGGAGTTGGCTTTGCTGCAGAGTACAACCAGACAAGCAACAACTGTCACTAATGGGACAGTCGGGCTACTTAGAGTTGATAAGCGCGATTTTGACGAAGTGTTAAAAGTTGTCCATCAGCAAGAGTGGAACGATAGATACGATTACTTGCGAGCCATTCCATACTTCTCCTCCTGGTCTGATGAAGAACTGCTGTCCAGTACGAACAACACAACGATTGAAGAATTTCCTCCGGAAACGGTGATCGTCGGTAACACCAGCGAAGTTCAGCCGTACATCCGCTTCATTGTGTCTGGAGAATGTCGCATCTTAAAGGAAGTTTCCACGCGTCTTCTGAAGCAGCACACGAACTACTTTAACAGTTACAAAGGCGATTCCGTCCTCCTCTCATTAACGCGGTTGAGCCGACATCACTACTTCGGCATCGGGGAGTCGCTCGTCAATACCTACATCGTGTCGATTAGTAACGTTAAGTGCCTGCTCCTGCCTCGTATAATATTCATGAAATACGGTAAGCTAGATCAACTTCAAATCATGATGGACTCGCTGAAGGCCGTTCTGCCCACGGATGCCGAGCTGGTGATTAGGTACAAGGAAGCTTGCCGATGGGCCAAGTACAAGAGCGACCTGGTGTCGGAAATAATCGGCAAGCGCCGAGTGAAAACTAATGTTACTTTAGATGATATACCACAATCCATTCGCATGGCAACAGCACTGTAATTGTATTTTTGAACAGTTTTTAAATTTGCCCAATTTTTTATATCATTTAAATAAGCTGCATTAATATTCAAAAGCCACCATGTTACAGTACCTATGAAATATTTCTAGTACTTCTATGTATGTACTTATAATGTATGTTCAATCTTGTATGTGCTGCTTTATGTACAAAGTTTCATAATCACTTCAACAAAGTTTTTCGTACAAATTAAGTAACAGATAAGAAAATCCTGCTATAACAATTACTAACTATTTACATTCTCTCCCATTAGTAAATCAATAAACAATGAATTATGTCTGCTAAATGTTTTGAGCAAGCTTTTTTGATATTTGTGACCACTATTTTTATTAGAAATAACCCTTTTCAGAATTTCAGTACGCACACGCTTACTTGAAAGTAGGCAAAGTGTTATTTGTACGTTTAGCCTGGTACCCACCCATTTCGAGTACTGGTAGTCTGGTGCTCACGTGTAATTATAGTATATTTACTATCCATTTAGCATTACAATGTACAGTTCACAATATTGCTACGGCATTTTGTCAATAATTTAACAAAATATTGCAGCGCTTCTGCAGAAATATAACTTATAAGCTAACATGTGTTGTGATTACAGTGTGTTTCAGCAGAAAACACTGCAGGTGTCATTGGTCAAACGTTTTAATATAATTAAGTACTAAATAAGCAACACAAAATATTACAGTTGTCTACTATTACAATTATGTTTATTCGTAAGTCATTATTTAGCCAATAACGGCTGCATGAAACATGAGCTAACTTATTATGTTTGTAGGACAGATTAGTTTCTAAATTTTGTAAGAGGTTTGCTATAGAAAAATAAACTCTAGTTGCTCATGGACATATACAGACACATGTATACATTATATGTGCTGTACTTACGTGATTACACTTGGTAATTAAATTCCATTGTAATTTCAATATTACTAATCATAACACAAGTTTTTTTTTGTTCAAAATTTAATTTTTTTCAGTGTTTAGTAAAAGGTAATGTTAAATGAAATAGTAGAAATGACTTACAGTGCAGTTCTTTCAAGCCGTAATTTCATTTAAAGCTTCACAAAATTGTGTACAAGTGTAAAGCCACCAGATGCAGTCATCTGTACATGGGAGAGGTGACAGCTTTTTGAGAACATTTCAAATTCTTAATTCACATAGTTAAAAATCGTGACGTACGTTTCGACAGAGCTAATGCTGTCATCATCAGTGGTAAATTTTTACAAACGTACAACCAGTTTATATAGGCAGAGCCTACAGTATAGAACATTATGCACTAATTATGTATTTAACAGAAGCTAAATAGGTAATGATTAAGCAGACCCGTAGATAAGAAATTGATACAGTAACACATGTGAACTGAGAGGTACAGCACCTGGTTTTGTGCATTGCATTTCCATACTGCAGACGCTAGTTCCCGTCTAACTAGTGAATGGTGAAATGCATGTAACAGCGAAGAACTAGTGGCGCAAACGTGAAATTGTGTTTGTGTGGTAATAATTCTTTCACGTGCGTCATTTTTGAAAAAAATAGTATGTTTGCTTTCAATATTTTAGTATATTTTCAATTAAGATTTTTTTCCATTTTGAAGCTTTAAATAATTTTTATTGATGTCTGCTAGCATCCCTAACTTACTGTCATTTGTGTAACTTATGATTTTCAGACATTGATGAGTGTTCGACTGATACTCACACTTGTAACCTGGAGACGACCGTGTGTCGTAACACCGACGGAGGCCATCGCTGCGACTGCCTCCCTGGACACAAACGTTTGAACAGTCGACAATGTGAAGGTATGAATGTTGCACTTTATTCTTTATCAAGTTTCTATTGAATTGTCTTCGTGCTTATCTGTTTATTTGTTTAATACGTAATCTTTATTTAAATCAAAATATTTAAATAAAAAATGTTAACAAAAAGAAACCAGGATAAAACATATATACAGCGCAGAATAAAATTTTACAGACTACGTTGCAGTGTATGAGCACAATATAAATAACACACATTTAAACAATTACATATTAACAATACATTGCAGTGCTATCAGCACAACATAAATAACAAACGTTATACATTTACAAATTAACAATGCATTAACTGAGCACAATATAAATAACAGAAGTTGTACAATTACAAATTAACAGTGCATTGCAGTGCTAGGAGCACAATGTAAGTAATACAAGTAATACAATTACAAATTAACAGTGCATTGCAGTGCTATGAGCACAGCAGAAGAAATTAACTTATGAGTTACGCTCATTGTGGATAAGACTAAATTACTGACATAAACAACAAAAAATGTATTAAAATGGATGAGAGAAAACGATAATGACGATTTTGATGATGATGATGATGATTATGATGGTGATATTAATGCTGATGAGAATGGTGGTGGTGATGACAACGTTAATGAATTGATGCTAATGGTGATGATGGTGGTGATATTAATGCTGATGAGAATGGTGGTGATATTAATGCTGATGAGAATGGTGGTGATATTAATGCTGATGAGAATGGTGGTGATGTTAATGCTGATGAGAAAGGTGGTGAAATTAATGCTGATGAGAATGGTGGTGGTGTTGACAACGTTAATGAATTGATGCTAATGGCGATGATGGTGGTGATATTAATGCTGATGACAGTGGTGGTGTTGATGACAACTATAATGAATTGATGCTAATGTTGATAGTACTCCAGGATCAATGATATAAACCAAGTTAGCCATTTTTGTAGTGTTACGAAAATTGTGTTAAAATATTGAACTATAAAAAAATATAAAAAGGAGTGTTGTTTTCAATATCAGAAATCAATTAATTAGGTTCATACAACTCAAGAATTGATTTCTTAAATTTATGTTTGAATATGTAGTGATGTCGTACTGAGCTCTTGAGGCTTTTATGAGCTCACAAAAATGATGTCATGCTGATGTCATAACCGTGATGTCAGTATGATCTCAGGTTGATGAACTCATGCATACCTCATGGCATGACACAATGACTTGAGCTCAGCATGATGTCATGACATGAGGTCAGTATGACATCACTGTGACATCAGAGATCATACATGAGGTCAGTATGACATCACTATGACATCAGACTCTTCACTGGGAAAAGAGTGTTCTTCTTTTAAAATGAAATAGCCAAAAATGTAGCTACATTATTTTTTCTTTATAAATACAGACATAGATGAATGTGGCATGGACGACCACGAGTGTCATGTCGAGGCCACGTGTGTCAACACTCCGGGTAGCTACCGTTGCGATTGCATGCGCAGAGGTTATTCTGGTGACGGCATAGAAACATGTAGCGGTGAGTAGTAGATTACGGACATTCTGCCCTCTGCACATGCCCCCTGCTGAATTTATTCATTTGATTGCTTAACTTTTTTGAAACATTATCATATGTGTGCTTGCGTAGCAAAATTGTCCATAAGTCAGCAATTAAGTTTTTCTAGGTATTCAAATTTCCTGAATCTTCATTTCATGAGGATCATTTTGATACCAAGTTCATAACTCTATGTTATTTAAATTAAATTTTTTGGTATTTTTTGAATATTTTCTTGATGCTAGAATATAAAAGTACATTATATTTAGCATTTGTTTTTACAAAAAACAAAAATTTGACATTTGACCAAATTTTTGACACGGTCCACTTTGAAAAATCATAATGTAGTTTTAACTATGCCGATTTATGGACGGTTTTGCTTTGAAAGCACACAGTTGAATTCTCAAGTTGAAATCTATTTTCTATTTATTGCCTTTGTTGCTATGGTTGTTAATTTTACATATGTATATCGGATGGTGCAAGAAAGTACCTAGTTTTTGATTACAATATTTTATAAGAGGAAAATTATGAGAAGAAGATTTTTCCAAAGGTACAGAAATTTTGAAAAAAGTCAAAAAAATAAATAAATTTTGAAACCAGTTTTGTGTGAAATATTGTTAAAGTATTCTGTGTTTAGGGCTGAAGAATCAGCATACTAAACTCCTGACTCTGGTTCCAACTCCAACTCCTAGAATTTTAGAAGATCCAACTTCGACTCTGACTCTGGCTCTTAAAATGTTAAATTAATCTCCGAGTCGGACTCCTAAAGTAATAGTTTGTAGTAGTCTCAATATTTAGCTACAGTGGCACTTCATCATCACTACTTATGCTGGAAAAACAGTCTAACTGCTTAGACACCAGTAAGAAAGCATTACAAAATGTTACATTATCCATAAATGCGTTTTAAAAGTGGCTGGACTTTGAGTTTGTCTATTTTTTACCGACTCTAATGCCGACTCCTCTAATCATAAGTGTACTCCCAAGTTCCGACTCTGTCTCCAAAACCCTAAGTTTTAACAACCCCGACTTCGACTCCCACTCCACTGCCTTGTCTGTGTGTCCACCAATTCCAATACGAACTAGACCAAGGCATTTCTTTTAATAGCTGACACATTTTCTCACTTTTTTAAGGTGTATTTCATCCTAATACTCGACAATTTTTGCCTTTAGTTTCTTTGCGTCGAAAAGCTCTGTGTGGCCATCATACGCTTCCTCTTTAAGGGAATTCCAGATGCCATAACCCAGAGGATTACGTCCCATTTTTCTTGGCAACAAATGTTTATCAACACTTTCCTTTCTGTGGTGACGGCAATGATGTAAACTGATTGATCTATTCATTGTTTTGTTTCCATTCTAATAAATGTTTTCATACATCGACATTGTCGTTTTCAGTTGATGATCAGCTGACATTATTGCAGCATTTAATCTTTTAACATGCAGAAGTTTTTCAGCCGTAACTTAGAAACCACTAAAATTGTAAACTTGTGACTTTCACAACCAAAGGTTAATATTTTGCAATACCATTCTGTGAAAGTTCAATTTTGAATCTAATACTATTGCAGTCTAAGCTAAGCACGCCTGGAATTTACGTAATGAACGAATACATAAGTATTTTATAAGCTGATTAAACTGCTAAATGTCCCTACACCATTATGGATGGAAACCGACATTTTATAAGCTGGTTAAACTGCTAAATGTCCCTACACCATTATGGATGGAAACTGCCATTTTATAAGCTGATTAAACTGCTAAATGTCCCTACATTCTTATGGATGTAAATCAGCATTTTATAAGCTGGTTAAACTGCTAAATGTCCCTACACCATTATGGATGGAAACCGACATTTTATAAGCTGGTTAAACTGCTAAATGTCCCTACACCATTATGGATGGAAACTGCCATTTTATAAGCTGATTAAACTGCTAAATGTCCCTACATTCTTATGGATGTAAATCAGCATTTTATAAGCTGGTTAAACTGCTAAATGTCCCTACATTCTTATGAATGTAAATCAGCATTTTATAAGCTGGTTAAACTGCTAAATGTCTGGACACCATTATGGATGGAAACCGCCATTTTATATGGTGATTAAACTGCTAAATGTCCCTATCCTCTACAGCATTATTGTATGTAAGCACGGTAGACACATAGTTGTTTTAATTCTTTCACATTTATTTAGATTTTGACGAATGTGCAATGGGAATTGATACTTGTGATAAAGAAACGACTGTTTGTCAGAACCGAGATGGTAGTTTCCGCTGTTCTTGCACTTGGGGTCATCAACGAGTAACGAGCAGGCTGTGTGTTGGTATGGTTATAGATTGTTTGACAAATTTATGATTTTTGCTAATTGCTGTGAAAAATCTCACAATTGCAGGGATGATAATTTTCCGCGGATAAGCGGAATTCTGAGTTTTTGGAAGACCAGTAGTGCCATTTTTGTAAATCTCGTAAATTCTTTGAGAAAATTTTTACGGATCCAGTACATTATTTCACAAGCTGACCGCTAGTTGGCAGGCCGTCACTTTGTTTACATCAAGTACATCAGTGTAACCACGTGTATATCTCTATGTATAAAAATATAGAATCAATTGTGTGGAGTTATTTGAGTCAATCGCAGACAGTTTTTATATACTTTTGCATAGGAGCGGCCAGTACTTAGGCGTTTTTGAGACAATTAGGTATCATGTATCCTTGATAGTTGGGTATTTTAAATTATGCATGAAACAAGGTAATTGATATTTTAAGTCCACTTAGAGGCTCTCTGTGGTCACAAAATTGCAATTTGTTGCTGACTCAGAAGGGGCTTTGCTCCCCTTGAACCTCCATGGGGGGGGCCTATGCGGTCCCCAAACCCCCGGCCTGTTTCAGAGTTTTTTGCAATTCGTCATTCTCATCCCTGCAATTGAGACATCAAAAAGATATAATATATGAGTTATGCTTCCGTGCAATGTCTTCAGGTGAAAGGAACAAGAAGAAAACAAAAAGAATACTATTTCTTTGTCATAATTTTACTCACAATAACGCATTTCATAGGCTCTTCAACTTTTTGGGAAGATACGTAACATCAGTAAAAAATTTGTAAACTTTAATTTTTCTAATTATGATGTTATTACACAAAAGATAACAGGATCCTTTATATATGGGCTGGCGGAACTACCTAATGATATAATTGATAAACTCTATGTTTACTCTACATATCACAATACAGTTATATGGACGAATTGGTACAAACTATGTTCTTTATTATGAAATCAACATCTTTTACCATTTTGAAAGTGACTTTTCTTGTGTTTTGTGCCTCTGTATGTTGCATTTTTAGTGATTTGTCTTGTGTTTTTATGTTTTTTGTGTCTGGATGTGTAAGTATGTATACATGTGAATATTTTAGTAATTTCTGTCATAATTTTGTAATATAGATAAGTGTTTTTTAATTTTTCATATACTGCTATATGCTTTTAAATGTATGAAATAAATTTTTGAAAAATAATAATAGAATGATTTAGAACACGAGCACTAATTGAGCACCGAATAGCGCAAAGAAAAAACTGTAAAATAATGCAGGAAAAAATAGGAAAAAAACAAAACATTGTTGATAATTTGGTACTGACAATTTACTATACTGAACAGGAAGGTCGTGTCAGGCATTGTGTTGTGTCATTGCATCGCCTTAATTTTGTTCATTGCTTAAATTTGTGACATTTATGTATTTCTGGCTCTTGTTGTAATAACCAGTGGTGGCTTATAACTAAAATTAGTGGTGGTGCTGCTTCAGAAAATGTTTAGCCATTGTTTTAATACTGTGTAAAACTAAACAAACATATGTAATTTTAATGTCGTAATTCTGATTGTAATTGTGAAAGTTAGTTATGAAGTTGAACTTGAACACTTGTAGAAAACAACTGAACACTATATTACATGTTTGCACAAAAACTGAAACCGTTTATTACACTACATAGATATATGTAATATGACTGCTAAACTACACTACACTGAGGACCAGAGTGTCCTGCACTGATCACTAAGAATTAGACAGTGGCTAGAAGTGAAATCTAGCCAGTTTATATAGGTAGAGAACTATGCAAAAACTTGGCTTCACATATCCCATTACAGTAAAAATAGGGGAGATCCAGTGAGTTTGCATATTCACTGGACCGAGCAATTGTACTAAGGGTGAGTTTAACTAATAAAATATTAAAGTGACTAATCAATAGATGGCAGCACCTAAAATATACAGTTACAACTTTCACAGTAATTTTAAGCAAACAAACGTACGAAAGTTTATACATAAACTTGATAAAATCCTAAGGAAAAAAATGTTATTTGCTTACTTACAGCCAAAAACCACGTTGCTTGAGCTGTGAGCACATGTGCTGGACTGTGAAGCAAACAGTACTACCCTCACGTGCTCTGGTTCCTGAAAAGTATAAAGGAAGAACTAAAGAAAAAAGACTTATTATATTGAATATTATCCATAATAGGGGGGGGGGTGCTGCAGTTGTGCAGTAACTATACACGAGCCACACTGATAATAACACTAAACATTGTATGAGAGCATAACGTAGCATTGAGACAGCGAGTTTGCTTTCACGAGAGTAACTACTAATGACAGTAACTCACAACGCCGTTCACACTTGCGAATTAACTCTCACAGAAATCTCATTGGTCTGAATGCGCGTTGGAAGAAAAATATGTGTATTTACATCTATAGTCTAAATTACTGTTTGTGTAGTTCAAAATGTTGTGTTTATGTGGAAGGTAGTCTTTGCCACAGTTTTTGTTTTGTCTCTGCTTTTGACAATAGCAAAGATAGCGATTGAAATACCATTTCATTGACAGATACATGTATGATTAATTTTTTGATTTATATAATAATGTTCCAGTTGATGTGCAAAAATTTTTCATAAGGTCTCATTTAGTATCACTTTTGAGCTTTTATTGAATCATAATAACGACTTTAAAATTATGCACTAAATTAATTGAATCTTTTAAACCAAGCTTGCCCAAAAGAATGAATTGTCGGTTAGCTTCGTTACGTGTGCTGATGTTTTAATTTATAGGCTACAGGTGGTGCCGTCTGTTAGTAGAAAAATTTCCTGCATGTGATTTCATTTTTACCTGTTGCTATTAAAATGATCAAGTCTTTCGAAACTTTTCATTTTACTAAGATCTTAGATAATAAAATGTACCAAAAAGTACTTACAGTATTTCCCGTTCTTACAGTTGTCATACTTTCAGTGTTGAAATTATTGATGTGTTGATCATCAGTAAATTTTTGTCAGATCGGGACGAGTGCACCATGGTCGAGGATGATTGTAATGAATTTGCTACTTGCGTGAACACGGTGGGAAGTTTCTTCTGTCGGTGTGACGTCGAGGGATACGCAGGGGACGGTGTCAACATGTGCTCAGGTACGTCACTTAACGACGTCTCGCTTTAACAACGAGGCTTCCACTTCAGCCGTTCTTTAATTATATGTACAGTATGTCCTCACTTAACAACTCCCCGTTTAACGACGTTTCACTTTAACAACGATGCTTTCACTTCAGCTGTTCTTTAATTATATGTACAGTATGTCCTCACTTAACAACTCCCCGTTTAACGACGTCTCGCTTTAACAACGTTGCTTTCATTTCAGCTGTTCTTTAATTATATATACAGTATGTCCTCACTTAACAACTCCCCGTTTAACGACGTTTCGCTTTAACAACGCCAATCATTTGACACCTGCTTTTCACTTAACAACTCCCTGTTTAACGACGTTTCATTTTAACAACACCCATCATTTCACACCTGCTTTTCACTTAACAACTCCCCGTTTAACGACGTCTCGCTTTAACAACGATGCTGTCACTTCAGCTGTTCTTTAATTATATGTACAGTATGTCCTCGCTTAACAACTCCCCGTTTAACGACATTTTGTTTTAACAACGCCTATCATTTCACACCTGCTTTTCACTTAACAACTCCCCGTTTAACGACGTTTCGCTTTAACAACACCAATCATTTCACACCTGCTTTTCATTTAACAACTCCCCATTTAACGACGTTTCGCTTTAACAACGCCTATCATTTGACAATAGCTTTTCACTTAACAACTCCCCGTTTAACGACGCTTCGTTTTAACAACGCCAATCATTTGACAGCTGCTTTTCACTTAACAACTCCCCGTTTAACGACGTTTCATTTTAACAATGTTGTTTTCACTTCAGCTGTACTTTAATTATATGTACAGTATGTCCTCACTTAACAAGTCCCCGTTTAACGGCGTCTCGCTTTAACAACGATGCTTTCACTTTAGCTGTTCTTTAATTATATGTACAGTATGTCCTCACTGAACAACTCCCCGTTTAACGACGTTTCGCTTTAACAACGCCTATCATTTGACAATAGCTTTTCACTTAACAACTCCCCGTTTAACGACGCTTCGTTTTAACAACGCCAATCATTTGACAGCTGCTTTTCACTTAACAACTCCCCGTTTAACGACGTTTCGTTTTAACAACGCCAATCATTTGACAGCTGCTTTTCACTTAACAACTCCCCGTTTAACGACGTTTTGTTTTAACAACGCCTATAATTTGACACCTGCTTTTCATTTAACAACTCCCCATTTAACGACGTTTCGTTTTAACAACGCCAATCATTTGACAGCTGCTTTTCACTTAACAACTCCCCGTTTAACGACGTTTCGCTTTAGCAACGCCTATCATTTGACACCTGCTTTTCATTTAACAACTCCCCGTTTAACGACGTTTTGTTTTAACAACGCCTATAATTTGACACCTGCTTTTCATTTAACAACTCCCCATTTAACGACGTTTCGTTTTAACAACGCCAATCATTTGACAGCTGCTTTTCATTTAACAACTCCCCGTTTAACGACGTTTCGCTTTAGCAACGCCTATCATTTGACACCTGCTTTTCATTTAACAACTCCCCGTTTAACGACGTTTCGCTTTAACAACGCCAATCATTTGACACCTGCTTTTCATTTAACAACTCCCCGTTTAACGACGTTTCGCTTTAACGCCAATCATTTGACACCTGCTTTTCACTTAACAACTCTTCGTTTAACGACATTTTGTTTTAACAACGCCAATCATTTGACACCTGCTTTTCACTTAACAACTCCCCGTTTAACGACGTTTCGCTTTAACAACGCCAATCATTTGACACCTGCTTTTCACTTAACAACTCTTCGTTTAACGACGTTTTGTTTTAACAACGCCAATCATTTGACACCTGCTTTTCACTTAACAACTCCCCGTTTAACGAGGTTTCGTTTTAACAACGTCAATCATTTGACACCTGCTTTTCACTTAACAACTCCCCGTTTAACGACGTTTCGTTTTAACAACGCCAATCATTTGACACCTGCTTTTCACTTAACAACTCCCCGTTTAACGAGGTTTCGTTTTAACAACGTCAATCATTTGACACCTGCTTTTCACTTAACAACTCCCCGTTTAACGACGTTTTGTTTTAACAACGCCAATCATTTGACACCTGCTTTTCACTTAACAACTCCCCGTTTAACGATGTTTTGTTTTAACAACGCCAATAATTTCACACCTGCTTTTCACTTAACAACTCCCCGTTTAACGACGCTTCGTTTTAACAACGCCAATAATTTGACACCTGCTTTTCACTTAACAACTCCCCGTTTAACGACGTTTCGTTTTAACAACGCCAATAATTTCACACCTGCTTTTCACTTAACAACTCTTCGTTTAATGAGGTTTCGTTTTAACAACGTCAATCATTTGACACCTGCTTTTCACTTAACAACTCCCCGTTTAACGATGTTTCGTTTTAACAACGTCAATCA
>JAQGDQ010000373.1:0-225000 GCA_030141605.1 Tubiluchus corallicola
TGAGAGAAAACTTAAGTTTGGAAATTAAATACCGTATTTTCCCGTGTATAAGAGACACTTGTGTATAAGAGACCCTTCAATTTTTAGGCAAAAATTCTGGAAAAAAGTTTTTTGGTAATGAATAACTTTATTCATCATAGAAATCATTAAATTAAGCAGAGAGCTTATGCAGATGCGTTGATTGGCTGCAGAACAATCGATTTCTCTCCAATACCAAAGAGACATTTAAAAAAATAATAACTTACCCGGTACATTAATTTTATCATTAGAATTTAGCCATTGAGAAGATTTATTGAAAGGAAACTATAATTATTCGAAATAAAACAGTTGTAGAGCACTTATTTCTTTAAAATCACTAGTGTCACAATTTATGCATCTTATTGAAAAGACTTACTCCCATGTATAAGAGACCCCCTATTTTTAAAGTGAAAATTCTGAGCAAAAAAGGGTCTCTTATACACGGGAAAATACGGTAAGCCCGATGGGATAAAGCTGTTCTTGAATTTCTCTGTTCTGCATCTAGGTAAGGGGTATTCCTGATGGTGGACGAGTATTGTATCTATTAGGCCATCTCACAATAAAGTGTGGATTTTATTCTTAGGATTTTTGAATTAGGATAAGAACAACTTTTTGCAAGAATTTTGGCGACGGTTAAATAAAGGTTGAAGATTAGCCAAAATTAGAGCATTTGCGTAGTTTCGATGAGCGATTTTGAACAGTTTCTAACAAATCAGAGAGATTTTGGGGGAGAGATGAGTACCATACCGGACAGAAGCATATTCAACAACTGGACTAATCACGGCGCAGTACATTTTTATCATATAACTAGAAGATGACCCAGCTCTTATCATTAGTCGCAAAAATAAATTCTTTACTCGCTTTAGCGTAAGTTGAATGGACATGGATGTTCTGTGTTAAATCTTTAGCTGGCCTAGTCACGGTGCAGTATATTTTTACCATATCATTAACAAATAATAGTCTTTCTATCTTTTATATCATCTCATATATGAACTTCATTCATTACATCATTCCATTTTAGCACTAATTTTTTTATCACAGGATTCACTTTAAATTTTCAGATTATTTCCATTACTTTTTTTTCTTTCACTGTGTGGGACAATCTAACAAGCCCTGCTTTTTGATTGCCCGCAACACATTTACCTTCGCATATAGGTGAACAGTGTTTGAGGCTTTTCCTGTTTTCCTATGCAGTATTTCTTATTTGTATTATGTTCATTGTAGGCCCTTTCAGTAGATATTGTACATGTGTAATGTGAAAAAATGACTTATGACTTATGAGGAGATGTGAAGGAATTTGTAAGTTTAATTTTTTTAGGCATTTGGTACAAAAGTAGCTGTCGCAAATCTGACGGTTAGTGCGCACGAAGGTCAGATTACTGTGCTGCTGGGGCACAACGGTGCAGGAAAATCAACGACAATGTGCATGCTCACAGGTTTGTCGTAGACGTAGGCAATGGTTTAATGATATACTGCTTCTAAGTAAGTCTGATGTTCTTTTTGATCATGGTTGTAGCAGTTCTAGTGGCACCTGGTAGGTTCCATTTCGGGCGTTTTTTGCCTGGAAAGCTGCTGATGCAAAGTCATTGTTCTGCTACTGGCTTTGCATTACAAATGAGGACTATGTAGGATGTTCGCGTATTATTCGTTATAAGTGTATTTATATGCAAAATTTTTTGCCGGGCTTTTGCTAGTTTAAATTAGTGAAGGTACAACACTAGTCTGATCACTAATTAGTTTTAATCACTTTAGTGTGAGTGATCAAACATCGGAAATGATGAATTTTGATAGGGGACATATAAGGAATGAACTTTGGACTGCCCTGACCACTAGGGAATATGTGTACCTTCATAGCAAAATCGTTCACAGGTCGGCAATTAAGTTTTTCTAGTTATTTGCATATGCTGCATCTCTATTTCATGAGGATCATTTTGATACCAAGTTCATCGCTCTGCGTCATTTCTAAGCTGAAATGATTCACGTTGAAATTGAGGTGCAGGCTGCACACTGAAAAACATAATCTTGAGAAAATCGCTGTTAAAGTTAGACATTGTTTTTTGTCGCGTTTCTACAAAACACTTAGGAACCGCGCAAATGTTGGTTGCTATGGACTTTGCACGAGCACGTTGAAGTTATGTTTAAATCCAGTAGATGGCTCTAACTGACGAAGTTCTGGGCTGGGCAGCAGAAAAAACCTGGCTCCTTTTGCAAGCTAGTATCGCAGTTTGAAAATACAAGTTTTTTGCAATTGCATTACTAGTTTCTAGATGGAAACGTGGTTATAAGGGGTTTTAAAATTAAATTTTTTGTATCTTTTTAGCATTTTCTTGACAATTTGATGCTAGAATATAAAAGTCGAATATATTTAGCGTTTGCTTTCATAAAATACGAAAAATTGACATTTGAGCAAATTTTTGGGTCACTCTACTTTGAAGCATCATAACGTAGTTTTTATCTATGCCCACTTATGAACGGTTTTGCTTTGCAAGCATGCATGTAGTGGTCTAGTTGTCTATCTCGTAAGTCTGGTTCAAATCCAGGCGCAATCCTAAACTTTTCACGTTTCTGTCTTTCAAGTTTGGCACCAGAATTGAATTAATTTTGGGTTTGTGTCTCCGTCAATATCCGTACAAAGAACGACAATCTCTTCTAATAATGAACCCCGGAAGACATTTTCAAGTATTGCTATAGTTAATGTCAAACATTGTTTAAAAAACATGTCCAAATGTTTGGACAGCAATCAGCTATCATCATCAGTGGTACATATAGGGAGAGCCTGCAGTATAGAAAATTAGGCATTAATTGCATTAATTCCATTAACTTTATTTCAAACACTTAGCTATTTGTTACTGTATCTTTTTTCCTACTGGTCTATTTATTCATTACTTTGGCTTCTTTGTAAATACATAATTAGTGCGTAATTTTCTATACTGTAGGCTCTGCCTATATAAACTGGTTGTTGTTTGTGATGTGTATCACTGATGATGACAGCTGATTGCTGTCCAAACATTTGAACTTTTTTAAGCAGTAGTAAATTAATGTTTTGAATAAAATTTGTATTGTTTCAATATTAGATGCTTTGAACCGATTTATTAAATGCACCTTGAAATATCATCATTTTTACTGTTATCATTGTATTTACATTTGCATAGGGTTGTATCCACCCACGAGCGGCACAGCAATTATCAATGGTCATGACATCGTACACGACATCCGGAGAGCTAGAGAAAGTTTAGGCCTGTGTTTACAGCACGACGTTTTGTTCGAAAACCTAACCGTAGAGGAGCATCTTATTTTTTTCTCTAAGGTACGGGCAACTTTGTTCGTTAACTCCTTAACCCTTTCACTACATGTTTGCTTTTTAACTGGGCCACATTGACTTTTTGCACATTTGACAATAACATCTTGTGGTGTGTTACTAAAACTGCATCTTGTAAATAAACAAATATTTGTTTGTTATTGAGTATTAATATTAAATATTAGTTTTATTTCTACACATGCACACACACATACGAGCACACATACATGCGCTCACGCACACACCCACACGTGCTCACAATCATAAATAAGCATGTACGTCTATTTAGAAATCAGTTTTTACAATAGACACTCATCCATAATATGCAGTCATTTTCTAAGAATGCAGTACAATAAACTAAACATACGTTTCATCAACAATCTACAAGTGATTTTGTGTGGGAACATACCATACATTACAGTATTGTGGAGTGCACCGGGTTTCAGACACTGATTGGCTGGATAGCTTTACTTGTGGTGAGGCAACCCCAATCCCATGTCTGTTAAACTTTTCCGCAATGTTTCTGCATGGCCGTAGGAGTGAAATAAACAGACCCGGGTGACTGCGCTTAGTGGTGAGCTTTGGCGGCTGTCTACCGCCTTCCGTCCCTTGCATGAAAAACATGGGCGGCAGTGTGCCGCCTTCCATAGTGAAAGGGTTAATTAACAGATCATTTTGCATTGCCTGTGAAGGTAAGCAGGGCAAAAATGAATTTGAAGAATCGTTATAGTGCTGAAATGAATTCTTAGCGACAAGAATTGATTGAAAGGGTTAAAATATCCCTCAGAAAGGCAGGACATTTCGGTACGCCAGTGTGAATGCACTCATATTTCGACTTGCCAGACAAAAGCGGGGAGACGTTAGTCCAAATTTGTTGGTTGTGCATATTTACCGATACTAAGCTAGTATAGTAAGGAACATGTACTAGACTCACAAAAACGTAGATTGAATCGTCTGATTTTCTCAAAACGTCTAGTACTGGCCACTCCTATGCGAAAGTATATGGAAAACTGTCGGCCATTGACTCAAATAACTCCGCGTAATTGACTCTATATTTTTATACATAGAGATATACACGTGGTTACATTGATGTACGTGATGTAAACAAAGTGACGGCCTGCCATCTAGCGATCAGTTTGCGAAACTGATAAAAATCCTAATTATGAGTTTTATAATCATTAATCAATGATTATGATTAACGCCTAGTAGAATATAACATACCATGTAACATACACACACACGCATGCACGCACACACGCACGCACGCATGCACGCACACACATATATACATACACAGCCAAAAATAGTTTTTCTAAAGTGTTAGTACCAAAATAGTAATGGATACATTGTTATCTAGCTGCATATTTGACAATATATTATCTTCATTTGCTATTATTAGTTAAAAGGGTGTTTACCGTCGGAAGTCCGTCCTGAAGTGGATCGAATGATTGAGTTGCTGGGCCTTGCGGAGAAAAAGTACGCCCTCTGTCAGACTCTCTCTGGTGGACAGAAGCGGAAGGTTTCCGTGGGCATTGCACTTGTGGGTGGATCTAAGGTATCGTAGTTTGTTAACCGTTAAATTTTAAATTTGTAGCTGATTCGTTGCTAGTGATTTTAATTTCGTGCGAAAAATCCGCAACTTAAAATTGGAACTTCGGCATTGCAGGGTTCCCACGGTCAGAGAAAATCCTGGAAGATTCTTGAAAATACAGGCTATCCAGGAAAGTCAGGGGAAAAGATAATTTGTTAAAAAGTCAGGGAAATGATGAAAATGGGCAAAAAGTCGGGGAAAGGATTGCAAAAGTAATCACTGTGAACCGATATTTTTCCAAAGATATTTTTCAGTGATTCATGTCCAAATAAAATTTTGCTATGACAAGATCCCAGTTTAAATTTCTGTTCCAAAAATAATGATTGGATTAAGAAAGTTTGTTTAATGTGATTAGTGCAATTTCGTTGACACTACTGCAACTGTGCCGACGCATTATATATCAGCATATGTATGAATGTCCATACACAAAAATGTTTGTATCTGTATATTGGTAATGCAATTTATGCTTATCTTGGTCATGGAAAATCAATATTTGTTCAGGGAAAAGTCTTGGAAAAGTCAGTGAAATTTATGTTAAAATTCTGTGGGAACCCTGGTATCAAATAATCACATTTATACTTGAGAAAGGTATTGGAACCATTGCGCCATCTGTTGCTGAAAGTTCATGCTTTTAAAAAATCGTTTTCATTTTAATAATTTGTGAAACAATCAAGGTAGTTATACTCGATGAACCAACGTCGGGAATGGATCCAGTAGCTCGCAGACACACGTGGGACCTCTTGCAAAAGGAGAGAGTCAACCGAACGATTCTTCTCTCCACGCATTTCATGGACGAAGCCGATTTGTTGGGAGACTGGATAGCTATCCTTTCCAATGGAACGTTATACTGTTGTGGAACATCACTTTTTCTGAAGCACCTTTACGGTAACAATTTTGTGCTAGTTAACCTATCTAATCAGTTATTGACATTAATACAGGGAAAATACACCATAAAATTAACATACATAATCTTACAAAAATGTCTGTCTTGTATACTAAATGTATATAAAAAACTAAAATAAATGTAACGAATTAAATTTTATCATTTAAATAAATTCAAAATTTTGTACAAAAGCAACAAAAAGCAATTGTTCAGTTGATTAAATCAATCATATTGTAGCGCAGGCACTTGGGCGGCCTGCTCTGGATCCATCACTTGGGTGGCCCGCTCTCCACAGCCTCTACCATTATTCCAAAGTATGGCATGGTTACCAAACTAGTGTTGCATGTCACCCCTAAAAGTACCAGTAGTTCAAATCTAAGTCTTCTAAATTATTCTTTTACGACTATTTTCGTTCTTATTGGTTAAATCTTCACACCTTTTTGCCTTCAACCAATCAGGTTTCATTTTGGCTCTATCTCTGACATGTACACTAGTTTGGGGAAGGTTATAAAAGGAGGGTGAAAACCTGCTGTACTTTGGGGAGCTACAGTTGTAATCGGGTTGTGCAGAGTTGGTGGTTCTTGTGCTTGTGTTTCTTCCGTCGGGCTTCGAGCTCTTCTACTACCCGCTATATGGCAAGTTAGGTACCAGTCTCTCCACTCTATTTCTTTGTTCTGTTTTTCTTTAATTTGTTTAAAATCTCGTCACAGCTAGTTTAAGTCTTGTAATATTTAAATCTCTTTCCAGATAAATTTTCAGCATTATTTAATTCAGTTTTGTTTGTTTGTGGTTATGTGGAAATCATTATTAGGCTGCTCCGCCTCCGTACGTGCAGGCCCGAACCACCCCCGGGTAGCGAGGTGCCATCAGCAGTTCAATATTATTAAGGGATTGGTTTCTAAAATGCTCAGTAAGCTGAGAATCTAATGGTACATGTTCCTCATTCTCGTATATCTCTGACACACATGCAAAGCTTTTCATTATATGGAATTCTACTCCATGTAATCACAAACACGACATTAAACTTCTGCGTTACTAATTCTCTCACTTTACTTATCCTTAAAAAAATAAGTATGTTCACTTTCAATATTTTATATGTCAGATTGTTTTGACTATAGTTTAAAATTGTGTCAAGTTGCCATCTTTCACCATGTAATGCCAAACCTGAGTAATCAGATTTATGA
The DNA here is from genome assembly GCA_030141605.1 of Tubiluchus corallicola. NCBI lineage: Eukaryota > Metazoa > Priapulida > Priapulimorpha > Priapulimorphida > Tubiluchidae > Tubiluchus > Tubiluchus corallicola. Next base: position 6,975 of record JAQGDQ010000373.1, read on the forward strand.
AAATGTCTTGCCACTTTATGGAAAATCGTCCATAAGTCGACAGTTAAGCTTTTCTAGTTATTCACATATCCCGAATTTCCATTTCACAAGGATCATTTTGATACCAAGCTCATTGTTCTATGTTATTTCTAAACTGAGAAAATCCACGTTGAAGTTGAGTTGCAGGCTACGTATTGAAAAACATAACCTTGAGAAAGTCTCTATTAAAGTCAGCCATTGTTTTTTGTCGTGTCTCTACAAAACACTTAGCAACCGTACAAATGTTGGTAGCTATGGACCTTGCAAGAACACATTGAACTTATGTTTAAATCCAGCAGATGGCTCTTCCTGATGAAGATCTGGTCTTAGCAAAAGAAAAAACCTGAAGTAAAATGGCTGCTTCCGCAAGCTACTATCGGATTTTGAAAATACAAGTTTTTTACAATTGCAGTACTAGTTTCTAGACAAAGAAGTGGGTACGGGGTTGTTAAATTAGATTTTTAGTATTTTTACAATTTTCCTCGTATTTGATGCTAGTATATAAAAGTCCAGTATATTTAGTGTTGGGTTTTATAAAAAACAAAAAATTGACATTTGACGAAAAATTTATGTCATTCTACTTTGAAGCTTCATAACGTAGTTTTAACTATACCGACTTATAGATAGTTTTGGTTTGCAAGCATACATCTATTTTCGAAGCAGTATTTATGCTGTCATTCTTACATAACTCTCTCTTTCGTGTTTTTATTTTGACAGGTGCCGGCTATCACATGACGATGGTAAAATGCGCTGGTTGTGATTACCATAACGTCACAAATCTCGTCCGATCTTACGTACCCACGGCGTACGTCGAGAGCAACATCGGTGCTGAACTGGCTTTCGTCCTGCCTCGGGAGTTTGTCGGTCAGTTCCCGAACTTGTTCGAGCAGCTGGACACCCGAGGTCGAGAGTTTGGCATCAGCTGTTATGGCGTGTCTATAACAACAATGGAAGAAGTCTTTCTCGGGTATTGTAATCAGTAGAAATTTCTAGTTGCTTAGCTTCTTGAAATTTTGTATCACGCACATGCAATCTTATTGCATACAGAGCTTGTGTTAGCAACAGTAACGCCGTATAAAACTTGTAAATTTTAGTTCCCGTGTTGAACGTTAGTTGTCGCCATTTTGACGGCGCATCGTTTAGAACGAGTTTAGATGAGATTGCGTAAAGTTTGAAAAATAATCATGGCATTCGTCAAACGCTTCACTAACTTATCAAAAATTTTAATTACAGTGTTCCCTCGCTACTTCGCGGTTCATTTATCGCGGACTCGCTATTTTGCAGGTTTTCAAAAATATTAATGTAAAATATTTATCGCAGTATTTTCGCTGTTTCGCGGGTTTTTGCGGTACTCCGTCTAAAGTATTTTTGCACATGCGTAGTACCTATTTCACAGTAATGTATAGATTTGATGAATTTTGCATAAAAAATCACAAAATGCATAAATATATATTAAAAATATTAATTCTAACATTAAAAGAATATTATGAATCATAAAAAATTACCATTTACAGTAAATAGTGTATTTATTCGGCGGATGAATACACACCAAATCCGAAATGTAGTCATTGCGCCCGCTTGAGATGCTACTTGCCGACGTGAGATTGTACACTTGCCGACGTGAGAGTGTGAGGAGGGTTTATAAAGACTTAAAATAATGTATAACTACTAAAATAAGTATAGCGTCCCTACTTCGCGGAAATTCACTTATTGCAGGTGGGCCTGGAACAGAACACCCGCGATAAACGAGTGAACACTGTATTTTATAATAATATCTTTAATAATGATAAATATTAATTTAATAATAATATTCTTTAGTAATATCTTTTTCCCCATGAATTAATTGAATAGCAAATCCAGAATAGCTTTTCTTATATTATTCCTTATACAGCAAGGGAGAATCTAGGATTTAGCAGCAACACAGAGGGTTGTGGCATGACCTGAACTTTGCCTCACTTCTACGGTGAATCACTGGACTGCCAGACAGATCACAGCCACTTAATGACCTGTATGTTGTTTCCTGCTATGAGTTAGATGGTCATAATTAGCTGGGATTTCCCAGAGTGAAAACGAAACCAGTTCACCCATTTGTCGCAATTTGGATGTGCATGCTCGGTGACGTCTTTCCGCTATTCACTCATCTGTTTGATGACAGGCCCAACAGTGCTTTACTTTGGTTGCTAGGAGCACACCATAAGTGCTCTGCTACACTTTTTATTCCTGTTTGTTAATTTTGTGTACTGCTCATTCCCTCTCTTTCTCTCTCTTTCTTCCTCTCTCTCTCTCTCTCTCTCTCTTTTCTCTCTCTCTCTCTTCATTCTCTCTCTCTCTCTCTCTCTCTCTCTCTCTCTCTCTCTCTCTCTCTCTCTTTCTCTCTTTTCTCTCTCTCTCTCTCTTCATTCTCTCTCTCTCTCTCTCTCTCCCTCTCTCTCTCTCTCTCTTTCTCTCTCTCTCACACACATTTATTGGTCGCATTTATTTTTATTGGAACTTTTTGTAAAACAATACACAAAATTTTACGAGTGTTTCAACATGTCACCATTTCGAACTTAGTCTTGTGCCCAATTTTGCAAAATGGTTCCTTGTGTTTCGCCATTCTTTTTCTAAGATGCTCCTGGTGCAATTTAATAAGTTTGCTCTGATGTTTTAGAGTGGAAGAAGCTGCCGACATTCACATAAAAGAGAGGATGTCAGCGGAGTCGACCAATGAGCTCGGAAACATGAACAAATTCAGCATAATAACAGGTATATTCTTATGATCAAGCTTATTTGCAATGCCAATCCCTGAAGCACCCATATCAGCTATAAAAATAATGGCGCTATTGGCGAGAAGAAATTCCCATGAGTGTTTGGCTTCCCCGGTGAGATAAGTGAACGAAGTTAAGCAGCATCAACCCTTTTTAGTAAGATGGATAGATGGCAGGGATGTCACCGAAACGGTAATTTCGTTTCGGTTTGCTGATAATTGCACTTTCGGTTGAGTTTTCGTTTTCGTCGAAAATTGTCAAGTTTTGAAACCAGCTTACCCTTTCTCCCAGATGCTAAAAATCGCTGAAAATTGTTGGGTGAAATAGTTCAAACAAAGAGAAAATGTTCGTTTATTTAATTTTTTGTACCATTTGTAGCACGCTCTTACAGCAATGCGGCATATCTTCAGCGCTGACGACTGTGTGAAGCTTTAAGGTCTCAATCAGCAGAAATATCAAAGACTAATTTGGATAAAGTCAGTAAAAGGCAATAAAAAATTTACAAACTAAAATTTGCATGAAGTTTTTACAAGCTTCGTGATCTTTAACCGTGAACGTGTTCTACTTTTCTGGTTAAGATTTTTTACCTAGATTGTACTTCATCAAGCTTGTATCAGACCAGACGTAAGCAAACAAACAACAACGAAGTATTTTATTCATTTCAGATTTTTTTCACTTTTCATTGGTTTCACTTCGCTTTCCTATCTTTCATAAATTTCAGTTTTTCTAACATCCTTGATGGATGGTTGACCACCTGGACAGTTGCTGCTGGGTGAATCTGCCCAGTGTTTCTCTATTTAGTTGAGGATGTATACGCATGCAAACATGTCTAAATCACTTCTTTTTCTTCATTATTTTGATCTTGGACTGTTATCTTCGATGATGAGCTATGTTCTGGTCCTGCTACAGTCACTTGCTTTAGTAGCAGTTCTTTCTGTTGTGTGTAATATGCCAGACTGGACGAAAAAGGATTTGTTTCAAAAATCTCAAAGATTTATGTACACATACTTACTAATTTCTTTTTTTGTTTATTTGTTTATTTTTCAAACGCTAATGCACCGTCATCTGAAAGATTTTTGCGGCTTAGCGACGTTTAGTGACGTGTCATGTTAACAATGCTGAACAATTGACACCTTTTCTTACTTAACGATGCACGTTTCATTTTAACAATGCTGAACAATTGACACCTTTTCTCACTTAACGATGCACGTTTCATGTTAACAATGCAGAACAATTGACACCTTTTCTCACTTAACGATGCACGTTTCATGTTAACAATGCAGAACAATTGACACCTTTTCTCACTTAACGATGCACATTTCATGTTGACAATGCAGAACAATTGACACCTTTTCTCACTTAACGATGCACGTTTCATTTTAACAGTGCTGAACAATTGACACGTTTTCTCACTTAACGATGCACGTTTCATGTTAACGACGATTTTTTGCTATATTGGTAAGATACAGTTAGATATTGGTAAGTAAGATATATAGGTGGTTTCAAGTAAACAGAAAGAAATTAATCAGTTGAATTATGAATAAAATTCATTAAACGTTAAAAATTATATGATTTAAGCAGCATTGATTTTTCCCTCTGGAACGTATCTCAATTCTTTTGCATTACTTCCTCGGGAAGTTTTAGTTTCGTTTAACGACGCGTTTTTGCTGGAATGCATTAGCGTCATTAAGCGAGGACATAAGGCACCACTCGGTATGTATTTGATGCGTGATGCGTGATCCATATTCATTCGAATGTGATCACAATCGCTCGAATACCCATCACTCAACAATACACGGACGGAAAACTGCCGTTACCTAGGTGATTGTAGAGAGTTTCCAAATTTCCAGTGACCACTTTCGCTGCTTAGTTTTCTGAAAATTCTAGTTAGGTGAATTTTGTTTACTTTTGGACCTATAAACAAAATTACTTTATTATTATTTTTTCGATTTGAGTTTTTGAGAGTTGGAAGAAGCATGTAGTTATGTGTTCTGTATCTAACTGCAGTTCTTTTTTTAATTCGTGATACCTGCTATATTGTTCTCTTTCCTGCAAAATGTTGTGCACCCAAAACATGTTCTTTCTTTTCGTCTAATAGTACAATAATAAGCTCATGCCGCAGCTGCAATTATAACACTTAAATTTCGACAGAGACATGGTTTCCAAAAATCATTGGCCGCAATTTTCACGAATAGCGACCAAAAATGGCGGAAAGAGCGTCGTGAGCTTTGTTAATATGAACACATGGAAACTGTCAATACGCGTTACGCATTACATGCATATGGAGTCGTGTAGTATACTATATAATATATGGAATAATATCAAACAACAATCATAACACTCTGGGCGTAGCCAGGTTCTATATTTAGGGGGAGCAAGCACATCAAATAGGTGCCGTGACAGGGGCGTAGCCGGATTCTAAAGTTAAGGGGAGTGTATTACGCGCACATGGAGTCATAGCTTTACTGTAGGCTAATTATTTTGCATTTTAGGTTCAATACCTCTCCCATTGCACACCGGATTCCTACTTTATGCTCAACAATTTTATGCTTTGCTCTTAAAGAGAATCCTGTACTCGTATCGTAACTGGTTTGTTATCACGGCGCAGCTTCTGATACCGTGTCTGTTTACTTGCCTTTCCCTCGTTCGAACGAAAACGCTACCGAAACCTTCGGATGCGCCACCGCTTAGGCTGGATCTTAAGCCCTTCAGAGAAATGCTTGTTCCCATTTACATTGACTACGTGAACGGCACCGTCTTGGGGAGGGCGGCGACGGATCACATCGTTCAGCAATACGAGGCTCGTTTCGCTAACACCGGAGCGAAGGTTTTTAAGATCGAGGACGAATTCAAAGATGGCAACTTGGATGATTACATCATCAAAAAGACGGAAGACGACATGCGCAGTTTCAGAAAGGCTTGCATCATGGGAGTGCATTTCAGCGCACAAGCCGACAGCTGTACGATAACTACTTATTTTAATAATCAGCCATTTCACGCAACGGCGACGGCTTTAGCGGCCGTCGATGACACATTGCTGAAGTATTACGTAAACAGCTCTTACAGTATTGAAACGACCAACCATCCACTGCCGAGGACATTTGACGAAAAGTTGACCGACTCGCACAAGTATGATTTCAGAGGGTTCGGCGTTTCCTTCAATCTCATGTTTGGGATGGCGTTTCTGTCCAGCAGCTTCGTCTTGTTTTTGACCAAAGAACGAGCCACGAAAGCGAAACACGTTCAAATAGTAAGTTTCTGTTTTTGAAAGTTTCTTATTTGCTTAAAACACAAGAAAACCCTCCACTTACATAAAGTTTAAAATTCGTCTCAAAATTTTATACCACTTACATACTACTACCCTTTTGCATGCAATGCTTGCATCGGCCGTAACGCTGTATAAAACTTGTAAATTTAAACTTGTGCGATGACCGTTAGATGCAGCTATTTTGATGGTAGGTCATTTGAAACTATCTAAACTTGTTTCAAATGACCTTCCATCAAAATACCTACCATCACGTTGAGTGAACTTTGAAAAAATAATCAGAGCATTCGTAGCATACACATTACTGATTAAGTAAAATTTTAAATTACAGTGTCTTGTCAATAAGATTGAAAATACATTTTTGGCTAGTGGGTGGCGCACCCTGGAATGTGAGTTAACAACATTTTACCAATTGCCAATATAATTAATAATATAATTATTAATTACGTAAAGTAATATAATTTCTTAAGGCGATTTTTTTGAAACCTACTTCAGGTACCCCTTTTCTTGTCCTTTAACTCACAACATGTTCGATTATTTACTTTTAAAGTACAAGGAAACACTCTTTATAAACGAAGCTTAAAAAATTTGTCCTGAAATTTTGTATCTTATTGCGCACAGCACAGAGCTTGCGTTAGCAGTAGTAACACTGTATAAAACTTTTAATTTAAACTCCCGCAACAACCGTTAAGTGTAACCATTTTGACAGTAACTGATTACAAAGAAAGCCGGTCTCAGCCAAAACGAGTTGAGAACTTGTGGCTCCACCGTCAGTCACAATGATATACTAAAAATTTAAAGCCATTGTGATTGTTTTAATGTTTCATTACATGATAATTACTGACATACTGTTTGTGCATAGGCCTTCTGGAAATGCAGATTTCTCGCTTTTTCATCTGAGAAATCCTTCAATATCTTTTCAAAGTAAATGGTTTTTGTAATGCCGTTTTTCTACAGACGTTAGTGTTTCTTGTGAAACTGTTGACTGCAGGTATTTTTTAATCTGTATTGAGGGTTTGATTAACATCCACAAATAAGTACAATTAAAATCCAATGACGATCTAACTCAAATCATAGAATTCTCCAATTACCAGTTTTTTAAAGTAAATGATGATGAAAGAAAGAAATTACGCAAACAAACAAAGAATCAGCAGCAAACATTGAAACGTAGATATACAACGTCAGACGGTAACAAGAAGCTTCCTGGACACTCATTAATTCTTCGATTCATAGCATTCTTGACTCGAGCATGTGCCCCGTTCGTGCACACTGGACACTCATTAATTCTTCGATTCACACCATTCTCGGCTCGAGCGTCTGCCCCATTCATGCACACTGGACACTCATTAATTCATCGATTCATCGATGCATCATATTACCACATACAAATGAAGAAAGATGTGTGTAAAATTTTCGTCTTGAAAACACAGACATAGGGTTTTATGATCTCGCAGTTTTTTTGGTAATATTTTACTTAGTTATTTTTGGCTGTTAAATCATTTGAAAACCGTTTTCAATTGCACATTACAAAAACCGGGTAGCGAATATTTGCGGATATCAAATTTTTATAACTACTGGATCATATCAAATACGAATACCTGCAAAATCTGGCGAATATCACCACTTTCGGATACGAATCGGATATCCGGAGCAACACTACTTAATACCAGCCCTGTTTGTAAGCAAGAGGTCTTAGGTTCAAATCCGGACGATGTGCTGACCTTTTCACATTTACTTCTTTCAGACAAATTTGGTTTCAAAGTTCAACAATTATCGGTTAGTTTCCTGTAATTGTGCCAAGTGCGAGTGAAGCCAGTTTTATTAAAATCAAGCTTGATTAATTTAAGTGTGTAAATTTTTCAAGTAGTTGATGCTGGTTGCGTGCCGTGCATTTGGTGGGGCCCAGTGCAGTCCGCACATCCCGCACACACCGTGCTGTGCCGCTGTTTATGTTATATGGAAACTGTAGCTGTTAGGAAAGCTTTTCTTACAAAATTATAGCTAATTGCCCAGTAATTACGAGACGAATTTTATTCTTTTCACAATTTTTGATGTGGTTGTTTCACATAATGCAAGCTTGCAAACCAAAACCGTCCATAAGTTGGCATAGTTAAAACTTTGTTATGATACTTCAAAGTAGAATTAACCAAAAATTTGGTCAAATGTCAATTTATCATTTTTTATAAAAACCAACGCTAAATATTGAACTATTATATTCTAGCATCAAATTACCTAGAAAGTGTTCAGAAAACACTAAAAATTAATTTTTCCAACTCCTTACCCAGTTTTCTGTCTAGAAATTAGTACTGCAATTGTAAAAAACTCCTATTTTCAAACTGCAATTTTAGCTGCTGGAAGCAGTCATTTTGCTTCGGGGTTTTGTGTTGCCGAGCCCCGATCTGAATCAGGAATCAGCCATCTACTGGATTAAACATGACATCAATGTAGTCTTGCAAAGTCTGTAGCAACCGACATGTGTACGGTTGCCAGGTTAAGTTTTGTAGACGTGACAAAAAACAGTGGCTAATTTTAACAGTGATGTTCTCAAGATTATGTTTTTCAGTGGAAAGGCTCCACCTTAACCACAATGTGGATTATCTCAGTTTAAAATAACATAGAACAATGAGCTTGGTATCAAAACGATTCCCCTGGAAATGGAATTCAGGATTTGTGAATTACAGGAAAAGCTTAATGCCGACTTGTGGACGATTTTGCTGTGCAAGCATACAATTTATAAAGGCCAAAAGTACAGCACATATTTTTGTTTATCTAATGGTTACTGTTCTTTTAATAATTTTATTTTTCTTAGATCAGCGGTGTCTTTTCCTTGAACTTTTGGCTCTCCACATTTGCCTGGGATTTCATCAACTACCTCTTCCCGTTCGCGTTCATACTCCTCATATTTCAATCCTTCAGTGTTCCTGCATACACCGGAGGCAGTCGCCTTGGTTACGTTGCTTTATTGTTGCTAGGTTACCAGTGGTCAATGCTGCCGTGGGCATACGTGTGGTCTTTTGTTTTTGACGTACCTTCGTCGGCTTTTGCAGTTTTGACGATATTTAACATTATTTCAGGTAAGTATGGTTTAATACGCCTAGGTAATTGAAGGAAATTGATTAGATTTATGCATTGCAATATTATTCATATTATGGTGGTGTATGTCTTGTGTTGTGTCTATTATATTCATGTATAATGTCAGAATGTAAAAAGCGCTGTTTTATTCTATCTACAAGAAAACGCATTGATCACAAATTGTAACATGTTTCGCTTAGAAGAAGAACTCATATCACTATTCCACTTACACGACGACAAAGGTTATTTACAAAAGTTGTAAAATGTCTAAGTATTCTACTTAGACGACAAAGGTTATTTACAAAAGTTGTAAAATGTCTACAAAAGTTGTAAAATGTCTAACTATTCTACTTAGACGACAAAGGTTATTTACAAAAGTTGTAAAATGTCTAAGTATTCTTCTTAGATGACAAAAGTTATTTACAAAAGTTGTAAAATGTCTAACTATCCTACTTAGACGACAAAGGCTATTTACAAAAGTTGTAAAATGTCTAAGTATTCTACTTAGACCACAAGGGTTCTTTACAAAAGTTGTAAAATGTCTAAGTATTCTACTTAGATGACAAAGGTTATTTACAAAAGTTGTAAAATGTCTAAGTATTCTACTTAGACGACAAAGGTTATTTACAAAAATTGTAAAATGTCTAAGTATTCTACTTAGACGACAAAGGCTATTTACAAAAGTTGTAAAATGTCCAAGTATTCTACTTAGACGACAAAAGTTATTTACAAAAGCTGTAAAATATTTAAATATTCTACATAGATGAAGAATTGTTGGTTTTACAAAAGTTGTAAAACATCTAAATATTCTACTTAGACTAATGTTGAAAAAGATGTTAGAGATGTTACTAGATGTTAGAGAGATGTTGAAAAACTGTTGATTACAATAGTTGTGAAATGTATAAATATTCTACTTAAATGAAGAAACTGGTTACAATGTGTAAAATGTTTAAATATTTTATTTACATGAAGTAAAATTAGTTCCTAATTAAGAAATTTAGCAGTAAGCTGCAAATTGTAACTTGTTTCATGCTTTTCTAAAGATTTACAAAAAACACTAATTTGGAATTGTAAAATTGCCATAATGGTTACGAGTTGTAAAAATGTTTCATTATTCTACTTATGAGAAGAAACAGTGGTTACGAGTTGTAAAAATGTTTCATTATTCTACTTACAAGAAGAAACAGTGGTTGTGAGTTGTAAAAATGTTTCATTATTCTACTTACAAGAAGAAACAGTGGTTGTGAGTTGTAAAAATGTTTCACTATTTTACTTATGAGAAGAAACAGTGGTTACGAGTTGTAAAAATGTTTCATTATTCTACTTACAAGAAGAAACAGTGGTTGTGAGTTGTAAAAATGTTTCATTATTCTACTTACGAGAAGAAACAGTGGTTACGAGTTGTAAAAATGTTTCATTATTCTACTTACAAGAAGAAACAGTGGTTACGAGTTGTAAAAGTGTTTCATTATTCTACTTACGAGAAGAAACAGTGGTTACGAGTTGTAAAAGTGTTTCATTATTCTACTTACGAGAAGAAACAGTGGTTACGAATTGTAAAAATGTTTCATTATTCTACTTACAAGAAGAAACAGTGGTTACGAGTTGTAAAAGTGTTTCATTATTCTACTTACGAGAAGAAACAGTGGTTACGAGTTGTAAAAATGTTTTATTATTTTACCTGCAAGAAGAAGCAGTGGTTGTGAGTTGTAAAAATGTTTCATTATTCTACTTATGAAAAGAAACGGTGGCTACGAGTTGTAAAAATGTTTCATTATTTTACCTGCAAGAAGAAACAGTGGTTGTGATTTATAAAATTTTTTTTTTTGACACAGGCATTGTGACTCTGATCTGGATCGGAGTTCTTACCCACCCTCAGTTGGCCCAAGAATATCCTGAGCTGAATCTAGACGAAATTGCTGACTTGCATGAAGCCATTTTCACTGTGTTTCTGCCAAACTTTTGTCTGGGCCGGGGCATGCAGTTGTTGCACGATAATTACCAGCTAAATAAAATCTGTGGACAAGAATCGGTGAAGCGCTTGTGCGAGAAAACGAACGTATCAATGGCTTGCTGTCCAGGTGTGATGGTAGATAATGATTTATTGATTTTATGCTCGTAGAAAATGATTTATGTGCTTGGATAGCAAAATCATCCGTAAGTCGGCAAAGTTTTTCTAGTTATTCACATATCCTTAATCTCCATTTCATGAGGATCATTTTGATACCAAGTTCATCACTCTGCGTCATTTCTAAGCTGAGATAATCCACGTTGATTGAAGTTGAGGTGCAGGCTGCACACTGAAAAACTTAACCTTGAGAAAATCACAGCTAAAGTCAGCCATTGTTTTTTGTCCCATTTCTACAAAACACTTAGCAACTGTACGAAAGAACAAATTGAACAAACAGTAGATGGTTCTTCCTGACAAAGATTTGGGCTTGTAAACAGAAAAAACCCCTAAGCAAAATTACTGCTTCCACGAGCTACAATCAGAGTTTGAAAATAGGAGTTCTTTACAATTGTAGTACTAATTTCTAGGGTTGTAGGATTGTAGTTTCTAGGATATGGGGTTGTAAAATTAGATTTTTAGTATTTTTTTAACCTTTCCTTGATAATTTGATGCTAGAAGGTAAAAGTCCTGTATATTTAGCGTTTGTTTTGATAAAATAATTAAAAATTGACATGTGTCCAAATTTTATGTGCATTCTACTTTAGGCATCCTAACGTAGTTTTAGCTATACAGACTTATGGACAGTTTTGTTTGCAAGCACGCGTTTATTGATTTTTAAATTGCTTGACTGACGTATCCTCAATATTTTTTGTTCTTTCTTCAGGTCGATGCGGAAACGAGTGCGCCGAATATACCGACAATTATCTGGCATTCGAGAAACCGGGACTGGGAAGGATCCTCGTCTTTCTCGCCCTGCAAGGGATTATTCACTTCCTTCTTGTGTTTCTTGCTGAAACGCGACCTCTCAGGCGACTGTACTATGCGTACAAGTCTAAAGACATTCAGATACTCCTGCCGGTATTCAGATTTCCCTTTTTTTGTTGTTTTTTACGTTTTTTCCTGTTCGCTTTATTTTGTTTTCTACCTTCTATTCTTGTTTCTCTCTTCTAAACATGACCTGTGCTTGTACAAGCTTTAGAATAAATGGCATATTTATCACCCGTAATACGTACCTTGCAAACCAAAACCGTCATCAAGTCGGCATAGTTAAAACTAACTTATGATGCTTCAAAGTAGAATGAATCAAAAATTTGATCAAATGGCAAATTTTTGTTTTTATAAACACAAATGCTAGACATTTTTTACTTTTATATTCTAGCATCAAATTATCAAGAAAGGGTTTGAAAATACTAAAAAAATCTAATTTTATAAACCCGTACCCACTTTTCTGGCTACAAACTTGTATTGCAACTGTAAAAAATCGTGTATTTTCAAACTCCAATTGTAGCTCGTAGCAGTAGTCATTTTGCTTCGGGTTTTTTCTGTTGTCAAGCCCAGATCTTCGTCAAGAAGAGCCACCTGCCGGATTTAAACATAACTTCAACGCGTTCTTGCAAAGTCCATAGTAACCAACATTTATGTGGTTGCTAAGTGTTTTGTAGAAACGTGGCAAAAACAATGAACAGTAACTTTAACTGAATCGGAAGTGGTGCTGACAGGCCACTGGCTAGCAGAATCCAGTTTCTTGCTGGATTAACTGCTGTGTTTACCAGTCTTAAGGGGAGATTTCTTTTATTTTAGCGTTCTGTCCACCCAATGTCTACAATGATGAGAAACTTTGACAGCGATTTTCTCAAGATTATTATTTCAGTGTGAGGTTGGAAATAATATAGAGTGATGAGCTTAATATAAAAATGATCCCCATGAAATTGAGATTCACGATATGTGAATAACTAGAAAAAGTTACTTGCCGACTTATGAACGAGTTTGCTATGCAAGCACACATATTTCTAATCTTAACCCTTTCATACCCATTGTATCCCGTGGGATATGAGAATATTTTCTGCCTTTAAAATTAATAAAATTTTAAAACTGACAGTTATTTGATCTGTTAATAGTTATTTTGATTTAAGCCAATAACAATACACTAAAAATAGTGATAAAATGGCAAAGTAGTAAATCTACATAGCATAAAAAACTGCGCAAGGTACAGTACTTTAGAGACCACTTTGTACAGATCAGCATAGCATGCATACTAAATGTCTTAAATACTTTAAAAAATTATCAGCAGTTGCAAAATGAAGCACATTTTATGCTTCCATTGAATCCCAATGTATCCCGTGGGATACAGGCTATATTTAGCACGCGGGCACAGGTAAAAAAAATAATTATTATGTGTAAACAAGATGGACATACTGAACAAAAGTACCAAATAAAAACTTTTTCTTATTAAAAAAATAATTTGGGACTGAAAGGGTTAAATACTATGATTTTAACATCCGGATGCATTTACTTATGAATTTTACTGGCTCAATGAAGATGAAAGCCGCTTACCTGGTTTTTCTCGCGAAAAAATTTGTCAAATCTTGTTCATACTGCAACTGACTAATGTAAATATTCTCGTAAATTATTACCCGCAAGTATTTATGAATTGCATTGTTGTTACACGTAAGATATGCAAATAAAATTGTATTCGTATACATCGCTTAATAAATGCGCCTTGGTGTGAAGCTAAGTGGATTTGTCAAGTGGCTGGATTTGTAAACCGAACAGCGGATTTTACTAGGTTAAAGTATGCGAATGATGTAACCCTGCTGGCACCGCCCGCGACCTGCCTTAAATCGATGCTCCGTATATGGATCCAGTATGCTGACCGGCATGACATGATTCTCAACTCCAGTAAAACAAAGTTTATTAAAACATTTTATTAATTAACAGCCAGACCTTAATTAACTTACCTAGAATTATAGCTAATGGTACAGCATTAAATTGGACCATATATAATGGCTACAATAAGCAGCTGGATTTATTTTCCATGGATTTATTAAGCGAATTCTACTGCGTATATAATAGACATTAATCAGTAATCCTTCTAACTCCTTTGTATTTCATTTCTTTTCTCTGTCTTTGTCTATTACTTTATCGTAACTATTCCCTGTTTTTCTATAATTCTCTCTCTTGTAAATTTTTTTCACTTTTCATGGTGGTCTTACAAGCTTTGCTTCTTGACCACCATGCAGCATCTATTTCTTGTTGATAAACTATTATGTAGTTTAGTAACTATGTTAATGTACTTCTGTTAAATTTTTGTAATTGTATTTGGAATTTTTTTTCCTAACTATACCACGCTATCGTATGCTAATGTGGTTCTGTTACAATTATTTTAACTATATTTCGTTTTCCTAGTTATAGCGCCATAATAGTTATAAAGATAATAATGCAAATTGTAATGTAAAAATAAATGGTGAATTGATAATAAATTACAAACTACAAATTACAAATCAGAATATTTAAAAGACTGTGATCATAATGTTTTCGTTGTTCAAACGTATGAATCTGTTGCAGAGTTCTATCAGGACGTCAGCTGACCTCACGTCTGCAAGGTCGAGTTTTGATTACGATCACTTGGAAAGGCTTAGGAAAACAGATGCACAAAAACGAAAACTGTCGTCTCTCTCCGACGTCATGGATGCGTCCGGGAAAACGTCTTTAGCTACCATGGCAACGTCATCGAGAGAACGTGCTTCAATAAACCAACAGCAACAAAACGATGCTGGTAAGCCGGACATAAAGCTAGCCAAATATAGAAAAGATAGTTCAGCTTCGAAAGTGTTTAATTTGGCTACAGATTTTACTGTTTTATCACATTTTAACATTTTGCTTGCAAGTTCATGTTCTAACCAGTGAACTTACACATGCTGCACACTTGTAGTCACAATCTGTACACGGAAATTATTCTCACCTTGGTGTAGTTTGCATTTATATAATCAGAGCCAGAAACTGTTGGGTCGGCCTTAAGCTTCATCCTACTGTGTTCAACTGAAAAAGACACATAAACTGTTCATAAGTTACAATTATTATACATTTATGCTGCTGGATTTAACTGGTTGGGTGACCATTTCCAACCACAAAGAGAATCAAATTTGTAAATTTGAAACATTAAAGGAAGACCGGACAATTGTTTAGACTCATTTTAATTTACTGTCCAAAATATACATTTTCTTGCCTACAAAAGTTAACAATTGTTTCTTTTATTTTAATAATTAGCTTAGAAAGTTAATTAACGGCAACCGAACACAGCTATTGTTTACGTCAGAAACTAACCTCAGTTTATGCAATGGTACGCGTCTTCCCTTGCGCGTCAAGCACATTTGCATAAATTTTACAGTACTGCTTAAACATATGATGTCACGAAAACGGGCTCTACATCATGTGACTTCATGAAACGAACACAGCAGTTCATGATCCTGGTTATCACGGTACCGCCTTCTATTTATCGGCCACACGAATGTGACAAAAAGGCACCGTTGCCAATCTTAGTAGATTCAGTAAGCCACGCGTAGCTTTGAAAGTTTAACAAAATCTGAGTATCCGAGATAATTATTATTTAATCTAAGCTTTGATTTAAAATGAGCTTTTGTAGTTTTCATTATTTTAAATCAAAGCTTACATTAAATAATAATTACCTTGGATACTGAAATTTCGTTAAACTTTAAAAGCTACGCGCGGCTCAGTGAATCTACTAAGACGTAGGTTCTTCTCAAAAGGGAATATCTATTTACAAAACACGTGTTACTGATTAAGGAAGTATATTTTGAATGTTTTTCTTCTTCACAGAGGTCGCTGCAACTCCCACGTCCTCTTCTGATTGGTCCCAGTCAACGCCAGTGACAGCAGAGAACAAATATGGCAGAAAAAAATTTGATTGGTTCTGGTCGATGACACGTAAGGACAAATGTGGTAGAAAATCATCTGATTGGTCCGAGTCAGTACCAGGGGAGGACAAATATGGTAAAAAGTCATCTGATTGGTCCCAGTCAGTACCAGGGGAGGACAAATATGGTAAAAAGTCATCTGATTGGTCCCAGTCAGTACCAGGGGAGGACAAATATGGTAAAAAGTCGTCTGATTTGTCTCGACCCGAAGATGGAGATGTTGTGGCCGAAAGGCAGAGAATCAGAAACACTCGACTCTCTCTCATTTCCAAGACGGACGTCTTGATTTTGCACGACTTGACCAAATGCTACGGGCCGCTCCTCGCTGTCGATGGGCTCAACCTCGGGGTTAAACAGGGCGAGTGCTTCGGTCTCCTAGGCATGAATGGTGCTGGTAAGAATGATACTAGTATTTCTAATGAAAACGTATCAACGCAAAGTAAGAAAAACACTTAATTTTGATAATACCATATTTGGCTGACCCTAACTAATGCGGATTGTGAAATATTAGTGACGTAATTTGATCATTTCCAAATAAGTTTTTTCATTGTTTTGACAAATTGTCATAGACTGTTTTATGCATGGCATGCAGAGTTCCCATAGTCCGGAAAGTCCTGGAAAATCCTTGAAAATACAGGCTATCCTGGAAGGGCATGGAAACGTCGGGGAAAAAGTTAATTTGGTAAAAGTGAGGGGAAATGATGAAAATGGGGCGAAAAGTCAGGGAAATTGAAAAGGGTTGCAAAAATAATCACCGTGAATTGATATTTTTCCAAACATATTTTTCAGCGATTCGTGTTCAAATAAAATTTTGCTGTGGCAGGCTCCCAGTTTCAATTTCTGTTACAAATTAATGATTGGATTAAGAAAGTTTATTTAATGTGATTAGTGCAATTTCGTTAGAACTACTGCAACTGTCTGTCACATTATATATCAGTATGTGTGTGAATGTCCATACACAAAAATGTTTGAGTATGTATATTGGTAATGCAATTTCTGTTTATTTTGGTCATGGAAAATCAATATTTGGTCAGGGAAAAGTCGTGGACATTTATTTTAAACTTCTGTGGGAACCTTGACTGACAGTTTATGCTTGACACAGAGAAATTGTCACAAAATGTTGCAGATTATCTGCGCAGACTTGCATGTGTTCTTGTTCGCATGTTGAATGAGTCTAAATGTGTCTTCATCGCAGGAAAGACGAGCACGTTCAAGATGTTGTCTGGAGATGAGTCAATTTCGTTTGGCGACGCTTTTGTCTTTGGCCGTAGTGTCAAGACCGATCTAAAATACGTACGTTTATTTTTTTTCTTTCCTAAATATAAGTTAATATTGGACTGACTTCGACCCAGGGGGTCGAACTCCAAGATGGCATGGCGGTCTTGATATTGCGCATCATGAAGTTCCATTTTATAATCGTTGTGTAACGGATACTTAATGACAATTGTTAATGTTAATTACAAATGTTATGTTAATTAGCTAAATTAATATCTGTAAACAAGTACCTTATACCTGTTATAGTGTGTCATCTAACTCTCATAAAACAAAATACACAAAAACTACACTGTACGGAGTTTATTATCAGCACTAATAAAAATAAGGAACCAAAATACACGAGCACAAAAAATAACTAACTAATTCAGTAACAGCACTACACCCGAGGAGCACCTGTGTCAGAAATCCCAGGCTGTAGTGACCTCTACACGCTTTTATACTGGCATTCCAGGTCAGCTGGCTTCTCACACCACGTGTAGGCCCAAACAAGACGTTTGTACCTACAAGAAAGGGGTGAGTCGCTGCTGACGTGGAAGCAGGGCGTGTAGAGGGCACTACACCTGACCCGACACAGGTGCCTCCGTAACAGTATATTATATATAATGAAAGATAAATTAAGTTAAATGAGTTGCAGCTTCAAATGACTTTTCATAAATTTGATTGTACATGTTTTACGCAAAACATGTCAATGGTCTATTGCTACATGGTGAAAGATGGGAATTTGACACAATTTTAAACTATAGTTAAAAACAATTCACATATAAAATATTGAAAGTGAACATAATTGTTTTTGTAAGGATGAGTAATGTGAAAGAATTATTGCCGCAGAAGTTTAATGTCGCGTTTGTGATTACATGTCATTACGTGCATTTCACCATTCGCTACTTAACCCTTTCACTACGTTGTTGCTTTTTAACTGGGCCACTTTGACTTTTGCACATTTGACAATAACTTCTTGTGGTGTGTTACTAAAACTGCATCTTGTAAATAAACAAATAGTTGCTCGTTATTGAGTACTAATATTAAATATTAGTTTTATATCTACACATGTACTCAGGTACGAGCACACATACATGCACTCACTCACACACACACATGTACACATGCTCACAAATGAGCCTGTACTTATATTTAGAAACCACTTTTCACAAAAGACACGATACTAATCCACAATATGCAATCATTTCCTAAGAATGCAGAACAATCAACTAAACATACGTTTCATCAACGAGATCTGCAAGTGATTTTGTGTGGGAACATACCATACGGTACAGTACAATGTAATGCACCTGGCTTCAGATGCTGATTGGATGATTAGCATTACTTGTTGTGAAGCAACCCCAATACCACGGCTGTTAAACTTTACTATAATGTTTTGCGTGACCGTAGCAGTGAAATAAACAGACCTAAGCGACTGCGCTTAGTGATGAGCTTGGGTGGCAGTCTACTGCCTTCTGTCCCTTGCATGAAAAACATAGGCGGCATGGTGCTGCCTTCCGTAGTGAAAGGGTTAATTTTGACACACTTGGTTTCAAGTATTTATGGCAGGACCAGACCCTAGCCAATCATTTCAAAAATTAATTTTAGATAAACACTCAACTGTAAGTAATAGCTTAGCCATGTTTGAATACAAGGCTAAGTAGTATACATTACTTTACTAGGAAAAAACCTGATACAGTATTCCTTGCATACAAGCATCCACTTACCATTTAGGCTCAGCACTGCTTAACCTTCGTAGTCAAACAAACATCGTGCAGCCACATAAAGCGTGTTTTGTTTCACAGGCTCAGCAACACATTGGTTACTGTCCGCAGTTTGACGCGCTGATCGATCACATGACCGGGAGGGAAACGCTGTATATGTACGCTCGACTGCGAGGCGTTCCAGAATCGCAACTCGCTGAAGTCGCACGTGAACTGATATGTGCATTGCTGCTGGAACCGCACGCCGATAAACTGGTGATAGGTTACAGGTAACAACGTATGCAAAGCCAGAGAAGCTCAAATGAGCTTTTTTGCAGTTTTGTAGTGCGCACGCGCAGTTACTGTAGGTCAAAGGTTAAATGTACCATAGCAATGCATCTTAACTACAACAGCCACGTGAAGTGTGGGTAAAGCAAAGCTGTCTGCAACATCAGTTCAGTAACTTCGCTTGTTTTACGTAGACTTTACTTAATTACACATTAGTCCGCTTGTAGAGTGATTTACTAGCAGGATCTTGCTTGCGAAAAAGAAAAATGAACTAGGTAGGGTTCCAGCTAGCTGTTAAAACTGTTACTATTACAGCAGCATGTGCTGCGGGGCATTGTAAAGTTTACACAAATGCGTTGTCCGGTACACTTAACGTTTGACCTTTTCCCATTGTCAATCACTGGAAGTGTGAAAAGGCTTAACGTTTTCCTTTTAACCTCTTCGGAGTAAACATTTTGTTTTAGCTTGCTGAAGGCGAGTTTTTATGAGCATCCTGTACGTGGAATGTCAACAGTGTTACTTTTTACTGCTGATTCTTTTTCATGGACACAATGTACAAGGTGAATCAAAAATCAAAATAGGCATTAATGTGTAAACAGTAATTCCATTTATGGGCAGATATCTTGTATAATGTGACTCAAAATTCATAGTGGGCCATAGTTAGTGGAGTTGTTGGTAGCAATTGTCTTTGTAGATATCATGTGTAGGGCAAGTTGAAAGTTATTACATGGACTCAAGGTTCCCACAGTCAGGGAAAATCCTGAAAATCTTTGAAAGTACAGGCTATCCTGGAAAGTCGTGGAAAAGTCAGGGAAAAAGATAATTTGATAAAAAGTCAGGGAAAATGATGAAAATGGATGAAAAGTCGGTGAAATTAGAAAGGGTTGCAAAAATAATCACGGTGAACCGATATTTTTCCAATCATATTTTTCAGAGATTCGTGTTCAAATGAAAATTTTCCTATGGCAGGCTCCCAGTTTCGATTTCTGTTCCAAAAATAATGATTGGCCGACACATTATATATTAGTATATGTGTGAATGTCCATACACAAAAATATATGACTACGTATACTGGTAATGGAATTTCTGCCTATCTTGGTCAGGGAAAACTCAGGAAAATTCATTTTAAAATTCTGTGGGAACCTTGAAGGTGTAACCTATTGTTGGGATTTTTTACGGGTATCACAATTATCATGCAGTAACAGTGGTGAGCCATAAATCATGATATACAGTAACCCATTAACTTTTATCACGCGTAAGAACAAGTGCATAAAATGGAAAAAAATTTGGGTAACGAGCTTATTTTATTCTAATATTAACCATTTTTTTTATTTAACAACAGTTACGACAAACAGTGGACAGTAGAGTTCATCTTTGACTAGCCCTGTATTATTGGCTGGTACCAATTCGTTAAAACTTTTCCGTAAAATCTGTATTTTTAGTGGTGGCACGAAGAGAAAGCTAAGCACGGCTGTTTCATTAGTTGGCAACCCGCCAATTATATTTCTTGATGAGCCATCCACTGGAATGGATCCTGTTGCTAAGCGGTTGCTATGGGACACATTATCACATTATCGAGCGAATGGAAAGTGTATTATCTTGACTTCTCACAGGTGAAATCTTAAAACCTTGGGGGGCGGTGTGTATTTTTTATGCTAATTAAAAAAATTCTGAGAATTACTTTAATAATAAAATTAATCAAATACCACGAATAAACATGTGCTTTGCGTACCAAAATTGTCCATAAACTCAGATCATAAACGTCCATAACTCGTCAATTAAGCTTTTCTAGTTATTCACATATCCTGGAATCTCCATTTCATGAGGATCATTTTGATACCAAGTTCATCGCTCTGTGTTATTTCTAAGCTGAGATAATCCATGTTGAAGTTGAGGTGCAGGCTACACACCGAAATACATAACCTTGAGAAAATCACTGTCAAAGTTTGCTGTTGTTTTTGTTACATTTCTACAAAACACTTAGCAACTGTACAAATGTTGGTTGCTATGGACTTTGCAAGAGCACATTGATGTTATGTTTAAATCCAGTAGATGGCTCTTCCTGATCTGGGCTTGGCAACAAAAAAAACCGGAAGCAAAATGTCAACTTCCAGCAGCTACTTATGGGAGTTTGAAAATAGGAGTTTTTTACAATTGCAGTACTTGTTTTTAGATGAAAAAGTGGGTATTTTTTAGTGTTTTCTGAACACTTTCTTTTTAATTTGGTGCTAGAATATGAAAGTCCAACTTATTTAGCGTTTGTTTTTAGGAAATACGAAAAATTGACATTTGACCAAATTTTTGGTTCATTCCACTTTGCAGTATCATATTGTAGAGTTAACTATGCTGACTTATGGATGGTTCTGGAATGCAAGCAACAAATAATATTATTTGCTGTTACAGGTAGTTGTTGACTTACGACCTATGCGACTTTCTGTTTCACTTTGCAATTTAATTAACTAATTACATAAAATTAAAATTCAAAATCAAAAATTTTTACTTTTTTCTCTCAATGGTTACACAGTTGCCCCGTTTTGCCCATCTTTCAGTTGCACTGATAAACCGTAAAAAACATAAATTTGAAAAATAATAAAAACATTCGAATCAATTCAATTCAAAATTTTTACTTTTTTCTCTCAATGGTTACAAAGTTGCCCTGTTTTGCCCATCTTTCAGTTGCACTGATAAACCGTAAAAAACATAAATTTGAAAAATAATAAAAACATTCGAATCAATTCAATTCAAAATTTTTACTTGTCCCTCTCAATGGTTACAAAGTTGCCCTGTTTTGCCCGTATTTCAATTGCACCGATAAACAGTAAAAAAGATAATTGAAAAATAATAAAAACATTCGAATCAATTCAATTCAAAATGTTTTTTGACTCTCTCAATAGATTACAAAGTGTTTGAAATTATAGTCAGTAAATTATATTAGCAAAAAAAAAGAGACGGGATGGCGAGAGACCAGTGGTCATCGAGCAGCCACCACTATATAAATAAGTTATTTTTACATACCACGGGTTTTTTAATTTAGCATAAACACACGTTATGTCGATTTGTTGTGCTACTATGTGATATGGATTTAGTATTGTCTGGAGAGACAGTAGCTAAATTTGTGCAAATAAGATCAATTAAGTTAAAGGTATTTTGAAATTTATGGTAGCCAAATTCAGCAAAATAAATCAGCGTAATTGGATTAATTAATTTCTGTGGTTTATATATCGTTCAACGGTGGTTGTTATAGGCATATTTAGAATTCGTGGAAGGGCCACGACGTCCCGTAATGGGTGTTTACACGGACCCAACTCTCGGAAAGAGATACAATGCTTCTTAAAAAGAGAGTGGACGGGGTTACAATGTGGTGTGGGTCTTGACTGAACGCGCCTCCACCAAGAGGCACAGTGACGAGTTGACTGGGGGTTCGATTTTGGGCTATTCTGGCTTAGAAGCTACAGTGATGTTTGCATTGTTCTGACGTCTTTCCATTGTACTCTGTGTAGAGATTTGCTGAAGCAAAAGCCGTTACTGGCTTTACGTTATGAATGAGAACTATGCAGGACGTTCGCATATTTTTGATTATAAGTGTCTTTGTACGCAAAATTTTTTTAATAGTAATTAGTAATAGAATTAATAGAAATGCAGTTGCATGACATGCAGTATCAATTAACAATGAACTATTAAATAAGTTAAATAAACTAAAATAAAAAACAAAACCAGTTATAACTCGCATTTCCTTCTATTTTTTTAAACAAACTAACTTTAAATTGCTATACTTGGCGCAGCCATACTTAGTGCACATACACATCTAAAGTCTTGCATGTAGGGGGCACACCACTTTAATATACGGGTCTGACTTGCATCCAATTCATCTTACGACCAATTTGCCAGAACATATTGTGGTCGTTAGGGGTGGGCAGTTTCTACCAGTGTTTTGGATATAAGCACATAGTGCCTCCTTGTGTTTGTTTTTTTGCAAATTTAGGCTGTTGATAGACAGGTGAGCTAGGACAGGAAATAGGCCATGGCCTCATTTTGCAGACAGGATAGGAAAGAAGTCATTCTTGTTCAGCACGTCGTGTCGTTTTATAACAAAATTTTGTCAGTCGAGTTCTCTTTAGCAAGTTAGTAAGATGCGGCAAAGATGTAAGTTTGATTTCTTCATATTTCATAATATCATTATACATTTTCATTATAGCAGTTAATTATCCTTTTAACATTGGATTAGCAGAAAATGTTTTTATTTGCTTCAGATAAAACAAAGTCGAGTCGCACATAATATGTCAGTCAGTCAGTCAGTCATTCAAGTGATGATGTGATAGTGATTTTAGAATGAGATGATGATTGCAACTTTGGAATTCGAATCGAACTGAATTTCAGTATTTCGAATCCGAATCGAATTCGAACTGAGTTTGAAAGATTTTCGAACAAGTTTTCGAACCACTAGTAAAAGTGGTCTTACAAAGATATTAATATTAGTTGACTTTATTCTGCAGTAAAATCGCTAATAGTTTATTAGAAATTTTGCACAAAAACTGCAGCTAAATTATGCTAATTGCATGCTGTTTCAAACATTTTAATGATAAGGAACATATGTGGCTGAAAGGCTGAATTATTCAAATCTAAAATTGTAGGTTCAAATGGAAGTCAAGCTAAAAAAATCATTCTACGTTTGATACACCCCTAGTGGTCATAAGTTGACAACTACCTGTAATTTGAATGTCTGTATTTGAAATGATGACAGACAGAAAATAATGTTATTATAGTATAATTATTGTTTTGTGTTTATAGCATGGAGGAATGTGAGGCGTTGTGTACAAGGATAGGCATCTTGGTCAACGGTCAGTTAAAATGTCTCGGCAGTCCGCAGCATTTGAAAAACAAATTTGGACAGGGCTACACGGTCCTAGCAAAACTTTCTCGTCTACCGGGAGGAGACGTGCCCGACCCTCAGCCGTTTATTGATCATGTAATGTCGCTGTATCAAGATAAATGTTTACTAAAAGACATTCATCAGGTAAAAACATAAAAACGGCACAACGTTTTTACATTAAATCGGTAAAACTTTCTGCATTCAGAGGGACATTTACCAAAAGGCTGAATAGGCTGTAGCCTAGGCCTGTCCCAAATGACGGAATGTCCCAAATAAAACTTCAAATTTCGCATTGGCTTGCTAACGATTATTTATTCTGAGAAAATAAAACAAAGCATTTTGCAAGTTCAGGAGATTACAAATTATTACAAAATGGGAACTGAATCAAAATATTTAGTAATTTAGGTATGAATTACAAAGATTTTGCGAATTACAACAGAATTGTACATGTAGCATTGCAAAGTAGAAAATGTTACATGAAATAGAAATTAAACTTCTTTTTTGAGTAATTCAAAAATAATAATCATATTAAACTTACGTATATTGGACAAAACAGGTCACAAGTTTTAAAGGCATCAAAAAAGCTGCAGAAACAGGCCACAAGCTTAAAGGCGTCAGAAAAACTGCAGAAACAGGTCACAAGCTTAAAGACGTCAAAAAACTGCAGAAACAGGTCACAAGCTTAAAGGCATAAAAGAAACTGCAGAAACAGGTCACAAGCTTAAAGACGTCAAAAAACTGCAGAAACGGGTCACAAGCTTAAAGGCGTCAAAAAACTTCAGAAGCAGGTCACAAGCTTAAAGGCATCAAAAAAGCTGCAGAAACAGGTCACAAGCTTAAAGGCATCAAAAAAACTTCAGAAACAGGTCACAAGCTTAAAGGCACCAAAAAAGCTGCAGAAACAGGTCACAAGCTTAAAGGCATAAAAAAACTGCAGAAACAGGTCACAAGCTTAAAGGCGTCAAAAAACTGCAGAAACAGGTCACAAGCTTAAAGGCGTCAGAAAAACTGCAGAAACAGGTCACAAGCTTAAAGACGTCAAAAAACTGCAGAAACAGATCACAAGCTTAAAGGCATAAAAAAACTGCAGAAATAGGCCACAAGCTTAAAGGCGTCAAAAAACTTCAGAAGCAGGTCACAAGCTTAAAGGCATCAAAAAAGCTGCAGAAACAGGTCACAAGCTTAAAGGCGTCAAAAAACTTCAGAAACAGGTCACAAGCTTAAAGGCGTCAAAAAAGCTGCAGAAACAGGTCACAAGCTTAAAGGCATCAAAAAAGCTGCAGAAACAGGTCACAAGCTTAAAGGCATCAAAAAAGCTGCAGAAACAGGTCACAAGCTTAAAGGCATCAAAAAAGCTGCAGAAACAGGTCACAAGCTTAAAGGCGTCAAAAAAGCTGCAGAAACAGGTCACAAGCTTAAAGGCATCAAAAAACTGCAGAAGCAGGTCACAAGCTTAAAGGCATCAAAAAAACTGCAGAAACAGGTCACAAGCTTAAAGGCATCAAAAAAACTTCAGAAACAGGTCACAAGCTTAAAGGCACCAAAAAAGCTGCAGAAACAGGTCACAAGCTTAAAGGCATAAAAAAACTGCAGAAACAGGTCACAAGCTTAAAGGCGTCAAAAAACTGCAGAAACAGGTCACAAGCTTAAAGGCGTCAGAAAAACTGCAGAAACAGGTCACAAGCTTAAAGACGTCAAAAAACTGCAGAAACAGATCACAAGCTTAAAGGCATAAAAAAACTGCAGAAATAGGCCACAAGCTTAAAGGCGTCAAAAAACTTCAGAAGCAGGTCACAAGCTTAAAGGCATCAAAAAAGCTGCAGAAACAGGTCACAAGCTTAAAGGCGTCAAAAAACTTCAGAAACAGGTCACAAGCTTAAAGGCATCAAAAAAGCTGCAGAAACAGGTCACAAGCTTAAAGGCGTCAAAAAAGCTGCAGAAACAGGTCACAAGCTTAAAGGCATCAAAAAACTGCAGAAGCAGGTCACAAGCTTAAAGGCATCAAAAAAACTGCAGAAACAGGTCACAAGCTTAAAGGCATCAAAAAAACTGCAGAAACAGGTCACAAGCTTAAAGGTATCAAAAAACTGCAGAAACAGGTCACAAGTTTTTACCAAATAATTAAATTAGGTTAAACCATTCAATCTAATCCATTGACGAAAAATAAAAACAAATTTTATTCTTGTTAACATGGTGCTGAAAGCACTGTGCCAATTTTGTCCTTATTCTAGACCGATATGCTTTTCTAATTAATAATAGTAGTAGAGATTTTTTCTCTTTGCGGCACCTTGCCGAACCATTTTCCAATCTTTGGTTTGCAGATGATACCAAAGATCTCTTTTGATTCAGGTAAGCATTTTTGTCGACAATGAAGAAAAATTTGAAAAGATAATTCGAAATAAAAGTGTATAGTGTCTTTTGGGACACCTGACATTTTACTGTTTGTCTCACGGTTACGACTTAATTGAATTGTTCGCATCACTAGCTCAGAGTTCACTAGCTCTTCATGTATTTTACTTTGCGTTTCATAGGGCTTTGTACGGATGCACATACTGGACGTATCACTAAAGTTGTCCAGTATATTTCTAATGATGGAGAAAGCCAGAGTTGATTTTAATTTGGAGGACTATTCAGTGAGTCAAACGACATTAGAACAGGTCTTCTTAAACTTTGCCAAGTTGCAACGACCGGTAGTAGATACATAGTACCATTGACATTACCATGAACTGTGAAAAAGCAGCATAAGATGTGGTGCAGTGGCATTTTCCACGATGCTTTGTGTGCCTTTGTGCATTTAAGTATATATCTATATACCTGTTGTTGATAGCGTTTATGCACGATAGAATGTATTTGTGTGCCTGCGTAGCAAAATCGTCCACAAGTCGGCAATTAAGTCTTTCTAGTTATTTGCATGTCCTGAATTTTCATTTCATGAGGATCATTTTGATACCAAGTTCATCACTCTATGTTATTTTTAAGCTGAGATAATCCATGTTGAAGTTGTGGTGCAGGCTGCAAATTGAAAAACGTAATCTTGAGAAAATCTCTATTAAAGTCAGCCATTGTTTTTTGTCGCGTTTCTACAAAACACTTAGCAACCGTACGAAAGTTTGGTTGCTATGGACTTCACGAGAGCACATTGATGTTATGTTGAAAACAGTAGATGGCTTTTTCTGAAGCAAAATGATTGCTTCCATGAGCTTCCATGCTTCCAAAAAAGTGGGTAAGGAGTTATAAAATTAGATTTTTAGTCTTTTTTGGACATTTTCTTGATAATTTGATGCTAGAATTTAAAAGTCCAGTATAGTCAGCATTTGTTTTCTTAAAAAATAATAAATGGACATTTGACCAAATTCTCGGGTCATTCTATATGTCAGCATCATAATGTAGCTTTAACTATGCCAACATGTGGATGGTTTTGGTTTGCAAGCACACACATATAGAACTGGAATTTTCAATATGCAGTATGTTCAGTAGATATTTATTCTATTTATTTTTGCTCTATGTATGCTGAATTGTGCACATCTTAGGAAATGCTAATACAGTATATTGTATGACCCATATATGCCGTGTTTCTAGTCTTTTATCTTTAATATACATTCGAACAGTGTTGGTTGATGTATTCATGCTGTGATACTGCAGCACTCCCTGTTTTCACTCATTATTATCGATAATATTCAATGTAATAAGTCTTTTGTCTTGAGCTCTTCTTTATACTTGTACGGAACTGGAGCACAAGAAGGTAGCACAATTTGCTTTACAGCCCAAGCAACGTGGTGTTTGCCTATTGTGCGCATAGGGCCATAGGCCATTGTACACGTCTGAGATAAGATGCTTGTAACGTGCCGAGGTTATTCGGTTAAAAACAAAATAACTACTGCCACCATTGTAACGTTTTGAGGGCTATTGCATTCGTAATTTTTATATAATGATCAGGAAAATATACTACATGTATTTTCACGGGTTCGTCTGCTGTTTTTTAAGGCTGTTTAGTTAAAAACAAAACAAGATGAAACAAATTTTAAAGCTATAATTATTACAAAAGAAGAGTACAACAACAAGTCAACAATAAGAGCTCAAAATTACTGCTAGTAGCTTGCTGTGAAAACCCCCAAGGAAAGATGAGGATAGGAAAATGAATGTGCATAACTTATCTGAATGTTCATGACGATATTGTGCACAACTTGACGATCCTCCTCCCACAATAACAACGCTGATGCCGGCAACATGACGATCCTCCATGAGCCATAACAATGCAGATGACGACAGCTAATCAACGGCTTTCAGCAACCCTCTTGTAGTCTACAACACCAACGTACCAACAACTGACTGGAATGGAATAACATCACACTTCTGTGGCTTGACCAGCTCTTCATACCATGTAACAGCAACGAGACTGAGAAAGACAGGCTATACAACAGGAACACTGTTCTTTTAGCCAAAACAATACTTAGCTCAGCTCTCCATGGTAAAGAAGTTACATCACAGATCGTGTACCAGCCTTTCCAGACAAATACGTTAACTACAGGTATGCTGGAACATGCCCACTGGTCAGACCAACAACGAACGTCTGTACCAGTGAAAGGTATCAACTCAACTGTTCAGAACAGGTATTGCTTTTTCTGCATAAGCAAACGAAGCTCTCCAACAGGTAAGTAGAAACTATTTTACGTGACAGGGGTGAGGAGGTGATGAAATGAAAGAACACATACAGCAGTGCAAGCCATTTACTATCAAAATTAGCAACATGCACCTAACAACGTTAGCATCTTTTGTTAGGTAGAGAAAGTAATGTCTCTAACTCAGTAACCATTGTCACGTGCTTACCGTGTACTTTCATATTCCTCGATGCGATAAAGTATAAACATGCTTAAAACATAAATTATTTAACAATGGACGCCTTGCATCTCCAAGAAATAAGTTCTATGACTGTAAGTAAACTACAACAGCTTAATTTTTCACAGTTGTCTTTCCATGAGAAAGTTGCAGTTAAGAAAAGAGGCCGTTCATCACCTGATCTTCAAATATAACTACAACATTAAAATTTCACATGTTTGTTTCGTTTTACACAGTATTAAAACAATGGCTAGAAAATCTCTGAAGCAGCACCCCCACTAATTTTAGCTATAAGATGCCGCTGTTTTCTGGAGAATGCTGCTGTCGTCTGGTTAGTATTTTCTTCTTTCTCGATCCACATATTCCTTTGCAGTGGGTTTCACATACTTCTGGATATTTAGTAGTATCTCACAAACTTGCACACACGCCCAGGCGTTCTTCAAACAAAGTAAGGCTGTTGTTTTTCTTCTTGTAGTTGTTATTCTTGTCGTTCTTGTTCTAAGCTCACTGTTGTTGTTCTTATTCGTAATGAAGTTGTAATCTCCATCTGATAAGGCTGACAGTTTTGTCTGCATTTTTTTACATTTCCGTTCTTACCTACATTTCATATCATCAATGCATGGACCTGCACAATAGCAGTAATATTTGTTTTTATCTACACAAGTCTTTTTGCAATCTGGCACACATGTACAATATAACACGATTTTATCGAGCTTTAAGGGATCGTGAAAATTTCTCGCGTCTCGTTATAGCCGTGGTCAATTGTCTCAGTATACAAGATCCAAATGAAGCCTATAAGGCGTATATGATGTAGTAATGAAAAGAACACTTTCTTTTGAGACTGGCGCAAGTTTCTTAGAGTCTGCCACTATTAAGCAACTATTTACTCACAAAAGAGTAAAATTATGGGGTTCAAACTCTGTTATTTCTAGGACTACGTCAGTATTAAATAAGTTCTTGCATAAAATTGCCGCACTAGGTACTTTTCTAAGTTGCCACTACTGACTGCTGTGATTCATTGTGTCGTCTGCTGATGGCTGAGCGTGTTTTATGTGGGTGTTACAGTACGTTAAAAGCATTAATTAGGTTTATATTCAAGGATTAGCCTTCTTATGCAAATACAGTGATGATTCTTACATTCCTCCTTGCACTTTTCATTCTTAGCAAGTAATTCCTTCACGTTTCACTATTCTTAGATTTATTTATGCGGCTTTGCTCTACATTCTTACACCTGCCCTCACATTTGCACAGCTAATAAGATTGGGATTCCTGTATGAGGGACCGCAGTTCCTCCGACAATTCCTTATCCTCTTCCAATATGAGGAGCGCTTTGATATCTTCTTAGTACAATTATCTCTACAGGCTGAGTTACACTTTTGATAAAGTCCACACTTTTTGATCACTTCTAGGGGTTGGTGTCATTTTATTCTCTTTGTTGTTCTTCCAGTCACATTTTGCAGTTCAGTAGTTGAGTTTTTCTGATGAACAGAGCTGATATTTTAAAACACCTAAAATGCTGCAAAAGGCACCAATTTTTATTCACAAATCAGTCTGCTACAAGTTTACTTTACGCTGGTAAGTGTTTTGCAGTGTTTACAATATCTAAGATTTTTACCGAACGGAAAAGCTTTTGTGGGATCTTCATAATTATTGTGGAGTACAATATATAAATACGCCAGCCTGCTGTGTGTGTATTAAGTTGTACGCTAAACGGTGCTGCCATCTGGCAATGAGAACAATAGGATAACAACCGGATGTTCAGATAACGAATGATTGTGTCAGTTCAGAAGCCAGACACAGGGAAAGAGTCGCGGTGAGAATCCCAAATCATTAATATAGGGTATCGTGAGACCGTAACCGGGATGTTTGACGCTAGCTTATCATTTCTAATCTCGTGTTTATCGCATGAAACGTAGAAACCTGTCACAAGTGGAATAACTTTGTCTTAGAAATCCCAAGAAAATAGAAAATTCTAAAATCAGGAAAGCCTTACTCTGCAAATGTATGTATTGATAGATCTTGTTGTAAAAAATACAAGAATATGTAATACAGTGGCAGTCACTGGACTTATAACATATTTGCGCTGACGCCTGAAGCTGTTATCGGTATTTCGAACTCGAGTTAGAAGTGTACGCAGTCTGGGCCATTCCTACGATTGTTTTGGTGATCCTGAACTCTCAGTGTTTGTTGGTCCAGAATTGGTAAGATGCAGTAAAATAATTTATTATGTTTTTGTATTGCATAATTAATAATAAATTAATAATGTTAAATAATCTTTGGGCAATAAGCTCAGTTCATCTCTTAGTCTTAAGTCAATTTATTGCAGTTTGTACGAATGCATCTGAAAATATGGATGCATGTATGTGTTTGTCAAGCAAATCCATCCATGGAGCTCTTAACTTTACGGTTTCTGTAATAGCGGTATAACTAAAGCTTGTAGTTGTAGTACAAGTTTGTAGTTGTGCGGCGCAGAATTATTAAAAAATCTTAATGGGCCAGGTCTAAATTTTAAAAAAACGAATACAAATAGAAATCCATCAATTTACATTTAAAATGCATTGCAGGCAAAATCTATTTAACTTGACATACCTTAGAATCTGTTGTTGGAAAATTAAGACTACTGCTTGCGTTTTGATATTTTTGGTCAGTATATTGCTGAAAAATAGTCTTACAAATAAAAGAGAAGCCAAGGTTCCCATTAAGTAATATTATTTTTCTCCTCAAATGTTAGTGGTGGCTCGTGTATAGGTAGTGTGGAAGCCAAGGTTCCCATTAAGTAATATTAATTATTTTTCTCCTCGAATGTTAGTGGTGGCTCGTGTATAGGTACAGTGGAACTGCAGCACCCCCTGTTTTCACTGAATATTATAGATAATATTCAATATAATAAGTCTCTTTTCTTTAGTTCTTTCTTTATACTTGTATGGTCCAGAGCACGTGAGGGTAGTACTGTTTGCTTCACAGCCCAGCACAGTGTGCTCACAGCTCAAGCATTGTCATGTTTGGCTGTTGTGTGCATGTGGTCATGTGCACATGTCTGAGATAAGACGCTGTACTTTAGGTAGAAAGAGTACTGTCACTCATGCAGGGTGTGTTATCAGTTATCACGCGCTTATAAGACACATATTCTTGCACTACGACAATTTAGACGATTCATAAGCGAATGTGTGCTTGAATAGCAAAATCGTCCATAAGTCAGCAATTAAGCTTTTCTAGTTATTCAAATATCCTGAATCTCCATATGATGAGGATCATTTTGATACTAAGCTCATCGCTCTATATTGTTTTTAAGCTAAGATAAGATAATCCACGCTGAAGTTGAGATGCAGGCTATGCACTGAGAAATGTAATCTTGAGAAAATCGGTTAAATTCAGCCATTGTTTTTTGTTGTGTTTCTACAAAACACTCAGCAACTGTACGGAAGTGTGGTTTCTATGGATTTTGCAAGAGCAAATTGAGCTTACATTTAAATCCAGTAGATGGCTCTTCCTGATGAGCAACAGAAAAAACCCGAAGCTAAATGACTGCTTCCATGAGCTACAATCGGAGTTAGAGAATACAAGATTTTAGATATTAGATTCTAGACAGAAAAGTGGGTAAGGAGTTATAAAATTAGATTTTTAGTATTTTTTTGGACATTTTCCTGATAATTTGATACTAGAATATAAAAGTCCAGTATATTTAGCATATGTTTTCATAAAAAATCGGCGTTTGACCAAATTCATGGTGCTTTCTACTTTGAAGCATCATAACGTAGTTTTAACTATGCCGACTTACGGATGGTTTTGATTTGCAAGCACATAAATAATATTTTTGTTTAGGATTTCATCCAGTTTATGTATAAATTTTCGTATGATTATTTTTTAAAATTGCAACATTAAAATTACATATGTTTCTTTTGTTTTACTCGTGCTGAAGCAGCAGCACCAATGATTTTAGCTACGAGCCATAATAATAAAAGTCCAGTTAGCACCTTGTGTACCTAATTAGCAAAATAATGTTATGCCGAGTTTATTATTTTTACAGAAGAACAGGCATGTAATGAAATTCAAAAGAAATTCTGACCTCGTGTCTGAAGCAGCGCTGAGATAGCTTTGGAGGGCATCCAGTTGCACGACAGATCAACATGACGCGTCACTGTAGTTACCGGCACCAGTTTAAACTCCTCCTCTGGAAGAACTACTTGTTACAAAGAAGGAAAATTCTCGTGACATTCTTTGAAGTTGCGATTCCGACCGTACTGTCTTTGCTTCTAATCTTCATGCGAATTCTTATCCCCCGCCAGCATGTAGGTATGTAAAACTACTGCAGGAAAATGCTGGAAAATTTTTGAAAATACAGTGTATCCTGCAAAGTCTTGGGAAAGTCAGGGAAAAAGACAATTTGGTAAAAAGTCAGGGAAAATGGGGCGAAAAGTCGGGGAAATTTGTGCTTATCTTGGTCATCGAAAATCAATAATTGGTCAGGTAAAAGTCATGGAAAAGCCAGGGAAATTTATTTTAAAACTTTGTGGGAATCCTGCTACTGTATTTTACTCTTAAACATTTCTTTTTCCCATTGCTATTGTAATTTATCTGGGAAAGAAGCGAGATTGAATTGAAATTGAATTTGATAGAAGTTTCAACCTATATGACAGGCAATTGGATTTTTAATTTGGTTTGCGTGAGCTGGTGCAGTATGGCAATCTCTCAATTTAGGGCTTTGCCATTTGGCGAGCTACAAGACTCGACAAAAAGAAATTCTGTAACAATATAGCATTTTGAGTCTGTCATTTTGTGATCTAGGAAAATTTTAGTTAATTATAATCTATAGAAAAATTATGAAAAGTTTAGCTAATTATATGCATTCTCACAGACGTGTTTATCACTTATAGTGTTAAGTGCCTATGCTGCATTAGTCTGTACATGTAACAATCCTTTATAACAGAAAATTACAGTTTTTCACATCAAGTTTAAAGGACAAGAAAAGGGGTACCTGAAGTAGGTTTCAGAAGAATCGCCTTAAAAAATTATATTACTTTATAAGAATTTTATGCATATATCGTACTCGCGTTGAAAAGAATTTTTGTTCGTTTTCATTTTAAATCTCCCGCAATAATGTTCCGACGCGTCATCACATGACATCACCTATGCACAACGTAGATCAGGGGAAGAAAAGCAAATCTTAAATTATGTCTCAAAAAATTTCCATGCAAGGTGATATTACTTAGCATTTCACTTACCTGCTTGAATGATTTACGTAACTAGAAAAGAAAATTATTAATTATTTAAAATGCTTTCACCAGTTGGTAAAATGTTGCTGACTCACCCTCCAGGGTGCACCACTCTCTAACCAAAAGCGTATTTTTATCTTATTAACAAGATACAGTAATTTAAGATTTTACTTAGTAACGTGTGCACTACTAAGCTCGACGAAAGCTCAAATGCTCTACGTAGAAACTATGTTTCTAAACTTCCCTCAAATGAGTTATCGTCAAAATGGCTGCATCTAACAGTCATCGCGGAAGTTTAAATTTACATGTTTTATGGAGCGTTATTGCTGACGCAAGTCTAATATGCAAGAAGGCAGTAAGTGATATAAAATTTCAAGACGATTTCAAAATTTCGATTTCACCTAAAGTTATTATTTAAAGTACAAGAAAACACAGAGCTGAAAAATTCGGACTTCAAATTCGGTATCGCCTACATACTGCCTTATTGTGCACAGAGCTTGTATTAGCAGCAACGCTGTATAAAGCTACGACTCCATGTTCTCGTGATGCATATTCAGATAATAGCCGTCACATTCGAGTGAATATGTATCACAGATTATGCATTACATACACGTAGAAACAATCCCACGTGTTTAAATACAAACTGTTTTATATGCATCGCACATTATGGATCACGCATTACATGGAGTCGCATCTTAAAGGTTGAAAATTTAAACTCGCACAATGATCATTAGGCACAGACGTACTTACGGCGGGTCAATTGAAGCAAGTTTACATAACACTGCATGAATTTGAAAAAATAGTCAGAGCATTCGTAGCACACACTTCATTAACCACTCAAAAGTTTAAATTATTTTACATTCTCAGTAAAATTAATTTTATGGTTCTTGGCAAGCAAGTGCCATTTTTAATGGTAATGAAACAGTGACACCTGGCGTGTGCATTTTAAATTACTAAGAATTTTCTTTTTCGGTTACGTACAGTGTGTTTCAGACGGGTAATGCTAAATAACGTAACTTTGTATGGAACGTTTTTTTAGGCTTACTTTAAATTCCCATTTCTTCCCCTTTAAATGACAGAAGCAAAAAATAATTTAAAATATCACATAACTAAGATGGCTGGAAATGTATAAATGTTTTGCAATGCCTTGTTGTTTGTTACCTTCTCTCACATCTTGATGTATAAAAAAAATGTTATCGCAAGTGTTTGTATTCTTTTGTAGGAACGGAAACGCATTATCCGATTTTTTCCATAGATGAATTTCCAAAAAATTTAACGTCAGTAACTAGAAAACCGTGGACGATAGCATATACACCAAGTCTCCCAGCTGTGCACGAAGTCATGAATTTGGTTAAACGTAACCTTGGTGTCAATGGTAAGCTGGAGTTATTTTGCAATTTTTAGACCTTGAGAGATTTAAATCTGTTGTAAAAGGAAGATAAGTTTGAAAATGTTAATTTCGCTACAGTCTAATAGCGAAAAATTCTGTTTCTGAAATGATGTCACTACATTCAATAGTCAGAGTCCAATGCAGTACGTTTCGCCACAGTCCCTGACTCTACCAACAAATTTTTGAAGTATTTAACCTAGATTTAAATTCATTAAACTTTACGAGACGAGAAAAAGCAGACATTTACAAATTGAAGTTACATGTGTTGGTGCTACATAGCTCAGAATTGGGCAGAAATTGTTGACATTGACTGTACAATAATCTAAAGTCACCTTGTGATTGTAATACCTGCGCTGTAAAGTATAAATGATTCTAGAATACAATCATCACGATGGCAGGATGATGTAGTTCCTACAATCACAAAAAATCACGAGAAAAACAGACATTTACAAATTGAAGTTACATGTGTTGGTGCTAAATAGCTCAGAATTGGGCAGAAATTGTTGACGTTGACTGTACAATAATCTAAAGTCACCTTGTGATTGTAATACCTGCGCTGTAAAGTACAAATGATTCTAGAATACAATCATCACGATGGTAGGATGATATTAGTTCCTACAATCACAAAAAATCATTCTGTGGTTATAGTGGAAACTCTCTATTGTCACAATCTGTTGACTGTTCCTCACAAGTAGTGAGAAAGTGGTTTGGAAACTAGAAACAGTAGCGAGAACAACATATAGTTCAAGTTCTATATTTTTTGCTATATGTGTGCTTGCAAACCAAAACCGTCCTTAAATCGGCATAGTTAAAACTATGTTATGATGTTTCAAAGAAGAATGCACCAAATTTTGGTCAAATGTTGATTTTTTTATTTTTTATAAAAACAAACGCTAAATATATTGGACTTTTATATCCTAGCTTCAAATTATCAAGAAAATGTCATGATACATCAATGTATCATTACAGGCCTAATGTTGATAATACTGTATCCGCCATACTAACTTGTTAAGTGAGATCACTTGTGGCAGAAATATTTGTAAAAACGTTTCTTTTCAGTTGCGGCATTTCTTAATGAAAAGGCATTGCTTAAACATATGAGCAGCGAACATATTTTAGCTGTGACTCTGGGCGGAGTTGTTTTTACTAGTGATTTTCTCAACTCCAGGGAATTTCCTTTTAATATAAGGTAAACCAATGTCAGCTAATGTTACTTCTGTATTTAAAAAAGGCGATATTGAACAGGTTACTAATTATAGGCCAAATTCTCTATTTCCCCGTGTTTTTAAAACCTTTGAGTGGATTGTGTATAAAGAACTTTATAATTATCTTGTTACTGACAATAATCTGTTGAATGAGTGTAATTCTGGTTTCAAGCCTGGAGATAGTACAATCAATTAATTGGTATCCATTGCCCACAAAATACACTCTGATCTAGATTGCTGGATATGAGGTATGGGCAGTTTTCGATGTAAGTAAAGCTTTTGACAAGGTCTGGCACAAAGATCTCACATTCAAATTATCCCAGCTTGGCATCAGTGGTTCCTTACTACGTTGGTTAGCTTCTTATTTACCTGTTGTAGTCAACAAGTAGTTATGAAAGGTGCCTCATCAGATTCTTTGTCCCTGGCTGCTGGGTTGCCTCAGGGCTCCATTCTGGGCCCTCTTTTGTTTCTTGTCAATGTAAATGACATTACTCATAACATACAGAGTGACATACATCTTTTTGCCGATCATACAGTCAGAGACCCGGTAGATTGCGTCTAAATTCCGACCTAGAGACCTTGCAGCACTGGCTGATAGATGCTGTGTTACCTTTAATCCACAGAAAACTGAAGTAATGCTTTTCTCTCGTAAAATCCAACAATGTCATCATATGCCACTTTATCTCAATAATATATCTTTAAGACATGTGAATTCTTATAAGCAGATGGGGATACATTTTACATGTGATCTAAAATGGGAGTAAAATGTAAACTAGATAATCGTATCAGGGGTTAGTAGCCAGAGTTTCCTGACCTTCCTATGAAAACTTACGGGATCAAAGTTTTAAATTTGAACAAACAACTTGTTTTTTTTTTTTTTTTTTTTTTTAGAGTTTCAAGAGTTTCAAGAGTTTTATTTGTTTAGTTCAAATTTAAACCATTTCTGAAGATTCTCTATAAGTGGTTATCTCTCGTAAATGTCGGCCATTTTCTGTGGTTGTCTTTTCTGTACATTATTAACCAAAAGTCTAGCCAAAGAGCTTACCTGAAATAGACCTCCTGCAGATAGAGACTTTCGGACTTTTGTAGTACGTAATATGAAGTATTGTCTAGAGTTCGAAATGATTAACCCTTTCACTACAGAAGCGGTACACTGCCGCCTATGTTTTTCTTGTAAGGGACAGAAGGCGGTAGACTGGCACCGTAGCTCAGCACTAAGCACAGTTACTCAGGTTTGTTTATTTCGCTGCTACGGCCAAGCAAAGATATTGTAGAAAAGTTTAACAGCTGTGGGATTGGGGTTGCTTCTCAACAAGCTAACCAACCAATCAGCATCTTTTGCCAGGTGCATTCCACAAAACTGTACTGTATAGTATATTTATACGCAATATTGCTCGTCGATAGTTGTTGAAACGTGTTTAGTTGCTTGTTCTGCATTCTTATAACACAATTGCGTATTATGGATTATTAAATTGGCTTCTAAATATAAGTATGTGCACGAGTGCATATATGTGTGCGCTGATGTGTGTGCATGTGTATACATAAAACTAATATTCAATATTAGTGTTTAATAACAAACTGTTATTTGTTTGTTTACAAGATCTGTTTTAGTAACACACCACAAGATGTTATTGTCAAATGTGCAAAGGCCAATGCAACCCATTAACAAGCCACTACATTGTGAAGGGTTAATTTCTGGATTTTTAAATTTAGTTACAAGATAAGATTGAAATCTTCACCACGTAATGCACCGCAGAACGAATCAGCAAACATTTTTACGCTGGAGAATAAGTGGTTTACTCAGCTTCAGATGCCCTTTATAGACCGTCTGGGTCCAAGAAACCCCGAAAAGCCATGGGGCGGGACACCAGGTGAGTTTTTTCAATTTTTGGCTTCGTAATTTTAAGCATTTTAGTAGTTTTGCACTGTAAAAGGACTAAACGACAGTTGCGCAAAGTTGGTATGTAGCTGAGATGCAGTGGCTATAATAAACCAGGGTTCCCACAGTCAGGGAAAATCCTTGAAAATACAGGCTATCCTGGAAAGTCAGGGAAAATGATGAAAATGGGACGAAAAGTCAGGGAAATTGGAAAGGGTTGC
This sequence comes from Tubiluchus corallicola, assembly GCA_030141605.1. NCBI lineage: Eukaryota > Metazoa > Priapulida > Priapulimorpha > Priapulimorphida > Tubiluchidae > Tubiluchus > Tubiluchus corallicola. Next base: position 45,821 of record JAQGDQ010000373.1, read on the forward strand.
AAAAATAATCACCGTGAACCGATATTTTCCAAACATGTTTTTCAGCGATTCATCTTCAAGTAAAATTTTGTTATGGTAGGCTCCCAGTTTCCACTTCTGTTCCAAAAATAATGATTGGCCAACACATTATATATCAGTATATGTATGAATTTCCATACACAAAAATATTTGACTACCTATACTGGTAATACAATTTCTGCTTATCTTGGTCATGGAAAATCAATATCTGATCAGGGAAAAGTCAGGGAAATTATTTTAAAATTCTGTGGGAACCCTGGTAAGCGGCTCTTGCTTGACAGTAATGAGCGAAAAATTTCATTTTATGTGACAGAAACAGGTGTTTCACAAAGAGCTACAACTGATGCATTGGATAGTGTTAAAACAGAAACAATGTCTAATTAATATAGTAATACGAGGTTGAACCTTTTTCTATGAGGTGCAGAAGCTCCGATTGTTACTACAGAACAATTTTTTACATCAAAATGATGCTAAAACAGTTATGAAAATATCGTACACTCAAAATCTTGAGTATTAGCTTTTGGAATTTTGCACTTCTTGCATTCTTGAGGAGTGTCATCGGAGTAGCGACTTACAGAACTTGAAGTCTGCCAACCATGGTTATCCAATGTTATTAACCCTGTACTAACCATAATAACTAATAGGTTAACTAGGCTATAGCCTAGGGTGCCAAAGTCTGAAGGCATCGCATTTTAGAAAAGGGTGCATTTTTCAGTATATGGCACATTTTATAACACACCACAGGCAGTTACTGAGGGAGTTTTTATATAAGTGCCACATAACGAACAGGTGCAAAGTATTACACAACAAGCAGTTGTGCAGCCTGCTTGGATATAAAGGCATGTAATTAAATGTAATGACAGCATGGAAACTAGGTTAATAGTGTTTCTAATATACCACAAGTAATTGTTTAAACTGCTTATTATATAAATAATCATAAATTCACAATACAGATGGGTGGGACAGAACTGTCAGCTTAGGGCATTGTAAAGCGTCCACTTTGTCTTTCAGGATAGTTCCCGTGTGTTTGACGGGGTTGAGGTTTAGTGAATTTCCAGGCCAATCAGTTCAATAAAAAAACTATAATCCCAGAATTTTCAAGTTTCTTTTCCAGACTTGTCCTTCAAAACCGCAGGCTGTGCCAGACATCCAAGGAGGGCGATAGATTCGCTATTGTTGCAGCAATGAGTACTGTACTGTTATTTGTTGTTTTTGTACCCCCCCACTCCTGGTAGAAAGTTGTGTACCATCCTGTATTTGTTCAACATAATCAGTCAAGCTAATAATCCTTTTCACAATTCCAGTGATTGACGGTCAAAGGTTAAGTGTACCAGACAACGCTTTCGGCATACACTTGACAACACCTCGCAGCCCATGCTGTTGTAATAGTAACAGTTTTAACAGCTAGCTAGAACGTTGCCTAGTTCATTTTTTCTTGTTCCCAAGCCAGATTCTGCTAGTAAATCACTCCAAGCACAGACTAATGTATAATCAAGTAAAATGCACGTAAAGCAACTGAAGTTACTGAACTGATGTGGCAGATGGCTTTGCTCTCCCTACATGTCAAGTGACGGTTGCAGTTAACACACATGCTGTGGTACACTTAACCTTTGACCTGCAGCAACTGCACAACAAAACTGTGAAAAGTCTTATTGTAAACGGCAGTCTCTGGTAGTATAGTCTACAGGCGGCTACCCTCTAGACAATAGACAATCTGCAGATACTTTTTTCAGATACATTTTTTTTGTTTCAGTTGAGCAGTAAAAAGTTCTTTTTCAGAGGTTTCTTGTACTGGTTGATTTTCGCATTTTCGCGTTGTTTTTTTCAGTAAGTGTTCGATGATGGTCTGTTTTTTAGTCGCAAATGTTTAGAGAAGCGATTACTTTTGTGGCGCAACGCAATGCCTGATTAGTTTCTAAGCTGAAAACAGAGCTATAGCTTCCTTGAATTAGTTCTAGTCAGGCAATGTCTTGCGAATTTTATTTACCTTTGTGAATTTTATTCAACGCTTATTTATTATCAGGTTATATGAGAGAAGGTTTCCTAACACTTCAGCATGCGGTTAACCAAGCTGTCACTGAATATATATCTGGACAGAGTTTAAACTATTCTACTGTTGCCATGCGGAGGTAAAAAAAAGATTTTGGAGGCATTTGATGTAGATGAAGAGAATTATCTTACTGTTTGTGAACAACTTCCTTAAGTTTAACATTTGGTTTGTGTAAAAAGATTGTGCAAATTCAAACTACAGTAAACTATGTGTAGCTCGACCTATTGTAACTCGAATTGTTGTGTGTCTCGAACAGATCTCGTGGAACAATTTCTCCTTTCCATTTTTCTCTTTACCGAAGATCGTGTAACTGAAATTATTGCATAACCCAAACCAAATTCCCGGTGCAATTTTTAAACGTCTAATGGAAATTACCCTGCCTATCTCGAACAGCCACTTGAGCAAGAAATTCTACTCGAAAGTGTGTACCACGTTACGATTTTAACTGCTAGTTTCAGCAAAATCACTAAGGTTTCTTGTATTACCTTAGGAGAATGCTGAACACAACATGGATTAATGAGCGTGGCTTGATAACCATTCACAAAATTATTATTGCCGAATTCTGTTAACCATGCTACTCATACTACAATAAAGGTGGACTAGTCATTTTATTTTTGATTATTCATAAAAATTGTTGTTTGGTATTTGTTAAAAGACTCAATTTGTCATTTTCGCAGGCTGCAGTGTATTTTCCAATGTTGATGAGTGACTCAATCTTGTCTTCTTACGAACATCGTCTAACTCGCACCTTGCATAACTGGAAGAAATTTACTGGTCCCGAGGTGTTTGAGTTATACCTAGTTCACTGTAGCCCAACAGCTGTATAATTTTTTTGTCGCTGCTGTAACATGTGCTTGAACTGTCTATGGCTTTTGGTTAATCTGTGCCCATTATAACAACTTCATGAAGTTTGTTAATCCACTTTAAACAAATAAAAATTATATATATATAAAACAAGTTCGTTCTAACAAAGGTTTCCCTCATTGTTTGACTGATTAGTCTTTTTTCTAGGTTTCCATTTTCTTCATATATATATATAACAAGTTCGTTATAACAAAGGTTTCCCTCATTGTTTGACTGATTAGTCTTTTTTCTAGGTTTCCATTTCCTTCGTATAACGACGATAGGTTTGTGCTTGTGATAAAGCTGCAGCTGCCGTTTCTTCTTATGTTGAGTTTATTATTTTCCGTGCTAAATTTCACCCGCAATGTTGTTCAAGAGAAAGAGTTAAAATTAAAGGTAAGTGCTGCCGCAGTGTATCCGCTTCTGAACTGTGTCAGATAAGGCTGTAGCGATACACCTAAGTCATGATACGATACATATCACGATACTAACCTTACGATACACATTAAGTTAACGTTTGCATGCTTCAATAGAAACACTAGATTAAGTTGTTGTTTAATCTAATATAAACGTATTAGTATAGTATGTATGTTTATATTAGATTTATCAAACTATCTTAAGCATCCTAAGTACTAAAATACTTCAACAAAATGTTTGATTTCTGTTTATACTCTTGTATTGTTAGCATTGTAAGCCACCAGAAGTGCAAAGCACTTCAACCCTTTTGATTTAAAATATGCTGGTGTGCTTTCTAGTTCTCATTTGCTGCAAGACATTTCAGAAACGTATAAGACAAACGTAGTTAGTCTGCCATGTATTATTACAAACACATTGTGCGTTCAGTCGCTTGGCTTTGATTGGCTGCTACCAGCAGGTGCCTGTGCCAAGGTCAAGTGTGCTCCTCTGCCAATGCTGTGCTCACTGAACTGATCATGACCACCGAGCAAGACAGAGTTTAACTCCGTGGTCATTATCAGTTCAGTGAGCACAGCACTGGCAGAGGAGCACACTTGACCTTGACACAGGCACCTACTGGTAGCAGCCAACCAAGCCAAGCGGTTGAACGCACAATGTGTTTGTAATAATACATGGCAGGCTAACTACGTTTTTCTTATAAGTTTTGATTATATATATATATATATATATATAATTATGAGTGTGTGATTTATAAATGTACTTATCTGTAGCTTACTTTATAAATGTAAGCTAACCCATTCATATTATATATATATATATACATATATTATTGTTATTAACAGTAGCTATACTAGGAATTTACACAGATCAGTATTAGATTAGATTAAATTTATTCGTCTCATTTAAATTTACACATATGATAACATAGAATGTTTGTTTAAGATGATAAACACTACATTGAGATGGGGTGGTGAAAGACCAAGAGGTCGCCTAGCAACCACCCCTATTTTTATAACATTAATATTGATTTTGTTAATCGAGTGACACTGTTGCAAGACGTATTTAATAAATATGTATATTGTAAATTTACAATAAAAACTACATTAATTGTGTTAGTACGTAACAAAATATATGTATTTGTTATCAATTTCTAATTTATTTAAAGCCTTTCATTAGTGTATGCTAAGTAACAGATAATGAAAATGCCTTAAACAGTTCTAATAGACATAACACAGTAGTACAAACAGACAATTCAAACAGGTAAAAAACTAAAACAATCAAAGTTAGTCAATCATTATGTGTACTAAAAGTCTTTACGTACTTCAAAATGGGGCAGGATATCAAAAAATCATCTTGTTTTAGTTCGATTTGCTTCAAAGACGTTGAAGCTTGTTCTTGGAGGTCATTTTAATATTTCTTTTAACAGGAATCAATGAAGATAATGGGTTTAGACAACTGGCTCCATTGGACGGCGTGGTTTGTTAAATGTCTGACCTTGCTTACAATGACCGTGTGCCTAATGACGATATTTATCAAAATTCCAGTTGGTGATTATGGTAGCGTGCTCGCTAACAGCGATCCTACCGTTGTTTTTGTATTTCTCTTTGCTTATGCCATTGGAACAATATCATTTTCTTTCATGGTCAGCGTCTTCTTCTCAAAAGGTAATTCTTGAATCCATTTGCTTGATTTAACATTTTTTCCATGCCACGCAATTTGTATTGTAGCTCAGGGGCAGATGAAGACTTCACGGCGCTCTGATAGATCTGTCCTGCCGCCTCTGTTGTGAATTTATGGTTGGTTATGTACTGAACAGATTAAACAATTACTTGTGGTGTGTAAGCAATATTATTAACCTATTAAACTTGTCTCTGCATGATCATTGTTAATTACGTATACATGAATAGCGCTTATGTAAAAGCAGGTTGGGCGACTGTTTGTTGTGTAGTACCTTGCACCTGTTCGTTATATGGCACTTATATAGCAACTGTTCCCAGTAACTGCCTGTGGTGTGTTATACAATGCTTGTTTTACGTGCATATGAACGGATACACATACAAAATTTTTTTCAAAACTGGATGCCACAAATGTCATGCCCCTCAAACTTTGGTGCCCTAGGCTATAACCCATTTAGCCCTTAGGTTAATACGCCCCTGTTATAGCTGATCTATAGCAATATTTTACAAAAATGGAAAAGTTGCTGTTATACAGATACTGCTACAGACTACAGATTACTGCAACTTTTGTTATATCACCTTCAGTTCTACTGTCACAATTATCATTGTCATCCACGCTAGTTTTTGAAACATCTCATAATTTCCACTACTGCTACCGCTGCTAGCTCTTCACCACTGCTATTTTCATCAATGCCATCTTCATTCAGTGGCGTCACATGTATAGGTACTGTGGAACTGCAGCACCCCCTGTTTTCACTGAATATAGATAATATTCAATATAATCAGTCTCTTTTCTTTAGTTCTTTCTTTATACTTGTACGGCACCAGAGCACCTGTGGGTAGTACTGTTTGCTTCACAGCCCAGCACAGTACGCTCACAGGTCAAGCAACGTGATGTTTGGCTACTGTGCGCATGCGGCCGTGCGCACATGTCTAAGACAAGGCGCTGTACTTTAGGTAGAAAGAGTGCTGTCGCTCACGCAGTACGTGTTGTCTGTTGTCATGTGTTTAAAAGTTGCGTATCGGCATATTCTTAAACTGCGTCATTTTAAGCTATTCGTAAGCAAACAATATTTTTTGTTTAGGATTTTATCAAGTTTGCATATAAATTTTCGTTTGTTTAAAATTACTATTACAACATTAAAGTTGTATATGCTATAGTTAGCTAATGGTAACTAAGATATCTAGGTGTTTTCAGGCAAACAGGAAGACATTAATCAGCAGAAATATGAATAAAACTCATAGAACGCTTAACTTATATGATTTAAGCCGTATTGATTTTTGTCTCTGGAATGTATCTCAATTCTTTCCAGGGAAGTCTTGGCTTCGTTTAATGACGTTTCACTTAGCGTCGCATTTTGTTGGGCTGCATTAGCGTCGTTAGACGAGGCCTTCCTGTACAAAGATACATCTGCAGTTTCAGTGTGATTTCTCAGAAGATTATATTTAATAATGTGGCAGACGTACTTTGATCAAATTGTAATTTCCTTTTATTTGTCTGTGAATGTAATTTTGTTAGGATTCCTACGTCTGGAAGCAGAAGCCACTAGATAGATTCTGATCTTTTAATACGTCGGAACGTATCCCGGACACTTCGTTCAAATTCGCTTTCTGGTGAAGACTGCTCAAGTTTAATCAACAGTTTAATACACTTTGTAGCCAGTGATTAAAACCTTAAGACGTCGTCAATTTTCAAATCATTTAACCTACCGTATTCTCCCAATTTTAACGTTGTCCACCACTCCAGCTGCTTCACTAATAAATACTGAGATAATCGTAGGCCAGCGTAGATAATAATTAGACCTAAAGTTGAGTCTAGTAGAAAACTGATTATGTACCTGGAAAAACACACCATGTTCTCAATGCAAAGTAGATAGTTCATTAAAGTTAAGAATTCACTAGTATCACCTACAAAATGCTACAGGGTTTGGCACCTGCATACCTTACTGATCTTTTAAATTTAAAACATTGTAACACAGGCCGAACACTTTGTTCTGATGCTAATGAAAAAAATTTATTTAATTTAATTTAATGCTAATAAAAAAAATAAATCAGCCAATTCCTAATACAGTATTCTGTGGTAAAACCGCTTTTCTGTTATTACATCTTTGTAATAACTTGCCTGTTCTATACAGTCTACAAATTCATTGGATTGTTTTAAACCACATCTTAAAACACATTTGTTTAAATTGTACTTTTTGCGATAAATTATTTTTAAATTTTATTATCTTTATGTTTCTTATGAATTTTAAATGTATTCTTTTTTGTGCTGAGATTTTAAATGATGTAGTATTATATCAGTAAATGTGCACATTTCAAACACCCATGATTATAGCTACACAAATTACTAATTATTACAGTAAATAGAAAGCAAACATGCTACAGGTAATGATGGAACAAACCTGCCTTTTGAAATCAGACTTTACAAAATGAAAAAAATGTGAGAAGTTAGTGCAGAGCCTGGATTTGAAATGGGTACCCTTTGACCTGATTTATGCGTACGGACTAATTAATGGAAAACGAATTAAATAATAGATTAAAAACTTAATTAACGGCAGGCGAGCCCAACTATTGATGACATCCCAAACTAACATAATTTTCAACAGTAAAAATATTCCATTAGCGTGTTGCACATGTTTGCCAAAACGGAAATTGAAGTACAGTGCTACTGTAAGATATTCAGTGTTTTGTACTAAAGCTAAGCAAGTTTTTAGATAAAAATTGAAATTTTGAATTTACCGCTGTGCTTCTGCATGAACTCTCAAGTGTGCAGTTTGTCAGTTCCTGCTGGAGGTGCAGCACCTGTTTTTTGTGCAATGCATTTTCGAAATACAGGCGCTGGTGCCCGTCTAACAAGCGAATGGCAAAATGCATGTAACAGCACGAAAATTGAAGTACATTTTACATTACATCTATGTTGTTGTTTTTACAGCAAATACGGCTGCCGCATCATCCGGTCCAATCTTCTTCTTGTTCTTTGTTCCGTACTTGTTCATCCAGCCGCGGTACGATACGCTAACTTTGCACCAGAAACTTGGACTCAGTCTTATCTTGAACACCGGCATGGCGCTGGGAGCGCAGGTTATTGGACTTCTTGAAGGACACGGTAAGGTAAAACGGAATTAATTAACTGTAAATAATTATAGGCAGGCTTTAACTCTTTACTGGCGATGGGTTAACATATGTGAGCCTATAACCCTACATGGTGTCTGAGTAAATGCACCGCCAGAGTTTAAAATATTTGACGCACAAGCAACTAGGGGGTCTGGGGGAGCGCTGTTCTCTCCCCCAGCGGGGTCAGGTGTGGAGCCCCGACCACCAACGCATTTTCATGTATTTAACGATATTTTGGAGGCGTCAAATGAGATCTAAATTCTGATACATAAACTTCTTGAAATGTGAAAAATTCTGCTTTAATAAAAGTATTTTACCTACATTTACCTAAGCAATACTCATTGTTTTCTACTGTAGTAGTCACATATCTTAAAAGCAAACTCGTAATGCACTGCAATGTGGATGGCCCATTATTTAAGCTTAATTTATTTAGTGTTAAGCCTTAAGGTTATCTATTCAGCAAAAATGTGGAAAGTCAAGCATAAAACTGATTTGAGACTGTTAAGTTTTCAACCCACCCACTGTTCATACAAAATTTAATAAGTTTTACGGTGCTTGCTAATTTTTGCCACCGGACACAGTTAAACAGCAGAACGTCTTGGCCACACATGCATTTTACTGCATTTTAGACCCTTTTGCGGTTGCTAGAAGCCATTTCTTCAGGCAAGTTCACTAGTTTAATACTCATTATTGCCCAAACAGCGTTCGCCTGCCGGCACCCGTGTATCTGAGGGTTAAACAAAAGTGTTATTGACAGCCCACACCGGGAACCTAGTACATTCCGCATTTTGAAAACAAATTCAATTCAATTCTAATTTTATTGAAATTGATTTGCAAGAAATTTTAATCCAAATGAAAACTAGCGGAACTACTTTTTTGCTAGTACAACTTTGTAAACCAATAATCTAAAAACCACTTTTAATATTTATTTATTTCTTCTACATAATAATAAAGCACCATTTAGCGTGTATTTTTTTCCAAATTTTAAGGTTTTCCATTAAACAGTTGCCTCCTGGCATGCAAAAACAGTTTTTCCTCTTTTTCCTCAAAACTACTTGAAGTGGACTTATTAAGTATTTCCTGAAAACTGGAGATTTGTCACGTTTCAGCTTGGTATTTGTCACCGGGGTAGGGATATAGTTCAATGGTAGCATGCTATCTTCCCACACGGGAGGTCACGGGTTCAACTCCCGATCGAGTCATACTAAAGACTTAGATATGGTATTGCTGGTTATTCGACCAATCACGCGGGTTTATCGAAGTAACATGCGTGTAATAATAATCGGCAGTACCTTAGAAATAAGTACTGAGTTACTTAAAGGAAGGCGGGATGATTTTTCATATACTACCCCATTTTCAAATCCAATGACAGGTATACATTTTAACACAATTAATACTGCAAAAGCGTTTCTGATAATTAAATTATGGATGAAAAACTTAATTAACGGTGGGCGAGCCCAACTATTCGTGACATCACAAACTAACATAATTTTCAACGGCAAAAGTATTCCACTAGCGTGTTGCACATGTTTGCGAAGGAGAAAATTGAAGTACAGCGCTACTGTAAGATATTCGGTATTCAGTGAGTTTTTGGATAACAATTTAAATTTCAAACTTATCGCTGTGCTCCTTTCGAAGGTGTGTAGTTCGTCAGAAACTAACACATCTGAACTGGGAGGTACAGCACCTGTTTTTGTGCATTGCGTTTCCAAAACACAAGCACTGGTGTCCGTCTGACTAGCGAATGGCAAAATGCATGTAACAGCGAAGAACTAGTGGCGCGAACGTGAAGTTGTGTTTGTGTGTTAATAATTCTTCCACGTAAATCATTCTTGAAAAAATAGCATGTTCCCTTTCAATATTTTAAAGAGTAGATTGTTTTCACCTACAGTTTAAAACTGGGTTCGGTTTTATTTTAACGTGTTATCACTTGACTGTGTCCTAAATCAAATTATTATTGTTCGTAGGTTCCGGAGTGCAGTGGAATAACTTTGCTAAGCCTGTTTCTGTTGACGATAATTTTACCATGTTTAACGTCGTCTGTATGATGCTAGTAGACGCTGTACTCTATGCCTTGATAACATGGTATGTGGAGGGGATATTTCCCGGAGAATTTGGTGTGCCTCTTCCCCTTCACTTCCCATTTATGGTAAATCGTATTTTACTCATCGTGTATTTTACAATCAGAATTCATTCAAGTGAATTCACATTCATTTTAGTCACTCCTGCTTGTCTGTTTGTGTGTCTGATTGCTGTGTGTGTCTGTCTCTGTGTCACAGGGACACACCTGATCTTTTCATTTTGCTTGTGTTTATTGCAGCCGTCTTACTGGTTTCCATATTTGTATCGTGCGAATTCCAAATCAGAAGCGTATGCCGTGCCCGAACCGCGGGGGAGTTTCTGTGAAAAGCCACCTGCTGATCTGTTTGCTGGGATAAAGATGAACGGATTACGTAAGGTGAATTTTTCGGGAGTCATACGTAGCTTCTAACTCGTTTGTCACGATGAAAAGAATCAGATAATTAACAGTACAGTAAGTCCTCGTTTAACGACGTTTCGTTTTAACAACGCTGAACATTTCACAACGTTTTACTTTGCTCACAGCCATTTTTTATTTTATCAACAAGTTTTTTTACCTAATTTGAAGTATTAAATAAGTGTTATCATGTCCTAAAATAAATTAGTATTGTAATTAGTGCAATTACAATATTTTTGCTTCTCAACTGGCTTCGTACTAAATTCCAGCCATTTGCATCAAGCGGCACCCGAGTTTAAACACTGTGCCAATGAATTTTGTCTCTAACCTGTTGCTATAACAACCAGATTAGCGCCACATGAAATTGTCTCAAGGTCGCACCTACGTAGAGACAGAGCTTGGCTTTCACTGCGTAGTGTTTAACATGTAGTGTTTAAACGGGAGGAGAAATCGCTAACGAGTCTTGCTAGATACTGCTAAGAAAGATAGGTGGTTTTAAGCTTACAGGTAGAATTGAATAGAAATGTGAATAAAACTCATAAAACGCCTAATTTATATGGCTTCAGTATTGATTTATTGATTTTTGGTTCTGAAACATATCTCAGTTCATTTAAGGCACTTCCTATGGAAGTTTTGGTTTCGTTTAACGACGTTTCGCTTAACGTCGTGTTTTGCTGGAACGCATTAGCGGCGTTAAGCGAGAACTTACTGTATTTATTTGTTCCTCACTTGATATGATGATTCTTTCTTTCTCTTTCTCACCATCCTCCTGGTAGATTTTCATCTGTCAGCCGGCGAACATTTGTGTTCGCCATGAGTTACTTGAGCAAAAAGTACTTCAGTGACTTGCTAGGTCTATCCTGAAGGATTTGGTCCACAGCTCCTTATTTGAATATTCGGAGCACCCTGGCTCGTGAGCCAGGGGTCCCCCATCCGCCACCCGGGGGATGCGCCCGGTAGGGGTTTACTCTACCTGATGATGATTAGCTATTGATTTTTTTGATGTCGGATTATTGATTTTTCCGAACAGTCTTGTGCAGTTTTGTGTATGATTGCCTTTGTGTTAAGCTTGTTAAAAATTTAAACTTGTTAAACTTTTTTCTCTGGGAAAATATGTCCTTAAGACGTTTCCTTATTCCTTCTAAGCTTGTAGTCAGTACCTGATTTGAACTATTGTGAAACGCCATTCACGACCTAGCGCAGGGGTGTGTAAATTATCTGACTAGCCGGGCCACATTAAACTTTCCCGCAATTCCTGCGGGCCACAGGCAGTTTGATCAAGGAGCCAAGTACAGAAAGGCTTAATAACGATTTTTTTGCATCCGACCCGCGTACATCATTACTACTACACTTAAGAAACTATTTTAGAAGTTATTAAAATTTATATTACAAACCATATATTTCTACTTTCAGGACAGGTAGTGATAATTTCATTACAATGCATATTAGTAATGTGTATCACACAGTCTGAGTAGTATGGTGACATTAAGCTACAACCGTCTTGTAAGGGTTAATGGCGTCCGATTTAGTAGAAAAAACTACCCGCACTATCTTTGGGATCGTGGTACGGACTTCAGCTGGATACACTCAGTTAATCGCCCGGGCCGCACTTTCATTAGGTTGACAAATCTCTTCGCGGGCCACTCAAATTCTCTCGGCGGGCCGCAAGTGGCCTGCGGGCCTCAATTTGCTCACCCCTGACCTAGAGTGTGTGTATATAGTTTTTTGTAATCGCTTCGTAAGTCTAACCATGCATCATAGCTGGTATGGAAAACAATTCAGGCATTCAAAAGGGGAAGGTAGAGAAAAGGGAAATGAGGAAATCATTCCACCTCTGCAAATGTGAAAGTGAACTACAACATTGTTTTTACTGCAGTTTAGTTTTTGATTAGTAAACAAATCATTCTGTCTTCTGATGCGTTTCACAAAATAAACGAAAACCATTCTTTCTGACGCCTGATGTTCTAAAGTCTTTTCTGCTAGGTTATGACTTCACACTTTACAATTCGACCAAAAACCTATTTGACACGTTGCATGACACACATACAACAACATCTTATTCAATTCCATTTTCATGTAAAACATAAGTTACAACTCTTAGTTAAATATCAACAGAGAAAGACAAGCTTAGGAACAGTTTATCACGAGCAATTCTTGGAAATGTTTTTTTAAAACTTGAATTATTTGATATGGCAGGTGTTATTGAACGTATCTATTGGTTTTCCTCTTGAGTCGAGTAAGTTGTAGTTCTCACGGAAAAATTTCTGAGTTGAGAACTCCACAGATAAGAAGTCCGAGGAAAATCTGAATTTATAAGCGTGTTATACTTAATAGGTGCTGTGGGTGGCAGATTCTACCTTACCTGTTTTGGAAAAAAAGACGATTGGTCGCCGCCGAGTGAAAATTCGTTCTGAAATTTACTTTTTGTTTAAGTTTCGTTCGTTTTTTAGGTGTTTGGTGAGAAAGTTGCTGTGGCCAATCTGACGGTTAGTGCACACGAAGGTCAGATTACTGTGCTGCTGGGGCACAACGGTGCAGGAAAATCAACGACAATGTGCATGCTCACAGGTTTGCTTCATAATCATTTAACCTACTTCAGTTTCTATACTCTTTTGATAAAATAACCAAGACATTTGAAAATAGGTTTTTGGAATTATTTGGTTTATACGCTGATGTTTTTCTTGGCAATTGAACTTTATTAAAATCCAAAAATTGTGTTTATGTCTCCTCTCTAAATATTCATTAAAAAAATGGGTTATGTAGTTTAGCAGCAGACTAAGCACTTTTCTTACAGCCACCTATCCATTTACTAACCAGAGCAAGCATCTTTACTTTCGTTGAATTATTTTCCACCATGATCATTCAGCTGTTCCATTCGCCCAAGACATGTTGAAATTTATTAGATAATTATCTTGTGATTTTTATAAGGTCCAGTTGTAATTCAAACTTATAAGCACAGAGCATTAAAAATGCAGTAAGTCCTCGCTTAACGACACTAATGCGTTCCAGCAAAATGCGACGTTAAGTGAAACGTTGTTAAACGAAGCCAAGACTTCCATAGAAAATAATGTAAAAGAATTGGAATATGTTCCTGAGGTTAAAATCAATGCTGCTTAAATCACAAAAATTAAATGTTTTATGAGTTTTTCTCATGTTTCTACTGATTAATTTCTTTCTGCTTGCTTGAAACCACCCATATATCTTACTTACCATTACCTAGCTGTAGCGGTTTCCATTTTGTTAGTGTTTAAGTCTAAGCAGCGGTTAAGCAATGAACACTGCAGCAGAGTCAAAGCCAAGCCCTAGGGGCGGCCTTGGGAATTTTATCTACATACAGTCAACCCTCGTTAAACCGGACTAATTAGGGGGTGGTCCGGTTTAGCCGATTGTCCGATTTATCCGATATGCATATATATGGTCTATATTATACAGGAATAATCACCTTAATAAGGCCTATATACATTGTACTATATACTATACTGTATATTACTTTAAAATAGTCAACCTGTGAGGATAAAGAAATTATTGTACAGTTGGTAGGCCGTGTTGTGTTTAGCGCTCGGGCTCGGACGGAAATCGGTCAGTTTCCTTTACCACGGATGACGTCCGTCTTATCCGATATCCGGGCCAACGGGGTCCGATTTGACGAGGGTCGACTGTACTTGGTCTGGTTGCTATAGCAACATGTTGCAGGCAAAATTCCTTGCATAAAGTTTGCTCGCAGGTCTCACTTAATGTAAACGGCAAAACATTTAGTCGTCAGACGGAAGCAAAACTTATATAATAATTGAGTATTTATGTTACCAGTGCGGTTTTTTGAACAGAATAACGCAATATTTTCTTGTTTAATTCATGAAATTTTAGCTAAAAACTTGTTGATAAAGTAAAAACTGGCTTTGAGCAAAGTAAAAAAAGTCGTCGTTTAAACAAAACGGTGTGTCGTTAAAGTGTCAAATGTTCAGCATCGTTGAAACGAAGCATCGCTAAACGGGGAGTCGTTAAGCGAGGACTTACTGTACTTCTAATTTTATGGTGCTTACGTCATATTCTAAGTACTTTTAGTACGGCAGTTTGCCTTTGGTTGTTTGCATAGGGTTGTATCCGCCCACGAGTGGTACAGCAATTATCAATGGCCATGACATCGTACACGACATCCGGAGAGCTAGAGAAAGTTTAGGTCTGTGTTTACAGCACGACGTTTTGTTCGAAAACCTAACCGTAGAGGAGCATCTTATTTTTTTCTCTAAGGTACATCAATTTCACTGATTTTGTGACCTCAATTTTAAAGAATTTAATTTTTAGGCATGTGTACCAAGGCGAGGCCAGGGACAGTTTTACCAATAGACTAACTAGGTTGTATCCTAGGCCACCAGGTTTTGAGGTTTGCCACATTTTAGGGGCTCAGTAGTAAAAAATTCTTATTCTCCGAAAATGCATATGACTTTCACAGTCATGTAAAACATGTATTTTGTAACACACCACAAGCAGTTAGTAAGTCTTCTTTTACTTGAGAGCCCATTAAACAATATATGTACGTAATTCATAGGTCAACAAAACTATAATGACATTAGAAATTGCAGGGTGAATATAACAAGTTAGTACATGTTCTGAGCTGGGTATAGGCAAGTCCTATATTGCATTGAATTGAATTTATTTGTCTCATATGAGAGCGACAAGGTGCAGAAAGACGCTACCAAGCATCCACCCCTATAGTGATAAAAGTGTATGTTAGTGGCGTTAGTATTTAAGTAACCTATTTTTTAATTGGAATTATTATAGATTGTCAACAACAATAAAAACGTAAAATGACAAAACAACATTCGTACATAATAAGTAAGGTGAACAAAGAAAAAATAATAAAGACAGAAAACATTTTAAATTACGATAACAATTTTATTATAGACAGTCAAAAACATACATAAACATCAGCAAAATAATTATATAAGGAGAACTTACTTCAATCAGCATTCGTAACTGTAAGCTATACATATATATAAATAAATCATATAATTAACAATTTAATATGGGCATATACATCTGTACAAACAGTAAGTGTTATTATATAAAAGGCATTTCAACTAATTGTGATATCTGCTTAGATATAAATGCAGTGCAATTGTCAATAACTACTTATATATTAGGTAATACTGTCACTAATACAGCACAAGTAATCGTGTATTGGGTTCATATATATATAAACATCCATTAATCCAAAATAGAGATTGGCGAAAATGAACTATCAGCTTAGGGCGTCATAATGCTTTCATATATATATATCACTTTTAAACATGAGTTCTACTTGTACAACCCTAGGAGGAAATAGGATATTTATGGTGCATAATAGTTCCAGTTTTAATAACATTGCTTCTAATAAGCGTGATACATTTCCTTATGAGCTGTACTGGCTTACTGAACGGGAAAACCACCTACCTGGCTTCTCGTATGAAGAAATTTATCTACATACATACTACAACAAAATAATGTAAATATTGTTGTAAATTATTACTAACAAATATTGATAAATCTCACTGTTATGTAATATGTGCGAATAAAATCTTATACAGTGGCTGCCGCTTATTGTGGACACCTCGGGCCAGCAGTGTATGTCCATATTAAGCGGCTGTCCATATTAAGCGAAGTGACCCATGAAGACCCTTCCCCTTCATTAAAAAAGGCAAAAAACTGTCTGTATCAACTCGTCTCCTGTTTTATTGAAAAAAAGAAGTCAGACGAGTTTGTTTGGCAGGAAACTTTTCTCTCAACCTTGAACGGAAGGAAGTTATCACAGTTTCGAAGCTCTCAAGGCCACGGCAAACGGCGAACTGACTGATGCAATGACTCACACAGGCAGCAGAGCGGGAAGCTCTTTTCAATCACGCGCGCAGGCCGTGGTTGGCACGGCTGGTTCACGTGCCAAGAATGTTCGCTGTCCATATTAAGCGGCGGTTGTCCATATTAACCGGCGGATTTTATTAGGGGAAAATTCCGTCCCTCGCGAGTTGTCCACAATAACCGGCTGTCCACAATAACCGTGTCCATAATAAGCGGCGGCCACTGTATATGTATAAATAAATATAATAAATATATTAATATAGCCAAATATGTTTGTTCCAAAGTGTTAGTACCAAAATAGTAATGGATACATTGTTATCTAGCTGCATATTTGACAATATATTATCGTTGTTCTCTATTATTAGTTAAAAGGGTGTTTACCCTCGGAAGTCCGCCCTGAAGTGGATCGAATGATTGAGTTGCTGGGCCTTGCGGAGAAAAAGTACGCCCTCTGTCAGACTCTCTCTGGTGGTCAGAAGCGGAAGGTTTCTGTGGGCATTGCACTTGTTGGAGGATCTAAGGTACAGTAGTTTCTAAACCCAGTTACTAAACAATAAAATGCATTAAAAAAATTATTGAATTTTGATTATTAATTATACTTGATAAACTATTTGGAATGATAGTGTCTGCGCTGGACTTGGATTCGAGACCTTTGGATTACAAGTCAACCAAAGTTACCCCATAGCCATGTCTTGGCATAGAGCTTGTCATCCAGAGGTTCCTGGTTCGACTCCAGGGTTGGTCATGTTTTTTGGTATTTTCTCTTTTTTATTCAAGTTTGGTTTAAAGAATACGATAACCTGGATTTTTCATTGTACAATTATTTTTTATCTTAAGATTGCAAATAATTATGTTGGAAAAATAATCACCATTAACAGATATTTTTCCAAACATATTTTTCAGCGATTCCTGTTCAAATAAAATCTTGCTGTGGCAGGCTCCCTGTTTCAGTTTCTATTCCAATCAAAAGTAATGATTGGATTAAGAAAGTTTGTTTAATGTGATTAGTGTAATTTCGTTAGCACTACTGCAACTGTGCCGACGCATTATATATCAGTATATGTATGAATATGTGTACTGGTAATGCAGTTTGTGCTTATCTTGGTCATGGAAAATCAATATTTGATCAGGGAAAAGCCAGGGAAAGTAATTTTAAAATTCTGTCAGGGAAAATTCTGTGGGAACCCTGTAAAAGCATATAAATGTACGTGGAATTTGTTGTTTGGTACGATTAAGAAAAAATCTTCTTCATATTACCATTCTTTAAATTTTTAAGGTAGTTATACTCGATGAACCAACATCGGGAATGGATCCGGTAGCTCGCAGACACACGTGGGACCTCTTGCAAAAGGAGAGAGTCAACCGAACGATTCTTCTCTCCACGCATTTCATGGACGAAGCGGATTTGTTGGGAGACCGGATAGCTATCCTTGCAACCGGAACTCTACAATGTTGCGGAACCTCACTTTTTCTTAAGAAACTTTACGGTAGGCTGATTTTTGGGTAATCAATAACGCGTGAACCTCCTACATAGTGTTCGTTTACTGTTATTTTCCTTTTCACTGTGTTTCACTACGGAAGCCGGCAAGCTACCACCCAAGCTCAACATTAAGCTCAGTCACCCAGGCCTGTCTGTCTTATTATCATAGCTTTTTTGTATCATGAACGTGTATGTTCTAATAATTATGAATAAGCGGCAACACTAGTCGACCATTAATGCCCTGATTTGGTGGTAAATACGATACTTTTTAGTCTCTAGTACGATAGTCAGCGTCATACAAAATGGCCAATGGCCACCTTGGCCGAGAATTTAACCATAGAAAAACATGGCTGCCTCCTCTCCAAGGCAGCGAAGTTATATCATTTACTGCATTTTACATTCCAAATTAAAAAATACACTTTAATATAATTGCGCCAGGTAAGTATATGAGCATCGAAAAAAAATTCCCGGCTGGTTTTACGATTACCCGGGCGATTAGACGGAAACAGAAGTATTTTTATTGTTGGCCCGATGGAAATCTTTTTAGGAGAGACTACCTCATTGAGTAGCCCACTTTGTCCTCTTTCCAGAAAGCTATAAAATAAACTCCGAGACCACTATGGCACGCAGTGCAAATGTTTTTTGTACATGGGGTGTTCGCTCTAAATTTCAAAAAAATCAGGTGGGTGTGATTGGGATAATGCGTTCTTGGTCTCACGAAATCTAGTTATCCCCCTCGGTTGAACGTGCTGTCAACCCTGCTCAACCCAACTGGATTCCAGTCAGTTATGTTATTAAAAACCAGTTAACTGAGACAAAATCAAGACCAAGACTAAGACTAACTTGGCACGTTCAAACTAGCGATTTCTATCGCGAGTTTTCTCTCTGTCATCAAAGTTGCAAGTGTGAACTGCTTTGCGAGTTACTGTCAGCAAGTTATTGCAAGCTGCCCGAATCAGTTGCGGCGAATTGATTTTCTGTGAGTTACTGTCTAGTGTGAACGCCTGGGTGAGTTACTCTCCACACTTCTCGTAATGAATAGAGACATGAGTGCCAGCTTGTGCTTACTGTCAGAGAGTAACTCTGACAGTAAGAGTTACTTAACGAGTTAACTTGCCATGAAAACTCCCTAGTGTGAAAGTGCCGTAATACATTGACTTTTATAAGCAAAACAACACTAACACCAAAGCCTACAATCAAGAGACCACATCATTCTAGACTAGACCAAGAATTTTTTGAGAGACAATTTCTTTCAGAGAAAGCAGCTTTAAGCCTGTTAAACTTGCCTTAAAAATATTTTTGCATCAATTTTGTAGACATTTTTTTGTATACAATATAGCAAATAATATGAATAATTAACAGAACAAGAATTCCGCCCAGCACAAAAAAGATACAATAATAAAATTACAGATGAAACTACGTGTGTCAGTAAAATAAAAGGTACAAAGAATGTGAAGAAACTGAGTTAAAACGAAAAGTAAAATTACCAATTAAGAAAACAAAACGAAAATTAAACTGACAAACATGCCTTACACCAATTAGATATAACTAAGATGTTGAAAGATAACCAAAGATCTGTCTATTGACATTATAAACATTTAGAGTAAGTAACTACTTGTGGTGTACAGTCGGAAAGAGGTGACTAGAGATAACAGTTTGTGGTGTGTTATATCTAGTTGATGTCAAGTATGTTTGTTAGTTTAATTTTCATTTTGTTTTCCTAATTAGTAATTTTATTCTTTTAATTTAGTTTTTATAATTCAGCCTCTTTGTACCCTTTTTTACTGACATTGTACATCTTTATTTTATATGTAGTTTCATGTGTAATTTTTTATTATTGTATCTTTGTGTGCAGCTCGTGGAGTCCAAGAGGACGAAAGCTTCTGAGGAGAAAAAATAAAGAGATTTTTGGCGATTTTAATTTCTTCTATTACAATTATGACAATGGCAAATCTCAGAAGAGCACTCTCTTATTTTCAAGAAGTCATTTTTGTTCAGTACGTCGTGTGGTTTAGTTTTATTATTTTGTCAGTCGAGTTCTCATTAGCAAGTTAGTAAGATGCGGCAAAGATGTAAATTTGATTTCTTCATATTTTTCCGTATTATTATTCATTATCATTATACCAATTAAATAATATTTCGACGTTGGATTAGCCGGAGCTGTTTTCGTTTGCTTCAGATAAAATGAAGTCGAGTCGCGCATAATATGTCTGTCAGTTAGTCAGTTAGTCAAGTCTGTCATGATGTGATAGTGATTTTGAAATATGACGACGATTGGCCATTTTGGACAATAAAAAGTCATAAATCACATCTAAAAGACTGTTGGACTTGTATTTAGTGCATGTCGTGCACCAGCGTCTTAGTAAACAGTGTTGTCAATTCAAAAATTATGTGGAATGTCAGCTATCATGCACTGGAGGTCGAAACCCTTGACCTAGTTGGTAGATTAAGATTGTTCACAAATGCAAAGCCAAATTCGATTGGCTATATTTAAATGGATTAGATATATTTAAATGTAAACTGAAATGTGGTAGTAGATAGGATTGTGCCGCTGTTGGTCTAGTTGACCACGTGCTTTATTTGCTATTACTGCTGTTAACTTTACGAACTTGACTGACTGTCAGCGACTAATCAGAGGCTTATTTTGCAGGTGCTGGCTATCACATGACAATCGTCAAACGCGCAAAGTGCGACTATCGCAAACTCGTGGGCGTCGTTCAATCTAGAATTCCGACCGCGTCCGTGGAGAGCAATATCGGAGCAGAGTTAGCATTCGTCCTTCCCCGGGAATCTATCAACCAGTTTCCGGATTTATTCGAGCAGCTGGACACGAGGGCTCACGAGCTGGGTGTCAGCTGTTACGGCGTCTCGGTGACTACGTTGGAAGAAGTGTTCCTCAGGTAACAGCACATTGATTTAAAGCACAAGAAAAGGGGTGCCTGACGTAGGTTTCAGAAAAATCACCTTAAAAAATTCTATTATTGTGTAGCAATTTTATGCATATATGATACTCGTGTTAAAATGAATTTTTGTTTGTTTTCATTTAAAATCTCCCGCAATACTGTTCCGACGAGGCTATTACATGACATCACTACACAACGTAATTCATGAGAAGAAAAGTGCATGTTAAACTGTGTCCAAAAAGGCTCTCCATGCAAAGTTACATTACTTAGCGTTTCGCTTGCGTGCTTGAAACACTTAATGTAACTAGAAAAGAAAATTTTTCATTATTTATAATGCTTTCACCAATTGATAAAATATCGCTGACTTACCTCCAGGGTGCACCACTCATTAACGGAAAACGTATTTTTAATCTTATTGACAATCATAACAATCTTATCGAATTTAACGTAATTGCTGCTTAGTGAGAGGAGCTTTCTGTAAACCCGTGCAAAATGTAGCAAACGCTTACGGTCCTCTTCTTTGCTTACCTTTGCCAAATCTTTCTCAGCTTTGTAAGCTGAAATTGTCAAGTGTAGAAATGTAAAATTTCATAATTTGAATAAATATGTTATCAGCATATGACCATGGACATTAAACTAACGTACAAATTAAAACTTTGTCGTTTTTGTCGCTTTTCAAAAAGATTTTTTAAAACGGAATCTGGCATTAAGCCAAGCAAGGCCTACTTAATGATTTGGTTGATTGTGGCACGATAGAAGTGGCTCATTTTCAAAGCTATCCCTGTAAAATGAGCCGCTGAACGAGTCGTTGTTACTTTCGGAGTACATCCCCTATGAAAACATACAGGCAATCAATTCACCCAAAGCAAGTGCAGAACTCGCTTGTGAGCTTATCCACTCGGCTTTGAACCCTACTTAAGTTAACCCTTTCGCTATGAAAGGCAGCACACTGCCGTCTATGTTTTTCATGCAAGGGATGGAAGGCGGTAGACTGCCGCCTGAGCTCAGCACTAAGCGCTGTGTGTGTGTGTGTGCTTGTGTGTGTGTGTGTGTGTGTGTGAGTGTGTGTGTGTGTGTGTGTGTGTGTGTGTGTGTGTGTGTGTGTGTGTGTGCTCGTTCGTGCGTGCATGCCTGCGCGTGAGTGCATGTATGTGTGCTCATGTGTGTATGTGTGCTGCCTGCTCGTGTGTGTGTGCATGTGTAAAAATAAAACTAGTATTTAATATTAATACTCAGTAACGAACAACTATTTGTTTATTTACAAGATTCTGTTTTAGTAACACACCACAAGAAGTTATTGTCAATGTGCAAAAGTCAATATGGCCCAGGAAAAAGCAACAACGTAGTGAAAGGGTTTAACAGAAAAAGAAAGTTTGTCCTTGTTTTGCAGAGTAGAAGAAAGTGCTGATGTGTACTTGAAACAACGCATGTCTGAAGACACGGTAGATACCGAAGGGCCCTCCAAGACAAGTCTTGGACCGAGCACCACGCTTAGCATAATAACTGGTGATTTTATCCTTTGCTTTTTAGATTATTCTCGTCTTTGAGAAATTTTCTCGCTTCATCTGCAGACTAAATTTACTCTGTATGAGGTTTATACAGTCAGGGAAAATCCTTGAAAATACAGGCTATCCTGGAAAGTCAGGGGAAAAGGTAATTTGGTAAAATGTAAGATAAAATTATGAAAATTGGGCAAAAAAAGTTAGGGTAAAAAAGTTAGGGTAATCGGAAAGGGTTGCAAAAATAAGCAACTGATATTTTGCAAACATAGTTTTCAACGAATCGGTTTCAAATAAAATTTTGCTATGACAGGCTCCCAGCTTCGATTTCTGTTCCAAAAATAATGATTGGATTAAGAAAGTTTGTTTAATGTGATTAGTGCAATTTCGTTAGAACTACTGCAACTGTGCTGACACATTATATATCAGTATATGTATGATGTTTGTATCTGTATACTGGTAATACAATTATTGCTTATCTTGGTCATGGAAAATCAATATTTGGTCAGGGAAAAGTCGTGGAAAAGTCGGAAATTTTTTTTAAAATTCTGTGAGACCCGTGGGTTGAGACCTCACTCATTGTCAAGGCCATGCCACTAGGATGAGTTACTGAACTGGCAACAGTGTCTAAGCAATGCTTGGTCGTATGTACATCCTCTGTCTTTGAGGTAAAGTGCCAGAATCAGCACGGCGAATGGACCACTCGCAGTTAGAATCAAAGCGGTCCGCATATTCGATTACTGAAGCAGATAAATTGCTTGTTATTCCAGGTGAAATGCCTCTCGTACTGAATAAAGGCTTACGACTTTATGCCCAGCAGTTTTATGCTATGCTCTTAAAGAGGATCCTGTACTCGTATCGTAACTGGTTGGTTATCACGGCACAGCTTCTAATTCCGTGTCTGTTTACGTGCCTATCTCTCGTTGTAATAAAGACGGTGCCGAGCCCAGATGATTCACCGGCTCTTAAACTAGATATTAAATATTTTGGCGAAACGCTCGTTCCTGTTTACACCGACTACAAAGACGATGCCTCTGATTTAGGAAGGATGGTGACCGATCTGATCTCAGATCAATATTTGAACATTTCTGCGCGCACCGAAGCGAAACTTTTCAAAGTTAACGACTTGGAGAAGTACTCGGATTTGGATAATTACATCATCAAAAACACGGAAGAGAATCTGGGCAATTTTCGGAAAGCGTGCATCACTGGAGCATGGTTCACTGCACACGAGGACGGCTGTTCGATAATAACCTATTTTAACAATCAGCCATGGCACGCAACCGCCATAGCCTTATCCATGGTCGACGACGCCCGATTGAAATTCTACCTAAACAGCTCATATTTCATTGAAACGTCAAATCATCCACTACCTAGGACTTTTAACGATAAACTGATGGACACTCTCCAGTACGATTTCGAAGGTTTTGGCATCTCCATAAACCTCATGTTTGGGATGGCGTTTCTTTCCAGCAGTTTTGTTTTGTTTTTGACAAAAGAACGTTCGACTAAGGCGAAGCATATTCAAATCGTGAGTTTCATAGCACTTGCTTAATCTGGTTGATTAATTAAATTTGCTCATTAGTTTACTTAAGGTGAAATTAGTTATATGTTTGGGTTGAACTAGTTGCTTAGATATTCTCGCTGCATACTCGAGTGTCGTTTACTTAGCACCGGATGCAGATGCATTTTGGGGCTGCAGAATAGATAAAATTGGTTTATATTGTTTTTAATGCATCCGTTTAAGCAGTCTACATATGCGTTATTGTTCTTTTCTCTAGCTGTTCCTTGTGATTTTTTTCTGCGGCTATTCCACAGCTGTAAACACATCCGCATCCGGATGCTAAGTAAACTCCACTTCAGTGTGTTGATGCTGATGGTGTAGCTCGATGGTATTTGCTGAGTGTCTGTAAAAAAGTTGCAAAACAAACTGTAATTCTTTCTCTTTTCTTTTTCCCTCCCTCACTATCATGCTGCCTCTCCCAATCTCTCTCTCTCTCTCTCTCTCTCTCTCTCTCTCTCTCTCTCTCTCTCTCTCTCTCTCTCTCTCTCTCTCTCTCTCTCTCTCTCTCTCTCTCTCTCTCTCTCTCTCTCTCTCTCTCTCTCTCTCTCTCTCTCTCTCTCTTTCTCTCTCTCTCTCTCTCTCTCTCTCTCTCTCTCTCTCTCTCTCTCTCTCTCTCTCTCTCTCTCTCTCTCTCTCAACCTCTCTCTCTCTCTCTCTCTCTCCCTCACCATCATGCTGCCTCTCCCAATCTCTCTCTCTCTCTCTCTCTCTCAACTTTCTCTCTCTCTCTCACTCACTCATGCACTCTCTCTCTCACACACACTCTTTCCCTCCCTCCCTCCGTTCCTCTCTTCTCTCTCTCTCCCTCACCATCATGCTGCCTCTCCCAATCTCTCTCTCTCTCTCTCTCTCTCTCTCTCTCTTCTCTCTCTCTCACTCACACATGCACACTCTCTCACACACACTCTCTTTCCCTACCTCCCTCCCTCCCTCCCTCCCTCTCTCTCTCTCTCTCTCTCTCTCTCTCTCTCTCTCTCTCTCTCTCTCTCTCTCTCTCTCTCTCTCTCTCTCTCTCTCTCTCTCTCTCTCTCTCTCTCTCTCTCTCGTCTCTCCATTGTGATTAGCTTGCCAAGTTTCAATGTTTTGTCCAGCTTTTTGAGCATGTATTAACATGTATCATTAATGTTATAATACATGAAACTAGTTACATTAATACTTAAACTGTGCGTCATTGCTTGTTCTGTCTGAAGTTAACTGATCTACATTTTTTGCATGTTTTTTCGTAGATCAGTGGTGTCTATCCGTTTAACTTTTGGCTCTCCACTTTTGCCTGGGATTTCATCAACTACCTCTTCCCGTTCGCGTTCATACTCCTCATATTTGAATCCTTCAACATTCCCGCATACTACGGAGAAGGTCGTCTTGGCTACGTTGCTTTACTTTTGCTAGGTTACCAGTGGTCAATGCTGCCGTGGGCTTACTTGTGGTCATTTGCTTTTGATGTGCCATCGTTGGCTTTCGCACTTCTAACAAAATTCAACATCTTTTCAGGTAAGACGCAGAATAATACTGGCTTCAATTTGTTTTGCAGTGTAAATGTCTAGTTGCTGGCCTTTTCACTTGATGGCCTATCTTACCTTCCTAATATGGTAGCTGTTTAATTTCTCCTCTGAAAAGAATGGCGAAATGCTTAATATCTTTGATTTTTAAGCTTGTTTGTTGCACAACATGGCGCATAATTTACGGTCTGGATGTGGTAGCTAATTTTAAAGATTAGTAAGTCTCACTATTATAACAGCTTGTAGCATCTGTTTGGTTTACAGGCATAGTAACTGTTGTATGTGTCGGAGTCTTCATGTACCCCCAGCTCGATCTGCAGGAACTCGCTGACATATTTGAGTGGATCTTTACAGTGTTTCTACCAAACTTTTGCCTCGGACAGGGCGTGCAAGTCTTGTACAATAACCATCAATTAAATGACCTTTGCGGCCAAGAAGCGGTGAAGCGCATTTGTGAGCATACTAACATAACAATGGCTTGCTGCAAAGGTAAGTTATTGATTTTTTTTATGTTTAAAATAATTATTTATTTTACGACTGTTTAGTAGAGTAGTTGTTACTTCTGGGTCCTCTATAATGTTTATCTGAATGTAGTGATGAGTGAGCTTACAGAGAAAGCATTGCAGCACTGGGGTGACGCCTAAGTGCTTAGTGACAACAGAGTTGCCTACAATGAGTTGAACAACTACCGTATTTTCCCGTGTATAAGAGACCCCTTCAATTTTTAGGCAAAAATTCTGGAAAAAAGTTTTT
Organism: Tubiluchus corallicola; assembly: GCA_030141605.1. Taxonomy (NCBI): domain Eukaryota; kingdom Metazoa; phylum Priapulida; class Priapulimorpha; order Priapulimorphida; family Tubiluchidae; genus Tubiluchus; species Tubiluchus corallicola. The sequence goes on from JAQGDQ010000373.1 coordinate 71,945, forward strand.
TGGTAATGAATAACTTTATTCATCATAGAAATCATTAAATTCCTCATCACTCTCATCAAAAATATCAACTGGAGTCAGACCTTCAGCAATTCCAGCCAGTTCATCATCAGAGGAGTCACTCTGCTCAAAAATGGCATTGTCCTCTGTGCCGTCCATGGCATTGGAGATGCCACACTTCTTGAAAGATTTAATAATGACCTCTGGCTTTACACCATTCCATGCCTTGAGGCACTTGTAGAGCACTTATTTCTTTAAAATCATTAGTGTCACAATTTATGCATCTTATTGAAAAGTCTTACTCCCATGTATAAGAGACCCCCTGTTTTTAAAGTGAAAATTCTGAGCAAAAAAGGGTCTCTTATACACGGGAAAATACGGTAATGACGGAGGCACAAAAATGTGGTCACTGATTGTAGTCATAAGTTGACGACTGACTACATTTTGAAATGAGGCATTTCGCTTCCCACCTGTTTTTGTATCATTAACTTTTATCCAGTTATCAGTTTTTTTCGCTCTCTGTCGGCACAACGTTGTAAGAGTGAATAAATTGGTGCAGGTAAGGAAGAGGCTTATCATCTACAAGAAATTTGTATTGAAGTCAGTAACATGAGACATTAACGTAGATAAGAAAAAGCAGTGGTCCAAAGGTGGATCCTAGAGGTACACCATAGTTTGTGTTATGCATTTGGACGGATTATTGCCCAGAAAATTATAATTGTACTAATGTCATTTGCTGTACTGTCTTGTTGAGGGCATTTGTCAAATAAGCCTTGGTGTTCCACAGTATGTTTCGTGCACATTTGCACTAGACGAAAAGCTGCGCACATTGACTTCTAAAAAGCTTCTAAAAACACTAAAAGTAGGAAAGGGCAGTTTTGACCCCTTTGATGGCATCAAATTTTAGACTCTAAAAAGTGATCTTGGCATGGAATTAGATGAAAGGAAATTAGCAGCGCTGACCTCAGTTAATGAAAATGTTAATTCAGGAAAGAATACAGTTTTGATACAATTTCTGTCCCATTAAACATAAAAAACCTGCTTCCTCATTCCTGCACTGGAACCATAACCTAGATAATTTTATGAACACTCAGGGTTTTGTTTTAGTGCAGTCTTTTATTTCAAACACCGAGCACTTTAAATAGCATTAACTATGTTACTCTTGTTACATAGTAATGTCCATATTTATTGCAACGTTTTTTGTAGATTGTGGTCACCATTGTTCTGCATTTGTCTAGTGTTTCGCTCCCACTATGGGAGAACATATATCAGTTGTAAAACTATCTGTTTCAAACCTATATGTTACACCTTTAATAAATTATGTTACAAACATCAAGAACAATTTCACAGGTTTGAAACCGGCTTAAGGTTATCAACAGTGAAAATTTTGGCTGTAGAGTGCTAGCTGAGTGACTGATACGTCACTGATTGATATATCACTGATTGATGTATCACTGACTGATATATCACTGATTGATGTATCACTGATTGATATATCACTGATTGATGTATCACTGACTGATACATCACCATTTCAGATCGCTGTGGAGACTTTTGTGTCAAGTATTCCGACAATTATCTGGCATTTGAAAAACCAGGACTGGGGCGAATGCTCGTGTTTATGGCCATACAAGGAACCATTCACTTTATACTTGTATTTTTTGCTGAGACAAGACCTGTCAGACGAGTGTACTATGCCTATAAGACTCAGAACTTCTATCAATTCCTCGTACCGGTATTCGTCTCCTTTTTTGCATTTTCCTTTTCCTTTTCTTTCAGTCTTCTGTTTATTATTGTGTAGTTTACTATATTGTTTCTTTTATTCTAATTATTTAATGCCTGAGGACGACAGGGTTCCCATGGTCAGGGAAAATCCAGGAAAATCCTTGAAAATACAGGCTATCATGGAAAGTCATGGAAGAGTCAGGGAAAAAGATAATTTGGTAAGAAGTCGGGGAAAATGCCGGAAATGGGGTGAAAAGTCAGGGAAATTGGAAAGGGTTGTAAAAATGATCACCGTGAACTGATGTTTATCCAAACACATTTTTTAGCGATTCGTGTTCAAATAAAATTTTGCTACGACAGGCTCCCAGTTTCGATTTCTGTTCCAAAAATAATGATTGGCCGACACATTATATATCGTTATGAATGAATGTCCATACAAAAAAAATGTTTGAATATTTCTGCAATCAATATTTGGTCGGAAGAAATTCCGGGAAATTTATTTTAAAATGCTGTGGGAACCCTGAGACGAACGCGCAAAGCAGTCAAAAGTTTGCCTTAATAAATTAAACATATTTTAGATGTTCTCGCTATTCAGAAGTTTCTTTCTTTTAAACACTATGATTCGCTGTTATTAAACGCTATTCGTATTTGCAGCTTTCATTGCTTGGATTTATTACTTATTTATAGGAGTCCATCAGGTCATCACTCGACTATGCTTCAGGAAGGGCGAGTTTGGCTGAAGATGGTTCAGAAGCAGTCGGAAAAAGAAGGGGAATATTTTCTCATGGACCAAAACCAAAAAGGGAGACAAGCTTTCACCCCGAAGCCATACCCGAGGCAGATAATGAGGTTGCAGAAACGGAGTGTCCTCCTAATACCGTAGCAACGACGTCGCGAGTGGATACATCGGTGAAACTGGGACAAGCAGATGCTGCTTCCTCGGATGATGAAGAAAAACCTAATATGAAGAGCTTTTCTGTGACCTTTTCAGAATCTGTTGAGGCAGTAGCTGGTTATCTGTCGCATGTAACACTGGGCCGTGATAACGAGGATGATAAGGAGAGCGGCAAGTATTGTTTTATTCCGACGGTGAAAGTACATTCACATTCAGTTAACATGTTAATAGCAAGTTTCTACAGTTTTTCTACCACTAGCATGTTATATGACTTGAAGTTGTATCAAGTCAGTGATATGTACAAAATATCTTATACAGGAGACCTTCTGCTAAAGTATCGTATTTATTCGCATCAAAAGTGTCTTGTACAGGGAGTCCATTGGGGTGTTTTTATACTGAGTGTTACCAAAAGTGTCTTGTACGGGGAGTCCCATGGGCTGTTTTTACACCGAGTCTTACCAAAAGTGTCTTGTACGGGGAGTCCCATGGGCTGTTTTTACATCGATTCTTACCAAATGTGTCTTGTACAGGGAGTCCCATGGGCTGTTTTTACACCGAGTCTTACCAAATGTGTCTTGTACAGGGAGTCCCATGGGCTGTTTTTACAGCGAGTCTTACCAAATGTGTCTTGTACAGGGAGTCCCATGGGCTGTTTTTACACCGAGTCTTACCAAATGTGTCTTGTACAGGGAGTCCCATGGGCTGTTTTTACAGCGAGTCTTACCAAATGTGTTTTGTACAGCGAGTCCCATGTGCTGTTTTTACACCGAGTCTTACCAAAAGTGTCTTGTACGGGGAGTCCCATGGGCTGTTTTTACACCGAGTCTTACCAAAAGTGTCTTGTACAGCGAGTCCCATGTGCTGTTTTTACACCGAGTCTTACCAAAAGTGTCTTGTACGGGGAGTCCCATGGGCTGTTTTTACATCGATTCTTACCAAATGTGTCTTGTACAGGGAGTCCCATGGGCTGTTTTTACACCGATTCTTACCAAATGTGTCTTGTACAGGGAGTCCCATGGGCTGTTTTTACACCGAGTCTTACCAAATGTGTTTTGTACAGGGAGTCCCAGGGACTGTTTTTACACCGAGTCTTACCAAAAGTGTCTTGTACAGGGAGTCCCATGGGCTGTTTTTACACCGATTCTTACCAAATGTGTCTTGTACATGGAGTCCCATGGACTGTTTTTACAGCGAGTCTTACCAAATGTGTCTTGTACAGGGAGTCCCATGGGCTGTTTTTACAGCGAGTCTTACCAAATGTGTCTTGTACAGGGAGTCCCATGGGCTGTTTTTACACCGAGTCTTACCAAAAGTGTCTTGTACAGGGAGTCCCATGGGCTGTTTTTACAGCGAGTCTTACCAAATGTGTTTTGTACAGGGAGTCCCAGGGACTGTTTTTACGCCGAGTCTTACCAAAAGTGTCTTGTACAGGGAGTCCCAGGGGCTGTTTATACACCGAGTCTTGCCAAAAGTGTCTTGTACAGGGAGTCCCTTGGGCTGTTTTTACAGCGAGTGTTACCAAATGTGTTTTGTACAGGGAGTGCCAGGGACTGTTTTTACACCGAGTCTTGCCAAAAGTGTCTTGTACAGGGAGTCCCATGGGCTGTTTTTACAGCGAATGTTACCAAAAGTGTCTTGTACAGGGAGTCCCAGGGGCTGTTTATACACCGAGTCTTGCCAAAACTGTCTTGTACAGGGAGTCTCAGGGGCTGTTTTTACACTGAGTCTTACCTAAACTGTCTTGTACAGGGAGTCCCAGGGACTGTTTTTACACCGAGTCTTACCAAAAGTGTCCTGTACAGCGAGTCCTAGGGGCTGTTTTTACACCGAGTCTTACCAAAACTGTCTTGTACAGGGAGTCTCAGGGGCTGTTTTTACACCGAGTCTTACCAAAACTGTCTTGTACAGGTAGTCTCAGGGGCTGTTTTACACAGAGTCTTACCAAAACTGTCTTGTACAGGGAGTCCCTTGGGCTGTTTTTCATTGAAAACCATAAGACTCGCATATAGAGCGAGCATGTGAATAACTTATTGCAGCAGATAAGTACCCCAAGGGTAAAGCTTTCAACCTGAGGGAAAAAATTTGACTTTTTCAAATCAGTATTAGCATCTAGAAGAGCGTTAAACTTAGCTGTCATTCATTAGTTAGTTTAAACATAATTTATTATAGGATTGGATCAGACAATTCGATCAAATGATCATTTAAGATCCTCACCACATCTGTCTATACACACTAGTTACAAAAACATTTACAGTAAGAATAGACTATAACTACATAAGCTGACGAGTTTTGCTACAAGATTACATTAAACATTAGTACAAAATGACGGTTAGAAAATATTCATGCACGAATATTTAAGACTGGTGCATTTCTTATCAGATAGAAACCACTCGATGCGTTTAGTAGTTTATTAGTTCCACCATATGACAACTGATTCAAATCGTAACTTCATCTTTAGAGTGTTCGGGTTACACGGATACAATGATAGTAAAAGAAATCTACGTAAATCAAATTGCTAAATCCAGTTCACACCACAGGCATGCCTGATCAAGTGAGTTTTAAAAATGTAAATACTGAATTCATTTATTCATCACTACAGCTAGGAGTGCGTCGTCTCTTACCTCTCAGTACGACAGGAAACCTTCCGAAGAGATCGGGAAAGAAGATGAAGATGTTGTGGCCGAACGGCAGCGAATCAGAAACACTCGATTTACTCTCCTTTGCAAGTCGGAAGTTTTAATTTTGCAGGAATTGACCAAATGCTATGGACAGTTGCTCGCTGTTCATAGGCTGAGTTTTGGAGTTAAACAGGGCGAGTGCTTCGGTCTCCTAGGCATGAATGGTGCTGGTAAGAATGATACTAGTATTTGTAATGAAAATGTATCAACGCAAAGAAAGAAAAACACTTAATTATGATAATACCATATTTGGCTGACCTTAACTAATGTGGATTGTGAAATATTAATGACGTAATTTGTTCATTTCCAAATAAGTTTTCTCATTGTTTTGACAAATTGTTAAATTGATAAAAACATTCTGTTTTTATGCGTGGGAGACAGAGCTCCCATGGTCAGGAAAAATCCTTGAAAATACAACCTATCCTGGAAAATCATGGAAAATTCTAGGAAAATGATGAAAATGGGGCGAAAAGTCGGGAAATTGGAAAGGGTTGGAAAAATCATCGGTGAACCGATAATTTTTCGAACATTTCTTTCAGCGATTTGTGCTCTAATAAAATTTTGCTATGGCAGGCTTCCTGTTTCGATTTCCGTTGTAAAAATGATGACAGTCCGACACATTATATATCAGTATATGTATAAATGTCTATGAACAAAATATGTATACTGGTAATGCAATTTTTGCTTATTTTGGTTATGGAGAATCAATATTCGGTCAGGGAAAAGTCAATGAAGTTTATTTTAAACTTCTGTGGGAACCCTGCCCTCAGGCTTTTTTACGCTTGACACCGAGAAATTGCTACAAAATGTTGCGGATTATCTGCGCAGACTTTCATGTGTTGTTGTTTGCATGTTGAATGATTAGTTGTTTATTTCATGTATGCTGTAAAAATTGTCAACTGAAAGGTATGGACGCTGTTCATTTGTTGACTGCCTTATCAGCTTAAATTTCTGTTGTGTGAAATGAATTAATAAATTTAAAATAGGTGTTTGTTTTGGTAAAATTAGCGTCTCCATGCGATGAGTAACAAAAAAAACCTATTAGGGAATATGGTCAACCTTAAAATTTGCAATCAATTTTCTGACTTATTTCAGTGCAAATTTATACCTTTTTTTACAGACGAATCAATTTATTTAAGTCAATTTTATTACAAGCACATAAAAACATTTATGGTTAAAAACAACACAACTTTGTTAAAACTTTTACATTAAAAGTTAGAATCATGCCAAAAGTTTCGACAGACTACTGCTGTCATCATCAGTGATGAATTTACAAACATACAATCAGTTTATAGACGTGTCAGTTTCTTTTCTTCAGGTCTGCTTAATCATTGACTGATCGTAAATACATAATTAGTGCACAGTTTACTGCAGGGGTGTGCAAATTGCTGCCCGCGGGCCACTTGCGGCCCGCCGAGAGAATTTGTGTGGCCCGCGAAGAGATTCGTCAACCTAATGAAAGTGCGGCCCGGGCGATTAATTGAGTGTATCCAGCTGAAGTCCGTGCCACGATCCCAAAGATAGTGTGGGTAGTTTTTTCTACTAGATCGGATGCCATTAACCCTTACAAGACGGTTGTAGCTTAATGTCACTGTACTACACAGACTGTGTGATACACATTACTAATATGCATTGTAATGAAATTACCACTATCTGTCCTGAAAGTAGAAATATATGGTTTGTAATATAAATTTTAATAACTTCTAAAATAGTTTCTTAAGTGTAGTAGTAATGATGTACGCGGGTCGGATGCAAAAAAATCGTTATTAGGCCTTTCTGTACTTGGCTCCTTGATCAAACTGCCTGTGGCCCGCAGAGATTGCGGGAAAGTTTAATGTGGCCCGGTTAGTCAGATAATTTGCACACCCCTGGTTTACTGTTTCAACTTCTTTACAGGTCTGTTTATTCATTACATAATTGGCTTCTGTTAACTACTTAATTAGTGCACAATAGGCTCTGCCAACTGGTTGTATGTTTGTAAGTTTATCACTGATGGTGACAGCAGCAGCCTGTCGAAACGTTTGGCATGATTTCAACTTTAACTTTTTAATGTAAGAATTTTAATAAAGTTGTGTTGTTTTCAACTGTAAATGTTATTTATTTATTTATTTAGTTTAGCTATGTGAACTTTGGCGCAAAGAGAATAACTAGGTCTTTGCAGTGTGTGTATGGCAACTAAATTAATTGGTGGGTGGTAAGTGGATGGGTGACCTGCTGATCTGTTGGTTTCACTGACATTACCGCCTCATGTTTATGTAGCCGAATCTGTCAGTGCCATGCGAGTCGAGATTTTAGTAAGTCAGTTTTCATATGTTTTCATAGGAAAAACGTCCACGTTCAAGATGTTGTCTGGTGATGAAACCATTACTTTTGGAGACGCATTCGTTGCCGGCCATAGTGTCAAGACGGATTTGAAAAGGGTGTGCTAGTTTTTTCACATGTAACCAGGGTCGTATCAAGACTTTGCGACGCCGTAGACTGATAGTTCTGTCCAGCCCATCTCTATTTTGAATTTGTGGTTGTTTATGTAATGAGCAAATTAAACAATTACTTGTGGCGTATTAAAAAAAACACTATTAACCTGGTTTCTATGTGCTCATTATTAATTGTGTTTATGTGCATAGCGCTTATATTCAAGCAAGTTGTGCAACTGCGTGTTGTTTAATACCTTGCGTCAGTTCGTTATGTGGCGCTTATGTAGAGTCTGCTGTCAGTAACTGCCTGTGGTGTGTTATAAAATGCGCCCTTTACGTGAATGTGAAAATATACACATTTTAAGAGGAGAATAAGAATTTTTTCTAAAATGTGACGCCGTCAAACTTTGGCGCGCTAGTCTAGAGTCTAGTTATTCTGTCGGTTAATACGCCTCTGCATCTGGCAGCTAATGGTTATATTAGGGTTCAAAAAACTCCCCGCCAAATGCATGCAATGGTTTTGTCATCTGAAATGATTCGACTAAGTTCAATTCTGCATGTGCGTGTTAAACGAAACTAATAAACTATTTTTATGTATGTATACAATATACATACATAATGTATATATAATGTATATAATGTATTGTATGTACAATACATAATATATGTGTGTGTGTGTGTGTGTGTGTGCGCGTGTGTGTGCGTGCGTGCGTGCGTGCGTGCGTGCGTGCGTGCGTGCGTGCGTGTGCGTGTGTGTGTGCGTGTGTGTGTCAGTGGCGGCTCGTAGCTAAAATTGGTGGGGGTGCTGTTTCAGAAAATGTTTAGCCATTGTTTTAATACTGTGTACAACGAAACAAACGTATGTAATTTTAATGTTGTAATTTGTAACTGTAATTTTAAATAAACAAACATACGAAAATTTATATATAAACTTGATGAAATCCTAAACAAAAAAATTTGCTTACTAATAACTTAAAATGTCACAGCTCAAGCTTGATCCACTCACGGTAAGCACGTGACAACTGACAACAAGCTGTACTGTCAGTTTCTCTGCCTGGGCTCAGCATGTGCACTTGGTCTGTTTATTCATTACCTATTTGGCTTCTGTTAACTACTTAATTAGTGCATAATCGACTCTGGCCTATATAAACTGGTTGTATGTTTGTAAATTTACCACTGATGATGACACCAGCAGCTAGGCGAAACGTTTGGCATGATTTTAACTTTTTAATGTAAAAGTTTATAATAAAGTTGTGTTGTTTTTGACTATAAAAAATTATCTAACGTTTAAACGATTTTCTTAGGCACAACAGCACATTGGTTACTGTCCGCAGTTTGACGCGCTGATTGATCACATGACCGGGAGGGAAACCCTGTACATGTACGCTCGACTACACGGCGTAAAGGAACCACGACTCGCAGAAGTTGCAAAGGAATTGATATCTTCTTTGCTCCTTGAACCGCACGCAGATAAACTTGTAATGGGTTACAGGTGTGTACGAAAAATGGGGGGGGGGGCTGACGAGTAGGGGGTGAGCTTTCTCTACCAAAAAACAAATTCGAATTGAATTCAAACTTGTGACATTCGAACTCGAATCAAACTGCATTGAATATGAATCCAGCTTTGAAGATTTTCTAATAAATTTTGGAATCTCTAGTAAATCTCAGAGGTATTACATTTTAAATTTTTCCTTTTTGGGCAGTTCTTTGCAAATTTCTTTGTTATATCTTTCCAAGTGATAACAGCAAAATAAACCCAACATGCTGAGTGACTTGTTCTTTCCTTTAAAAAGTGAAATATTTATTTCTCTATTTTCGTCTATTGACATTTGCAACATGCAAATAATTGTTAATGGTCTCAGATGAAGTGTCACACTTATACAACTAGGAACTTTTTCCGTAAAATTTACTATTTTTTAGCGGCGGCACGAAGAGAAAGCTAAGCACGGCTGTCTCGTTAGTTGGCAACCCACAAATCGTATTTCTGGATGAACCAACTACCGGAATGGATCCCGTTGCTAAGCGGTTGCTATGGGATGCATTGTCACAGTATCGAGCAAAAGGAAAGTGCATTATCTTGACTTCACACAGGTAAACAGGTGCTTTTCCTTTCCAAGACTGAATCAGTTTGATGTAGTTCAAAATAATTCAGAGCAACAGGCTGTTTTACTTTGGCTTCATATGTACTGTTGCAGGGCTGAGTTTTGCGTTCAAATTTTCACGTGCTCAAGGACACAGATTAGGCAGCCTGTATATTTCTTTTCAGAATCACGTTGAAACACATGTTGCTTCAAAATCTATGTAAGAAATATGTTGCTTCAAAGTCACTTTAAAACATGTTGCTTCAAAATCACTGTAAGATATGTGTGTAATGACGGCGTTCCTCGTGGGTGATAGTAATTAGTAACTTATGTAATACGAGTATGAAGCGCACTTAACTTTGGTAACGTAGCGAGACTAATACTAAGGCTTTTGAAATGCGGAGTTGTCCTTGTGGTTTATGTGTACCTGTTTCTGAATACAAAGCTTACTAAAAGACTAATTAACATTTCAATGCTTTTATTCTACTAACAGACAATATGAGTGAATCAAGAGAAAAAGAAAAAAATACATTACAATAGTTAAGGATGGCCATTTCAAGAATTACAGCACGAGTTCTTGGTACCAAACAGTAACCTAATAGTAACTGCAGTTTTCACTGTCCATAAGAGTTTGTGCACAAGATATCACCAATTTGAGTAATCACTATTGAGCTCAAAAGTAAACTGTTACTTATCTCTGGAGTGAGCGCTCACTACGTCAGTCCATTGGCAATCACTGGGGTACTCCATGGAAGGGATACCATCTCCAAAACATCGCATACCACGCTCGACAGTACTAGGTGCCAGTCCCTCCACACCCTGACAACAAGGGCTGGGTTGCTTATACTGTGTAGAAGGCTCAAAGTTGGTCTTTACTCCACTCAATTGCATTACAACACATTGTCCATTAGGATAGTATTACACCATTTACAACTGTCCAGGATTTTTCACAATAAAACACCAGTTCAGCCATTTTCAACAGATAAATTTTAAGTTTGTCCTCAAAGGTATAAACCCAACATTTTAACAGCTATCATTTTCCAGACCATTCTACCCCCTTCTCAATATCAAAAGCACATTTTCCTGTTACTGGAACAGTTCACTACATTCTAGGTAGTTTTATACTTTAGACAGGTAACTGTAACACTATATAGGCTGAATGAGAAAGCAAAACACCCCTGTAATAAAATAAACAAGGCCGAAGCCAACACACTTTCAAAATGACCTGCATAACACTGACATGTAGGTTACATGCGGGGCAGATATAGTTCATGGGTGCCTGGTACATTATTACAACAACAGCCATAAAAAATAAAGTAAACAATGCAGGTAGCTTCCTTATACAAAATCAAACTAAGTTAGGCCTCTTCAATCGAACCAAACATTTATCATTGAACAAATTGCATAATATAATGTACATAGGTGGTTGCTTGTAATGTGCAAGAACACACTTTAGCCAAGGGGTGGACCTAGTCTGGTCCATCACATAGCCCCCCAAATTTTAGACTAATGTTTCCATGAAATACTAGTCTTCGAAAATCAGACCTGACAGGCCAGACCTTAGTGCTCGTCTTTAACTTAAAAAAGTGGCATAAACAACTCTTTGCCAGTTGAAACGTGCATGATAGTTTGTACCAAAAGAAAGTCTGACAGCTTTCTACTCATCACTTAGAATAGGAAAAAAGGCTTTGAACCTCTCAAAATGATATTGGTTCTACCAACTTCAAAATTCAAAAGTTTCGTACAAAAACAAAAAAAAAACTGAAAATGTCAAGTAACCTTCTGTTTCTGTTAATTAGAGCCCTTTCATTTCTTATGATTTGCATTTGAATTTCTAGACAAACCATCAGCAACATTCTGGGCACCTTTTATGTATTCGACTTTGAATGTGTATTCTTGTAATATGAGTGACCATCTAGCCAGTTTTCTGTTTTTATTAGCTGTTCCTTTTGTTTGTTGGTCAAATTTTCAGATATATCTATGTCCCGTATGCTCTGAGTTTGGGTTGCAGAGGGAGGAAACATGTGGTCTTGGACTTCCGTTACTCCTTCCTCATAGACCTCAGTGGCTTTGTCTGGAGTGGCAAATGTCAACAATGCCTGAGCCTCATTGCGCTCGATCCAAGGTCGCAGTAAGTTAATGTGGAAGTTACGCTCACGATTTTTCTTCCCTCGGAAAGCAATTTTGTAAACCTGGTCAGAGACCCTTTCCAAGATTTGGTAAGGGCCTTTCCAAATGCGGTTTAGTTTCTTGGCACTCTTCGGCAGCAGTACTAGAACTTTGCTACCTACTTCTAGCCTGCGTTCACGTGCCCTTTCATCATACCATTTTTTCTGCGACAGCTGGGCTTCATGCAATGTGGAATGTGCGTCGTTTGTGACTTCTTCCATCTTATGCATGAGTTCTTCCACAAAAGTATTGACTTCTGTCAATTGCTTTGGACGCGGTACATTGTATTTTTCTCGCAGTATGGTAAGCGGCCCTCTGATTGGGAAACCGTAAACAAGTTCATATGGTGAGTACGACGTTGAACTCTGTGGGCAGTCTCGATATGCAAACAAGACTAAAGGAATTAATTCGTCCCACTCCCAATCTCCCTCAGTTAGCTGAAGCTTTCTGATGGATGACTTCAGGGTCTGATTAAATCTCTCCGTTAGGCCAGAGGTTTGCGGGTGATATGCAGTGGCATAAATTCCTTTTATTCCCAGGACTGACTCAAGATCCTGTAATATTTGTGAGATAAACGCGGGGCCTTGATCTGAAACGATTTCAGTCGGGGCTCCGTATGAAGCAATGTAGCGCAGAAGTGCCTTGACTGTGTCTTCGGCCGTTTGAGTCCTGGTGGGGTATACTTCAGGATACCGTGTGCTAAAATCTGTAACAACCAGAGCATATCGGTTACCTGATTTCGTTCGTGGAAGTGGACCAACAAAGCCCATGCAAATCTTCTGAAATGGTAATTCATTGACTGTAATAGGTTGCAACTTAGCACGATCGCTTGCTTTTCGTCTACTGCATTTTTGACAGACTGGGCAGCTGCGTACAAATCTTCGAATATCGCTATGAATATGTGGCCAGTAAAATTCACGCAGAATCTTCTCTGTTGTCTTCTGTATCCCAAAATGTGCAGCTAACTTGTTGTCATGAGCATGCTGAAGGACCTCAAGTCTACGCTTTTTGGGTAAGACAATCAAATCTTTGCCGTCTACGTCTTTCGCTCTTTTCAAATGTAAAAAGAGTAGGCTATCTCTGATAAAATATCCTTTACCCAGACTTTTAGCCTGTTTCTCCGATATCACGTTGTCGTACAGGTGCTTTAAGGTAATGCAATTGTTTTGGTCCTGGATAAGTGCTTCTCGTGACTGGCCTTGGTGAGAATTACCCTCTTCTTGCTCATTCACCAGGGCAGGAATCTCATGGTCTTCATCTTCCTGCCGCTCTATTTCCTCTCGTTCTAATTCTTCATTGAATTGCTTTGCTTGTGACCGAGTCATGACTTGCAGAGCTGGTGTTGAGAATGGATGGGACACTCCTTTCTGGTTAACCACCTGAGACTCACTCGAGTGTTCATCAACCTCTACATCTTTCTGCTCACCGTGACGGTCTTCTATCTGCTGGGACTTTTCTGAACAATTTTTAAATCTGCTACTGTCTGTTCGAAAAGGTTGTTTCTTCCCAAACTTTTGGCCTCTATGAACGCTGTGTTTTGGACCAAGATTTTTAGAAGGCTATAAAGTGGATTTAAAATTGTTACCAAGTAAGCATTCAGACGGAAGCTTGTTCTGGACTACAAACTCTAGCTCACCTTTAACAAGTTCGCACTCAATAGGCAGCCTTGCTACTCTACATGTACGATGGTCGCCATGCCCACATAGAATCTGTTCTGTACGATCAGGCAAAAATTGGTTTGCTCGTACGAATCTTCGATGTATGCAGTTCACATTTGCTGCAGTGTCACGTTGTACTATTACCTTGTGACCATTTACCGTGGCTGGAAAACAAAATGCTTCATCACTAGTCTGTGAAACATCAATGCAGTCTTTCTGCTTTGTCAACGCTAACTGGAGTTTGTTTCCTTGCTTTGCTTCTAGTGGTTTTGCCGTTTGCCTGGATGATGGACACCTACTGGCCATGTGTCCCAATCCCCCACAATTGAAACATTTCCAAGAAGAAATCCTGGCTTCTTGGTTTGGAACTGGCTGCTTAGCTGTGGCACCTTTAGAGTCTCTGGGTGGAAATTTCTTGAATTTGCTATGTCCTCTGCTGTCCTGCTGAGGGTTAATTCCAAGTCTCCCCCCTTCCGAGCACTCATACCTGTCACACTTCTCAGCTACTTCATCAAAATTGTTCCAGTTATTCCTCTTTACCCATTTGGCAATATCATTGGGTACTCCAGTTAGGGCTTGTTCCAAGTAGAACAATTCTTTAACTTGTTCAAAAGTTTGGACATTAGCCGCTTCTAGCCACAAATCTCCAACATTTCGCACTCTTGTAAAATAGGCGCGATAACACTCATCTGGTTTTCTAGTCAGCTTACGGAAAGTCTGCCTGTAACTGTCTGGTGTAAGCGAAAAGAAGGACAAGGCACGACTCTTTATCCTGTCATAATCTTGCAAGTCAGATTGTGGGACACAGTTGTATGCCTGCAATGATCTAGCATTCCCTGCTAAAGCTCGGGCAACTACACAAGGCCAGTCTGCTTTGGGGATACGATTGACTACCAGACATCTTTCTAAGTATCGAAAGTATTCCGCTAGGTCTGGAGATTCAGCATCTTCACCAAAGTACTTTATACGCAGGTTTCTGTGGGCTGCAGCTGTATCACTCGTAGTTCCCACTTGCGGCGCTGGTGTTGATGTCCAGGGAGCTTGCATTCCAGCTTCTATTTTCCGTAACTCCAACTCATATTCCTGTTTGTCTCGTTCTTGCTTGCGCTGGTGCTCCAATATGATTTGCAACTTGTTAGCATCAAAAGCCGCATACATAGTAACATCAACCTTAGGCAATCCACCGACTTGTGTATTAACTGTTGGGCTAACTGGCTGAACAAAATCTGGTGGAGCTGGTGGGGGTCGACCTAGACCGAGGTCAAAATCATATTCAGAAGGTAAGGGTGAGTGGGCAAGCTGAAGGGCTGGTTCCTCTTCATCACTAAGAGAATCATTGGCAGCTTCTTTGTCTGAATGTTCAGTATGAAGCCCTCCCCCTTGAGCTTGAAGTATTTTGTCTTCGTCTGGTACCTTGGGTTGACTGGGTTTAGTGTTGCAAACTTTTTGCCACCCCATTATGGCTGTAACCAGCTGTTCATGACTGCGTCTTTCCCACTTTATACCCTGTTCTCGGGCTATACCCTGTAACTGTTCTAATTCCAGTGACTGGAGTTGTAATTGTGTAAACTCCACAAATTCCATTGTGCTTTACTACCTCCGTTTATGTTGTCTGTATTATTTGTACAAAATAATAAAGTGTAATACAATTCCGTGTGTATATGACTGTAAGTCACTCAAAAATATTTCCTGTAGAGAAGTAACTTCGTGTTTACTTGTTATCTGTTGTAGCAAATATTGTCCAGTAAAAACTTTACTAGCATAATTAATCAGGCATAGTGCAATAAAATTATTGAACCCCAAAAAATGCAGTGAAAAATAATTAAGGGTTTTACACACCGTGTCTACCACAAAACTGCAAAATAATTACTATGATACTTTATAAATGTTCAGTTGCAAGTACACATAAGTAACATCGGATCCCACCGCTGCCACCAGTGTAATGACGGCGTTCCTCGTGGGTGATAGTAATTAGTAACTTATGTAATACGAGAATGAAGCGCACTTAACTTTGGTAACGTAGCGAGACTAATACTAAGGCTTTTGAAATGCGGAGTTGTCCTTGTAGTTTATGTGTACCTGTTTCTGAATACAAAGCTTACTAAAAGACTAATTAACATTTCAATGCTTTTATTCTACTAACAGACAATATGAGTGAATCAAGAGAAAAAGAAAAAAATACATTACAATAGTTAAGGATGGCCATTTCAAGAATTACAGCACGAGTTCTTGGTACCAAACAGTAACCTAATAGTAACTGCAGTTTTCACTGTCCATAAGAGTTTGTGCACAAGATATCACCAATTTGAGTAATCACTATTGAGCTCAAAAGTAAACTGTTACTTATCTCTGGAGTGAGCGCTCACTACGTCAGTCCATTGGCAATCACTGGGGTACTCCATGGAAGGGATACCATCTCCAAAACATCGCTTACCACGCTCGACAGTACTAGGTGCCAGTCCCTCCACACCCTGACAACAAGGGCTGGGTTGCTTATACTGTGTAGAAGGCTCAAAGTTGGTCTTTACTCCACTCAATTGCATTACAACACATTGTCCATTAGGATAGTATTACACCATTTACAACTGTCCAGGATTTTTCACAATAAAACACCAGTTCAGCCATTTTCAATAGATAAATTTTAAGTTTGTCCTCAAAGGTATAAACCCAACATTTTAACAGCTATCATTTTCCAGACCATTCTACCCCCTTCTCAATATCAAAAGCACATTTTCCTGTTACTGGAACAGTTCACTACATTCTAGGTAGTTTTATACTTTAGACAGGTAACTGTAACACTATATAGGCTGAATGAGAAAGCAAAACACCCCTGTAATAAAATAAACAAGGCCGAAGCCAACACACTTTCAAAATGACCTGCATAACACTGACATGTAGGTTACATGCGGGGCAGATATAGTTCATGGGTGCCTGGTACATTATTACAACAACAGCCATAAAAAATAAAGTAAACAATGCAGGTAGCTTCCTTATACAAAATCAAACTAAGTTAGGCCTCTTCAATCGAACCAAACATTTATCATTGAACAAATTGCATAATATAATGTACATAGGTGGTTGCTTGTAATGTGCAAGAACACACTTTAGCCAAGGGGTGGACCTAGTCTGGTCCATCACAATGTGTTGCTTCAAAGTCACTTTAAAACGTATGTTGCTTCAAAATCACTTTACAACACTTGTTGCTTCAAAGTCACTTTAAAGCATATGTTGCTTCAAAGTCACTTTAAAACATATGTTGCTTCAAAATCACTGTAAGATATATGTTGCTTCAAAGTCACTTTAAAACATATGTTGCTTCAAAATCACTTTAAAACATATGTTGCTTCAAAATCACTTTAAAGCATATGTTGCTTCAAAATCACTTTAAAACATATGTTGCTTAAAAATCACTTTAAAACACGTTGCTTCAAAGTCACTTTAAAACATATGTTGTTTCAAAATCACTTTAAAACAATGATTATATATAATAGTATATATAGTATATATAAATCTATGAAAGAAGCCTAATTCAGCTAACTACTTGGCCAATTGGACACGATGTAAGCTATACTATAAATTCGAATGACAATTACATGGGTAACGATGCAAATTTAACGCTACATTTACATTCAAAAACCGGTTTGCAAGGGAAGATCCATGCAAACAGGGTAAAAAACACTTAAATTTGAGATATGCCATGCTGGCGTAGTTCTCTACATGATTCTCATAAACCAAATTGCAAAATTAAGGTGCTAAAAACAAATAACCAAAGCACTAAAAAATTTGTGTGTTTTAATTTCCTATAATTAGCACAAAAGCAGGCTTGAACAGTTTTCGAATGGTTTTTCATGCAAAATGCATTAAAAAGGTAAAGTGGGACGTCTGTAACTATGATTTGTTTTTAGACCTTTCTTTGTTTTGAAAGCATTGTGCACAAGGAAAATAATTGTGTTTTTATGCGAAAATAATGCTGTGTTTTATTCATAGCATGGAGGAATGTGAGGCGTTGTGTACAAGGATAGGCATCTTGGTCAACGGTCAGTTAAAATGTCTCGGCAGTCCGCAGCATTTGAAAAACAAATTTGGACAGGGCTACACGGTCCTAGCAAAACTTTCTCGTCTACCGGGAGGAGACGTGCCGGACCCTCAGCCGTTTATTGATCATGTAATGTCGCTGTATCAAGATAAATGTTTACTAAAAGACATTCATCAGGTAAAAACATAAAAACGGCACAACGTTTTTACATTAAATCGGTAAAACTTTCTGCATTCAGAGGGGCATTTAGCAATACGCTAAATAGGCTGTAGCCTAGGCCGCCAAATTTTGAAGGACGCTGGATTTTAGGGACCCAGTGTTAAAAATGCCTATCTTTTCACATTCATATAAGGTGTGCATTTTACGACACACCACAAACAGTTAAGCAGCCGACTTAGATGTAAGCACAATCAACTAAACGCATGTTTTGTCAACGATCTACAAGTGATTTTGTGTGGGAACATACCATACAGTACAGTATTGTGGAATGCACCTGGTTAGCATTACTTGTTGCGAAGCAACCCCAATCCCATGGCTGTTAAACTTTTCTACAATGTTTTTGCATGGCCGTAGGAGTGAAATAAACAGACCTGAGTGACTGCGCTTAGTACTGAGTTTGGACGACAGTCTGCCGCCTTCTATCCCTTACAAGAAAAACATAGGCGGCAGTGAGCAGCCTTTCAGAGTGAAAGGATTAACAATAGCCACGTAGGTTCTAGGTAAAGCATTACTAATACACCACAAGTAATTTTTAAGCAACCATAAGAGAACTGGGGAGGAATTGCTCTAGTCAGCCTACAATGGCGTATGCCCCCCCCCCCTGTTTGCATTCTTAGTCAAGAATTTCTTCCTTTGCTCTGTCTAATTGTGGTAACTTATTCTAAAATGTGTTGCATTGTCACTTGTAGTTATTGACTGAGGTACTGAGTTGTTCACTTGATCGCATCTTTTTATGTTTTTCATGTATTTATTTAGCTTTGTTAGACGGCGTATGTGAGAACTATAGGGAAATATCAACTGCAAATAAAAATGCCATAATGTGTCACTATTCACTCTTTGTGTATGCATGTTTCTGATCACCAGTGTCAACCAACCGATCATAACAAAGTTTAAAGCAAAACCACACCCAATCTTAAACTGTACGTCAGGGGCGTCGTGCACCAAAAAAAATTGGGGGGCCCGACTATATATAATGGCGGAACTTAATTGTTCAAAAAACGTATAATTTTGAAAAAAAATAAACAGTATTTTGCGTGCAAGAAAAACGATTTATTTATTCCCAACTGGCATTTAACTTAAAGCTATAGGAACGGAAACTTAATTAAAATTAAATATTAAATTAAAATTTAATTAAGTATTTATTATCTGTCAGGAATCCGACGCAGAACTATCGACGCCGTGGCTCATCAATTTGTATCTCCCAAACCGACTCTCTGGTACTAGGCTATCTCGAAAAACTGACTCTCTGGTACTAGGCTAGCTCAACATGACTTCAATGTTTGCATTGTTTTTGCTCTATTATTTCACTGCTGAACGAAGCTCGAGTGCTAACTGAGCCGTTTTGTTAACTAACAGTCTTTTGTGCAAAAACGCTAATGCTGCTCAACGAGCTGTTAACTGTTCCTGCCTGCCTCCTGAATAGATTACATGCAAACAAATTAACTACATCCTGACTTTCAGGTAAACACATACTCATGCTCATACTGTTCGCATGTATGGAGCCCTGGCCCGCTATTGCGTGTCAAAAAGTCGGAAATAAATTTGCTTACCGGCCTCATTACGAGCCGCTGACACCCTTCAAATTTTTGACATTTTCTAAAAAAAATTGGGACGCCACTGCTGTACGTTAAAACAATCTACTCAATTTCGGGTTCGCGCCGCTAGTTCGTCACTGTTACATGCATTTTGCCATTCACTAGTTAGACGGATACTAGTGCCTGCATTTCGGAAGGTGCTGTACTGCTTGATTCAGATCTGTTAGTTTGTGACGAGCTACACACGTCCGACAGCTCATGCGTGAGCACAGCGGAAAATTTGAAATTTAAATTTTTATCTTACAACATGCCTAGTTTTAGTACAACACTGAACATCTTACAGTAGCACTGTACTTCAATTTTCGCTTTCACAAACACGTTCAACGCGCTCGTGGAATATTTTTCTGTTGAAAATTATGTTAGTTTGTGATGTCATCAATAGTTGGGCTTGCCTGTTTTTCATCTATTATTCAATCATTAGAAACGCTTTTGCAGTATTAATCGTGTTAAAATGTGCACTTTTTATGCAACTTGAAATAGGATAGTATATGAAAAATCATCCTGTCTTCCATTAATTTTTCTTCCATGTCCAATTTGCTATCCTGGTTGTATGGTTACACATGAATTGGTACTTTCATTAATAGAAGTGAATCATTTCTATGGCCTGCATTAGGTTAGATTAGATTAAATTTATTCGTTTCATTTAAATTTACACATATAATAACATAAAATGTTTCTTTACCATGATAAACATTATATTGAGACAGAGTGGCAAAAGACCAAGAGGTCACCTAGCAACCAACCCTATTTTTATGACATTAATATTTATTTAGTTAATCGGGTATAACAATGTTAGCAGCTTGTTGGGAGACATGTTTAATAATTGTGTTAGTAACTAAAGAAATATATGTATTTATTATCAATATCTAATTTACTTAATCACTTTTGTTAGTGTATGCAAAATAACAGATAAACTAAAATGAAAATGCCTTAAACAATTATGGTAGACATAACACAGTAGTACAAGACTTTAATACAGTCTAGCCTTGTTGTCTCGCCACTGTCCGTCTAGGGCAAATTTTTGGCGAGAGGCGAGTATGGCGAGATAACGGGAATATAACGAAGTTAGTCTATATGTATACACATAATAGTTGATTAACATAGTGTTCCTCTATGTACATATAAAATATATTTCGCATTATGATACCAATCAACATTAAATCAGAAATGAAAAAATGTCATAAAAATAATCTTAGAATGTTACTTTTTTATTTAAACGCAGCTTTGGTGTTATAGAGTAAGGATATCGGTGACGCTTTAGTTTCTCTGCGCATTAACCAACCACAGCACTCCTAATCTAATCCTGGTGAGACACACACTAGATTAATTATGTCTGTCTATCGAGTACAGCAGCATTGTCTACATACCGCGGTTATATTGATCGACACGCAGTATATGTATTGATCGATTCACCTCTGAGTTTGTCTGTTTGGCGACATAACGAATATAGTTTACATAAGCACTCATCCTAGCATGACGTGGCGAGGGCGAGAAGCGAGGGTGGCAACTTAACGAGGTAAATATCAAAGCAGGAAATCCGTCCTGGTACTTTCTATGGCGAGAGACGAGTTTGGCGGCATAACGAGGGGCGAGATAACGAGGCTAGACTGTAGTTGACAAACAGACAATTCAAACAGGTCGAAAAATCAATCAATCACAGTTTCACAACATTTACAACAATAGGGTAATAATCATAACGTATTAGAATAAGGATGTAGTAAACAGTTATGGCAATTATAGTACTGCATTATATCCAATTTCTGTTATGCATTATAAGTTTGCAAATTATGATAATGTGATACTGCTCATCACTTATCTTTTTCCACTTTATGTTTTACAGGGTTTCGTACGAATTCACATACTGGACATGACGCTAAAGTTGTCCAGTATATTTCTAATGATGGAGAAAGCAAGAGTTGATTTTAATTTGGAGGACTATTCAGTGAGTCAGACGACATTAGAACAGGTCTTCTTAAACTTTGCCAAGTTGCAACGACCGGTGGATGATACGTAGTAGCAGTGATTTTATTAGAACAAACAGATTTTAACCATGTTATGTGTGCACCTTTGTGTTGGGGGGTCTGCAAACTCTTCCAAAATCTTATGAGAGTTAAAACATTAGTGGAAAGGTATGTTGCTGTGCAAATTATCATTTTGCAATAGAGCAGCTATGCTTTCTGTGTTGTTTTCATGACAGTAATTTTGTCACCGAACTTTTTACAGTTCGCAAGTCCTCCAGAATATTAACCCTTTCACTACGTAGTAGCTTTTTAACTGGGCCACTTTGACTTTTGCACATTTGACAATAACTTCTTGTGGTGTGTTACTAAAACAGAATCTTGTAAATAAACAAATAGTTGTTCGTTATTGAGTGCTAATATTAAATACTAGTTTTTTTTCTACGCATGCATGTACATACGAGCACACACACATGCACTCATACACACACACGTGCGCACCCTCATAACTTATATTTAGAAACCAATTTTCACAAAAGACACAATACTAATCTGTAATATGCAATCATAATGCATTCCATTAAACATACGTGTCATCAACAATCTACAAGTGATTTTGTGTGGGAACATACCATACAGTACAGTATTGTGGAATGCATCTGGTTTCAGACGCTGATTGGCTGGTTAGCATTACTTGTTGCGAAGCAACCCCAATCCCACGGCTGTTAAACATTTCCACAATGTTTTGCATGGCCATGAAGTAAACAGACCTCGGTGACTGCGCTTAGTGCTGAGCTTGGACAGCAGTCTACTGCCTTTCGTCCCTTGCATGAAAAACATAGGTGGCAGTGTCCCGCCTTCCGCAGTGAAAGGGTTAAAGTGTTTAATTTCAATGGTGTTGTATATGAACTGTTGTTATAGAAATGCCCTTTTGTGTTACTTCACCTCCAGTGAGTTTTGTTGCCATCTTACGGGAAGCGGTGCTGGACACACTAGAATTTGTTGTTTCTGTGAACAGTAAAATCGTTTAATGCCAGTGCTGTCTGTCATTGTTAAAGTACAACATTGTGTCATTTTATGCATTTTAAATTATCTATCTGTCTGTGTTGTAGATCTTGTTGGTATATTGTTGCTCTACCATGCTGAACAAGTTGAGACATGTAGATACAGTTAAACCTTGTTATACTGCCCCCCCCCCCAATTTTAATCCCAGACTCGCCATAATGTTAACTATTGTCCTGTCCCGGTTTCCATAATATATTAAGTATAGAAAATACCGCCAACCTCGCCTCCAGCCATCCGCCAACGTATCTGCTGTGCCAAAAGTCCATTTTACATAATAAATTTTACCCCGTTATAATGCCAGTCAAGATAACGTGCAATGAATTGTTGCTGAAAAACAACCGTAACATTGTAAAAACAAGGACCTCTGAACAGAAAAACAATTATGGCGTTTAAATTAAGATTTCGGTTTCTTAGCAAGTGACTGTATGATAGTGATTATTAAGGTTTTGAGCAAGAAACATGCATTTTAAGAATACAAGAGTTGCATAGCTGTGGTTCAGTACTGAATAAACTGATGTGAATTTAACGGCTGTAAAAGCTGTTTGACTCAAGGTCAAGTTATAAGCGGCAGCTAATTGTAGTCCAATTGTCCAGTAATATTACATTGGATGCGTGGGTGGGCTGCAGGGGGCATATTTCTCTTATCAGCAGTAGGCTAACTAACGAGTATTTCACAAGATTGTTTCTCCAGGGTGTGTTAGGTAAAAGTTTTGCAATGTATCACTGTAGAACTACACCTGTATTGTTTACGCAGCAAAAATATACAGTATATAACACACATAATAATATTATACTATTTTTCACTTATTAAAATTAACTAAGAAACAAAATAGAGGTTACACAGTAAAATGGCTTTCATATTAATGAACCTCGCCTTACCGCCAACCCCGCTATTGCGCCATACTTAGTGGTGTCTCAGACCTCGCGTTGTAACGAGGTTTTACTGTATTTAAAACTCTCAAAAACGTGTCATGCACGTACTTTTCCGTTGTTTACGATAAAGCATAGTGCTAACGTTTCCCTGTACAATCTGTTACACAGCTCTAAATTTGGCTGTGTGCTTGTATGTAGTGTTGTAGATAACTTATACGAGAATAAAAAGAATCGATATTGTACAACTGTCTTATAAGTCTTTTCCTCTATGTAAGTAAACTGATGTTTATTGAAGTTTACAGTTTTATCCTGTTATAAAATCCTTTTACGTGTGATACTGTAGCCATAGATATGTTAGGACAAATATCAATGGCAAAACGTATAATTGCAGGAGATATGTGAGGTTATACTATTCAATATAATAAGTCGTTTTTTAGTTCTTTCTTTATACTTGTACGGACCACAGCACGTGAGGGTAGTACTGTTTGCTTCACAGCCCAACAGAGTGAGCTTACAGCTCAAGCAACATGGAGTTTGGCTGTTGTGTGCATGCACACATGTCTGTGCCCAGGTAGAAAAAGTACTGTCGCTCTCGCAGTTTGTTGTCAGTTGTCACGTGCTTACCGTGAATGGATCAAGCTTGAGCTGTGACAGTTTATGTGGTGAATAAATTTATAAATCGATGATTTTCGATATTTTGGTATGAAATCGCATGCCTCCCTGATTGCATGAATAAATTTACAGATGGTGCAAGGGAACTCATTCAGCTGTAAAGCTCGAATTTAATGAGCTGTGACAGCGTAGGATGCAAGAAGTAAGATTTATCGTTTACGTAAGGACACTCTAGGATGCTCAGGATAATTAGCTAATATTAGGTTGAGACGGATGTACCGTTTATAATGAGCGATATGCACAAGTTACTAGTAATTAACGAAAACTCCTCGAGGTCACTGTTTCTTGAAGACAAGAGAACGGATAAGTTTTACGGGCGTACGATGACTATGTCCTCTCAACTGTCCAATAAATTTTAATGTTGCGTGCGACGTTGTAATCGTGCAAGGTTGTTGCGAGGTTACTTCAATGAAATACAAGCCACGGGTTCGAATAACCCAGCGCTGATTCCACCCGATCGTACTGGAACAGACACGTGCAGTGTGTGCGGCAAATCACACAAGGAGGGCTACTTGACAGACGAGAGATTGGGACAACTTGAGAAGTTCAGCGTAGACATCTTTCTGCGTTCCTAGGATAATCTAGGCACTAGACAACGAGAGTCTCATATCAACTATTGGAGTTGGCCAAATTGTACTGGGTACATTGTGGTCAAATCCGCAGAGTTAAGTAATCTTAACATATTGGTAAACTGAGAATTAACTGTGCATATCTGTAGTTCGCATAAGTTCACATTGTATTATAGGATAAGTGTAAAGTGTACACCTTAGGTGATAGAATTGCAGAATTGTTCAGAGAGATACTTTTGGAAGCTATAAACTAGTTGTACGCGTCAAAAGCGCATAAGAACTAATCTTGTAAGCTATCTAGAAGCAGTAATTATTGTAAATCAATAAAGCAATTCTCTTTGACATTTAACGATTGAGTTAATGTATGTTATCAGAGTGTTTAACTCAAGCAACACTATTTCCGACATATGAATCTGATTAGTTCGCTTTGAATTAACTAGCGCTCATATTGCGGGAGCGTAGCTAGGAAGCTTGAGGGAAATAGACCTTTTCTCACAACGCGAAGGTCAAGGTGAAGTTTAGATAAGACGATCATTGCTTACTAGACTGATATCTAAAGCCCTCGGAGTCAGGTGAAGAATTCGCCTGATAGCAATTAGAAATTAAGCGGACATATTAAATTCAATCTATACGATATATAGATTTAAGTCACCTTACACTATACGATCAAGATTAATGGAAACATTAGGCATTTGAAATAAGAAGGTGATATTTAGGCTAGCAGTAAGCAAAAAATATGTTTTTTGTTTGGGATTTTATTAAGTTTATGTATAAACTTTCATATGTTTGTTTGTTTAAAATTACAATGACAAATTACATAATTGTATTTTACACAGTATTAAAACAATGGCTGAAAATTTTGTGGAGCGGTACCCCACTAATTTTAGCTACGATCCACCACTGAATATCTGTAACGTTTATTATTTAGATGTAATCTGTCTCTACTTGGTTTACATCAAAACCACTGTTTATTTTTAGTTGTTAAAAGAGTAGTGGCTGTTACACTAATTCTGCATAATTAATATACATCTCTGAAACACATTTGGTAGGTAGTATATTGGTTGAACCATATGCTGCGGACAACTGAACATAAAACAGAATATACGAAGAGTCTAAAGCTTATTCTACTGCATTTGTAACCAGAGGCGTAGCAAGGTGGGGCGACAGAGGCAATCGCCCCCAGGCAAACGGGTTAGAAGGTGCAAAATTCTTATAGAGTTCAATGATTGTTAATTATTAATTCTTAGCCGGAATCACGAGATCATTAATAAAAAAAAAGTTTTGAAATTACAACAAAATTGCCTAGTCAGTAATCACCACAGCTGATTTAATTGTTACATACATATAAGAAAAAAGGCTAATGTTGTTACTTAATGCCATCTGTAGTGTGGCTTAACAGATCAAAAATTTTCGGAAAAAAATGGCGCTTTAAATTTAATTTGTATTGTTGTGAAAACCTGTAGTGTTCTGTATCTTTAATAATCTAGCCCTATGCATGTTTTAATGCTGGAGCTGAATGTTTAAGAACTATCGTGTTATGAGAAACAATGCATAGAAATTATGGTTATCATGGTTCAGTACCGCCAATCAAACTCAGGGTGATTTTTAGAGAAAGACCGTTCATCTCTATCTCATCAAATATGTATCAAAATATATATGCTCTATATCAAAAAAGCATTGTCGACCTCAGTAACGCAAGAAATGCGCTTTATTTGTGGCTTCACCAACGAAACAAATGACCAAATTATTAAAAGGGTAGGGGGGGCAAAAGTTTTTGCCCCCAGGGCGCCACGAGCACTTGCTATGCCACTGTTTGTAACGATTGAGTCAATTTACATAAAAATATTGAAATAATTAATTTCGTTTAAAATCAAAGGATGATGAATGTACTTAAGAAGCTTTTTATCTTCTCCAATACTATAAAGTACAAAATTTTAAAATTTAGTGTTGTAATTTCACTTTAATACTTAGGCTGTAACAGTCAAATATGCAAAATAGTTTGACACTTAAAAATTATTTCTACAAAATGTACTGATTCTGGCCTTTGGGAGGTAAGAAAACTGCACTATAAAATTAGTCATCAGTCGTAGAAACAGACTTATAATGGAGAAACCGAAGTTTATCAAAAAAAGAGTCACCAGCACTATATCAGTTGGTGTCATTCCCATGTCACATCCTAATTAAAATCTCTGGGATTAAATTCTCAAGTCCCTGAGTAATCAAGTTTATGTCAAGTTTTGAGGGATTATGGCACCACTTTGAGTCGAGTCTCAAATTCTTAGAGTGACCATGACGAACTTAACTTTAAGAAATCAAAGGTTTAATCAATTCTTCATGAATCAAGTTTGTGTTTGTCCTTAAGCATTTTAATTAAAATTAATAATTTAAAATAATTAAAATTATTTTAGACAAGTTCGGAGATTACTGCATGTGTTATTGTACTGGAGGTTTTTATATCAAATAATCGCTACACATGTACCAGACAAAAATTATTTTTTAAATGGCATTGGCTTTATTTTCAACGGTACAATGGCGTTCTGTGAATTATATGAACTAAGTAATATTACTCTAAGAGAGATGAAGTGTGTAGTAATCACCTACACAGATGCAAGACCAGTGCGCCTAACTGTAAGTATTTCAGTTTGCGCATAATATACAAAAGAGCAAGCGAACACGGACAAACGTGGTTTTGAAACTGTAGCAAGAATAGGTTGCAATTTTCAAGGTTATTAAATTATAACAAGCATAATAATATTTTTTTACTAATGCTGGCAAGTGAACAGCTGATTGTGTTGCAGGTGAAGTCTGTATTTCATCATTCTAATCTGAGTCAAAGCAACTTATGTTGAAACTGAAGGTGCAGGCCCTATTTTTTTACGAAATGTATTATTTTTAATATACGTTAACACAAGCAACAGGCATTGTAAAATATAGTGAATTTTTCTAGCATAGTATTGTGAAATTTCGTATCATTAGGCTAAATTCATAATCAAACTAAAACAGTGGTTCCCAACCTTTTTCTTGCCAAGTACCCCTTCTAAATGTGGCGATCTTCAGCGTACCCCCACCTGATATTTTTCAACAAATCGTTTGAAAAACCAGTTTCCAGAAAACAACGATTAATATTATCGACATTTTTTTATTTTAACTTTTTTTGAAAACATGAATTTTATCACTGATTATTAAGAAATACATAATTTGAACAACTTTCTCGAATATGAAAACATCAATACAGGGAAACGCAATCTTCACAGCAGTCATAATTAATGCGCACGCTGTTCTTGATGATTATCAACAAGTTTTTTGACATCAGGTTTAATTGTTGATATTGCGACTCGCATGTCGCTCCTCAAATCCAAACGGTTTCTTGCCTTCCTCTTCAAATGTTGCATTGCACTGAAGCCTAGCTCACATTTGTATGTTGTCACAAATGGAACCAACACCTCGAAAGCCAAATACAGCACAAACAAAGCGACAAAATATAAGCTTTTCGTGGGCGGGTAAAAGTATTTTCTAGCATACTGCACAGGAATGATATTGTTGGTGAAATATTGCCTAACCTGTAGAAAGAATATCGCGATGCTGCAACTTGGTGTATTTTACCCTTTTCACCGGCTACAGAAAGAAAAAAATGTGTCGATCTGACACACCTTCTGCGTACCCCTGGCATTGCTGTTGCGTACCCCCAGGGGGTACCCGTACCCCCGGTTGGGAACCACTGAACTAAAACAATGAAAATTTGCTACACAGTTTTGACAACGTCGCTGCTTATAAATATATGTTCTTGTAAGCTACAAACCTAATCGGATATTCCCGTTGATCACTAAAAGGTAAAATATAATAAGTGAGAAACCAGTTACGGTTTCACTCTGCTTTTTATATTTAAATACATTAACAACATCAGCAAACCATTCCAGAATAACAAATTTTACCTTTTTTCCACTTTCTATTCTACTTTGGAATTCTCTACCATTACAGGTTAAAAAATTCAAGTCCCTATCGGCATTTAAAACAAAATTAAAATCACTAATATTAACCAGATATGAAATACCATCACTCCAGTACGACAACATACACACTAATTCAGAATTTATATGTCCACGACCATATTAATTAAATCATAATTTTTTCATTTTTGTGCATAGTTGTAAATATGTTTGATTTTATTCGTCGTTACTTTCCGTTACTGCACAGTAGTCTAGATTGCACTGACGCGTTTGCCTTTAGCAGTGTAAGTTTTTATTAACTAACACTGATTGATCGTCTCTGTAAAGTTTTTATCAGTGATAATCAATGAATCTTAATGGCAAATAAAGATTATTATATATATATATATATACTATTGTATTGTATTGTATACTAATGTATATACAATATTATATGTGTGCTTGCAAACCAAAATCGTCCGTAAGTCGTCATAGTTAAAACTATGTTATGATGCTTCAAAGTAGTATGTACCAAAAATTTGATCAAATGTCAATTTTTTATAAAAACAGTTGCTAAATGTATTTGACTTTAATGTTCTAGCACCAAATTCTTAAGAAAATCTTTAAAAAATCTAATTTTGTAACTCCCTACCCACTTCTCTGGCTAGGAACCAGTAATGCAGTCGTAAAAAATTTTCAAACTACGAAAACATAACTTCACTGTGTTCTTGCACAGTCCGTAGCAACCAACAATTGTGCAGTTGCTAAGTGTAGAAATGTAACAAAAACAACAGCAAACCTTGACAGTGATTTTCTCAAGATTATGTTTTTCATTGTGCAGCCTGCACCTGAATTTCAACGTGGATTATCTCAGCTTAGAAATAACATAGAGCGATGAACTTGGTATCAAAATGATCCTCATAAAATGGAGATTCAGTATATGTGAATAACTGGAAAAACTTAATTGCTGACTTATGGACGATTTTGCTATGCAAGCACACATATTCCCTAGTGGTCAAGGCAGTCCAAAGTTCATTCCTTATAGGTCCCCAATCAAAATCATTTCCAACGGATGATCGCTCACACTAAAGCGATTAAAACTAATTAGTAATCATACTAATGTTGTACCATCATTAAGAATAACTAGTAAGGTTCCCGCAAAAAATTTTGCATATATATATATATATATATATATATGCAAAATTTGCAATATATATGCAATATATATATATACACTTTGATCAATAATACGCAGACATCCTACATAGTCCTCACTTATAACGCAAAGCCAGTAGCAGCTTTTACTGAATTAAAGTTATGAGGTTATAAGCAGAGTATAGCGGATGACATCAGCACAATGGCTTTGCGTGTAGACGTCCTAAAATGTAGCGCACACCACCTTTCTAAAGAGCTATATATCTCCTTTGGAGAGTCCCACCAGGCACCGCTAGGACATTTTTTCTACAGGGCTGTTTGACCAAAATTTCGGAAAAATCGAGAGTTGTGGACGATTTTGCTACGCAAGCGCGAAAATACAGTTTGTTTTATGCAAGAGTGTGTAACTTTTTGCGAGACGTTTGCTACTTTTATGTCGTTATCCATTTCCATAGTCCTTTATATTTACAGAATACAAACTGTTAACAAAGTAAGTGACATGGATGTAGGTGAATTGCTTGACCTCGCACCAGCAAAAGCTGTGAAAAGAAAAGCAGAAGATGAAGAACTTGGCAAGGCTAAAAAGACAGCAAAACAAGGCGACATTGCTGCAGACGTGGAACAACTTATGGACGCAGACAATCGAGAACTACCTCTTGACGAAATACAGTTGAAAAAGTTGCTGTTGACATTCGAAAAGAGAGTCGTCCGTAACCAAGAAATGCGCATTAAATATCAGGACAAGCCGGAAAAGTTTATGGAATCAGAAGTCGAACTGAACGACGTTATTCAAGAGCTGCATGTTGTTGCCACTCAACCGGATCTTTATCACGTCCTGATTGAACTGAATGCCATCCAGTCGCTGCTTGGTTTACTCAGTCACGACAACAGTGATATTGCCGTCGCCGTTGTGAACTTGCTGCAAGAACTGACCGATAGCGAAACGCTAGTGTCAGACGAAGATGTCGAAATTCTTGTCGAAGCTTTAGTGAAAGAACAAATTGTGAGCACTTTAGTGCAAAATCTTGAGAGGCTAGACGAATTGGTCGCCGAGGAGGCGGAAGGCGTACACAACACATTAGCCGTTGTGGAAAATCTCACGGAATTTCGGCCGGAATTGTGTACAGAAGCAGCTGAACAAGGACTGCTACAGTGGCTGCTCAAACGTCTTCGGGCAAAAATGCCGTTCGACAATAACAAACTGTATTGCACCGAGATTCTGTCCATTCTTTTACAGGATAATAACGAAACCAGAAGACTCCTAGGGGAAATTGATGGCGTAGACGTGCTTCTTCAACAGGTAAATGCTTACAAGAAGCACGATCCTTCTACCAATGAAGAGATCGAAGCGATGGAGAATCTCTTTGACTGTCTCTGTTCGGCTCTCATGTATACCTCCAACAGAGAACAGTTCCTCAAAGGTGAAGGTATCCAGTTAATGAACTTGATGCTTCGGGAGCAGAAGATGTCGCGGAACAGCGCCTTGAAGGTCCTCGACTATGCAATGACGGGTCCGGAAGGCGTGGACAACTGCAACAAGTTCATCGACATCTTGGGCTTACGCACGATATTCCCCCTCTTCATGACCACGCCCAAACGAGTGCGGAAAAAGGGGCCCAGCGAGGAGGAGCACGAAGAACACGTGTGTTCCGTAATTGCTTCCCTTCTGAAGAACACGACCGGAAACCAGAGAACAAGACTGTTGGCAAAATTCACAGAAAATGACCATGCAAAGGTGGACAGGCTGATGGAACTCCACTTCAAATATCTAGAAAAGGTACGTGCCTAAATACTACAGTGTGGCAGTTCACTCATGTCTCGGTTTGCCGGACCTCGCTTTTACGGATATTGGAAGAATCGGACTAATTTCTGGTCCGTTAAAATTCCCACATAATACGGACACGGTCTGTTATTTCGCTAGCTGACTGCTAGTTTGTTTACTTCACGTAGGTCAGTGAAACCACATGTATACTCTTATGTATAAAAATATAGTATCAATTATGCGGATTTGTTTTGAGTCAATTGCCGACAGTTTTTATGTACTTTTGCATAGGAGCGGCCCGTGCTAGATGTTTTTGAAACAGTTAAGCAATTGATTCTACATTACCGTGAGTCTAATACATGGCGCCTACTGTATTAGCTTAGTATCAGTAAATACGGATAATCGGCAAATTCGGACCGATGTCTTCCCGCTTTTGCACGGCAAACAGAGATATGAGTGTACTACTATGTGTTGATATGCTACTATGCTTTTATATAGGTCATACCTGTTAGCCAATCAGCATTTGATTAATTACTCATTGTTTTTTTTTATAAATGTATTTATGATTGTAATGCTTCTTATCAAACAAAAACATTGTTTAATGAGCAAGAAGAGGGGTACCTGAAGTAGGTTTCAGAAAAATCACTTTAAAAAATTCTCTTACTTTACAGCAATTTTATGCTTATATCGTACTTACAGTAATTTTATTCTTATTGAAAGGATTTTTTGTTTGCTTTCATTTTAAATTTCCCACAATACTGTTCCAACTGCGCCATCACATGCGTCACATATGCACAACGTAAATCAGGGGAAGAAAAGGCAGTGTTAGTGTTAAATTATGTCCCAAAAAACTTTCCGTGCAAATTTATATTACTTAGGGTTTCGCTTACCTACTGGAAACGCATATAACTAGTTATGTAACTAGTAAAGAAAATTATTAATTATTTAAAATGCTTTCACCAATTGGCAAAATGTCGCTGACTCACCCTCCAGGGTGCACCACTCACTAACCAAAAATGTGTTTTTAATCTTATTGACAAGATACAGTAATTTAAAATTTTATTTAGTTAGTGACGTGTGCGCAACGAATGCTCTAATTATATTTTCAAACTTCACACAATGTTATCTAAACTTGTTTCAAATGACCTGTCGTGAAAATGGCTGCGTCTGTCGGTCATCGCGGGAGTTTAAATTTACATGTTTTATACAGCGTTACTGCCGACGCAAGCTGTGGATGCAAAATAGGTGAGTGATATAAAATTTCGAGACGAATTTCTTAAGCTTTATGTTGACGAAGGGTTTTCTTGTGCTTTAAACTAAAAGGTACACGTGGTCGATAATCAGATCGAGAGGGAGAGGCAGAGGTCCAGACTCGACGAAGCCGATGAGGAGTTAGAAGATGCGTTTTACTTACGAAGATTGGAAGCCGGCTTGTTCACGCTGCAGTTGGTTGATTACATAATGATGGAAGTTTGCTCGTCCGGTCAACCGTCCGTTAAACAGCGAGTCATGCAAATACTGAATCTCCGGGGCGGATCCATAAAAACCATCCGGAACATTATGAGAGAGTACGCCGGCAACATCGGCGACGCCAAAGATGCGGAATCGCAGGATGCTGAACAGAAACGACTCCTTCAATTGGTCGATAAATTTTAAAACAACTTTGCTGTAATGACCGCAATATTAGGTTATGTAGCATCAGATCTGAGGTGGTAATTTAACCCTTTCACTGCCTATGTTTGTCATGCAGGGGACGGAAGGCACTAGACTGCTGCCCAAGCCCAGCACTAAACGCAGTTACCCAGGTCTGTTTATTTCACTGCTACGGCCATGTAAAAACATTGTAGAAAAGTTTAACAGCCGTGGGATTGGGGTTGCTTTGCAACAAGTAACGCTAACCAGCCAATCAGGGTCTGAAGCCAGGTGCATTCCACAATACTGTACTGTACGGTATGTTCCCACGCAAAATCACTTGTAGATCGTTGATGAAACGTATGTTTAGTTTATTGTACTGCATTCTTATAAAATGATTGCATATTATGGAATAATATTGCATCTTTTATGAAAACTGGTTTCTAAATATAAGCACAGGCTTATTTATGAGGGTGTGCACGCGTGCATGTATGTGTGCTTGTATGTGTGTGCATGTGTAGATTTAAAACTAATACTTAATATTAGTATTTAATAATGAATAATAATAACTATTTTTTCATTTAGAAGATTCTGTTTTAGTAACACACCACAAGAAGTTATTGTCAAATGTGCAAAAGTCAATGTGGCCCAGTTAAAAAGCAACAACGCAGTGAAAGGGTTAAGAGAAAAGCAAAAATCTTCTGTTTGACTGGCTATTTTGACTGTAAAGGACACATCATGCAATTAGAGGAAACTTTTACACAGTTATCACAGATATAGAGTAAAACCTCATTACAACGCGAGGTCTGAGACATCACTAAATATGGCGCAATAGCGGGGTTGGCGGTAAGGCGAGGTTCATTAATATGAAAGCCATTTTACTGTGTAACCACTATATTGTTTCTTAGTTAATTTTCATAAGTGAAAAATAGTATAATATTATTATGTGTGTTATATACTGTATATTTTTGCTGCATAAACAATACAGGTGTAGTTCTACAGTGATACATTGCAAAACTTTTACCTAACACACCCTGGAGAAACAATCTTGTGAAATACTCCTTAGTTAGCCTACTGCTGATAAGAGAAATATGCACCCATGCAGCCCACCCACGCATCCAATGTAATATTACTGGACAGTTGGACTACAATTAGCTGCCGCTTATAACTTGACCTTGAGTCAAACAGCTTTTACAGCCGTTAAATTCACATCAGTTTATTCAGTACTGAACCACAGCTATGCAACTCTTGTATTCTTAAAATGCATATTTCTTGCTCAAAACTTGCAGACGAAGCCAGTTAGAAACAATTTTTGCGGTCGCTCAGCCATTTATTATCCAGACTCAACATTGCTCGCCAAGTACATGCCGCCGTGAACATTGTTCCTTTACCCAGAAGTAAGAGGCTTCCCGCAGTGTCTGTTAAGAAATCAGAAGCGGACGGGTGATTTTAACCAAGCTTCCCCAGGCATGTTTTATAACACATCTTATTGTTATAGTATAATGGACACCTCCGGATCAGAAAAAACCGTCCCTTGTATCCGATGTCCCTTATAGCCGAAGTTGAGTAAGACCGAGGGTGTATCTAGACCTGTACTTTTACCCATATTTTTATGAATTATTGCTATACATTCAGTGCAAACGGTATGTAGGAAGCTCCTTCAGTGATGCAATGTATGTGACTGCGGAAACCAAGCTGTTTGAAGGCCGAGTTTGCGAAAAATTGAGGTTAAAAATCGATCAATTTCGCTTTGATCGTAGGGTCCCTTATATGCGAGGTAAATTAACTGGGTTTCTATTACGCGGGACCAGAAGATATCGTCTCTTATAACTGAAAGTCCCTTATATCCAAGTACCTTATATACAAAGATTTTTACATTATAAAAAATGTTACGAAAAATCGGGGCCGGTGTTGGTGGTCCCTTGTAAGCGAGTACCTTATACCCGAGATTGACTGTATTACATTCAAGGAGATGTTGCACGAACATTGCCACTACATGCAATGAAGTCCAAAGTTCACTGCAAACGTTTCTTTTTCAGTTGTACTTATAAGCAGCGGGCCTATTACAAATTGAATTTGTACAGTCTGTACATATATTATTATTAACATCATTCTATTTCGAATATACTTTATATTATAAGTAATTCATAAAAATGTGTTATCAGTCAAGATTATTTTCACGATTAGCAATAAAACAATATAACAGATTAATGAGCCTAGTATTTCTGATAAAATCCATGAGCAGTACAATTTCTTTCAAATTAACATGTTACAATGTAATTTAGAATTGATTGCAACTGTGCTGTGCTTAAAAAATTAAAATCATTACATTCTAAGTATTTAATCCAGTCTCTAGCCATACTAACAATCATCTGTTGGTTTCCTATCAAAGCCTTTTTCCTCGCTGATCTCCTTGCTAAAATATTATATCCATTTTCTAACTGATAACCACTACAGTTATCTGTGATAGCAGCTATATTTCCAATTAGATAAAGCGAAATTGAAATGAACTCCTAAGCTGCATATTGCAAGAGGTGCACACGTATATCCAGGGCCTATTTCAGAGGGGGGAAGTGGGGATACTTCCTGGGGCCTCAACCTCCAGGGGGGCCTCGCGCCAAGGTAACTTTTTTGCTTCATGCGAACATACTGCCTCCTCTCTCCCTCTCTATTCTCTTGAGAATAAAGCAGTTTTTCTTTCAACTGCTCTTTCGTTTAACAAGTGCACAACTCCATATTTCCTCTTCGAAAATGCTTCTTCGGCGTTCTAGCAGTTCAAAAATTTTCTGGGCGTCAACCGTGGTGGCGCCCCCCCCCCCAAGGGGGCCTCACACGCCCCACTTCCCCAGGCCTCGCTTAGGCTGAAATAGGCTCTGCGTATATCACAATACTTGCCAAGTACTAATATTTTTGCACGTTGCTAGAAGAGAGGAACTCGAAGAACGACAAACAAACCTACACCAAACAAACACATTACCTTTTAATATAAATAACCTTGACCCACAAATAAAAATTTCAGTTTTTCTTTCTGGTTGTTCTCTACTAAGTTATGAACAGAACATCATCGTATTTGAGCTGGTACAGTAATATATTTGTTCATCTAACAATTTTAATGACTTAATTAAAATTGGAATAGTTATATTTTGTGATAGATTTGTTTTTCCTATCAAATTTCACTCTTGTAAATTTTGCAGCCCGAGGAATCTTGATCAGCATTTATTTGCTGTTTGCCAAAGACAATGATTTCAAATAAATGCTTATAAAAAAAGTACTAATAATGGTTTAGATATTTACTTATGTAATGAAATTAACACTTCATGAACAATAACATAAAAAATATCAACTGCTTCAAACACAAGTATTTTATTTGTTTTTTTATGTACAATACTTTGCTTATTCTGAGTCTATTTTACATTTCTTTACGATTACTGAACTTTTGAAATCAAACGAAACAAAGGTGAAAAGTTCAGGACGGAGCTGCATTCGAACCCAGAACTTTTGGATTACTACGAGTCTAAGCCCTACGAATGAGTAACTAACTAAATAACTCTGCAGTATAAATTAAATGACTAGATTTTATTTTGGTCACAAATAATTGTACGTTGCGCCATAAATAAACTTTGATATAGATGAGAAATGCCTAATGTGACAGTTGGCAAGAAGTACAGTGAACCTCGGATATAAGGGACACATCGGGACCGGAAAAAATCGTCCCTTGTATCCGATGTCCCTTATAGCTGAAGTTGAGTAAGACTGAGAGTTTATCTAGACCTGTACTTTTCCGTACTTGTACCCATATTTTTATGAATTATTGCCACACAGTCAGTGTAAACAGTATGTAGGAAGCTCCTTCAGTGATGCGAGATGTATGTGACTGAGGAAACCGAGCTGTTCGAAGGCCGAGCGAAAATTGAGGTTAAAAATCGATCAATTTCGCTTTGATCATAGGGTCCCTTATATGCGAGGTAATTTAACTGGGTTTCTATTATGCGGGACCTGAAGATACGTCCCTTATATCCGAGTACCTTATATACGAAGATTTTTATCAGGAAAAACGTTACGAAAAATCGGGACCAGTGTTGGTGGTCCCTTATAAGCGAGTACCTTATACCGGAAGTTGACTGTAAGTGCCACTAGTCGGGCTTGAAATCTCACTAACATGAACAGAATTATGTATTTCTTGAACACACACTCAGAAACATGGACGGAATCTCGAAGGACGTAAAATCGGGCGTACAAATGCAGTTACTGTAGCGGAAATAATGAAATTTGTGATAGTTGAATAATTTTATCTAAATCAACATTCATTTAAAATTTAGCAATCTGTTCATATCAGTTAATAAGACTTATAAATTTAGTTCTTCATTTTAAACGAGTGCTACATTTGTCACACTTTTGAAATTTTTACCAATCTGACATGATTTTGTTGCAATCACTTCATTCATTGTAAGCCTACGTTTTTATGTTTGATCATTTAGACTTTGAATTACCGATATTGAATTTACCGATATTTTTAATTTGAACTAACTCTTTACAACTTTGTATGTGATGTATCATTAATATGCTTTATCCTTGCTGGTCAATAAATTGAAATGAATTGAATTATAGGCAGATTATTTGGGGTTCAATTCACCTTTGGCTACAGTTCCAAAATATCATACAGCACAACAGACAAAGAAAGTGGACTAGAAGTCGTCGTTTAAACTAGTAGAAGGAATGTCGTCCTGTCAGACCACCTCCCAAAGCTCGGCCAATGTAAATCCATCCTTCAGCTTCTCAATGGCGAGACCCAATTCCTCCGAGAAGACCGGTTCTCTGTCCTTTTCCTTCATTCCGTCAGCAAAGTAAGCCGCAAAAGCGTCTCCGTGCTCTTCTCTATCGACCTCGATGTCATCTTGAACCGCTTCGACGACCTGCCCCTGCTCCGCCTGCCCTTTCGTCTCCACTTCGTATTCGATGCCGAAAATCGGGCTAGCAGTGTAAACGCGGTGCAAGCTCTGTATTTCTTTCAAAACTTCGTTTAGCTTTTCCGCGGGGTCGATTCGGAAACCGAGCACGTACCCCCCGCTTTGCAGGGACGTCTCCAACACCAGTGCCAAGCCAAACTTACTGTCTCGGACCTTGACGGATTTCATCTGGAGATACGGAACGCTGACGTTGAATGAGACGTTCATGGTAGCGTACCAGACGAGTCGTACATTTGTGATAATAAACATACCTAGATTACCTTGATCACTAGAGAGATTCCACACCCCGTTAACTTCACTGTACACTTGCTCCTGAGGCAACATGTTCAACTGTCCATTCTGGATTATTGCGCCGCGGAGTTTCAAATCCCTGTACATTTTTGACGATTCGTACGCTTTGTGTACGGCCATGACAGACGTAAATAGACGGGACGTTCCCGGTATGAGATTCGTGAAGATGAATTCGAATCGCGTGTTGTTGGCTTTTGTGAGAATGTACAGCGCTTCTGTTACGCCCCGTAGCTTAGAATTGATGGTTTTGGTGCTGACGTTGAGGATGCAGCTGAGGCCGACAGACAGGTTGATGCGAGTCAGAGCCTGCGAGTGCCAAATCAGACGAAGGCTTGAAACTAGAAGTCTACCTCGGTCGCCGTTGTTTCCTTTTGTGTCTTCGACGGAGTCCAGTCGATCGATGAGAATTTCCCCGGGGCGCATTTGCATTTGAGAGGGTGGAATGTCAAACCTGATGTCGCGATCTTCCCACAAGACATCAAACTGTAAACTTGACATTGCCTAGGATAGAACGGATATATTTAATCAAAAGATGAATATTTAGCAAAGTCAATCTAGCAAAACTGGACCCAATTTCAAACTCTAGGTCAAACAATTTTTTTCAAAAATGATTTATATGAAACAATTATTACCATACATACAGAATTTCACGTTCGCGCCACTAGTTCTTCGCTGTTACATACATTTTGCCATTCGCTGGTTAGACGGGTAATAGCGTCAGCATTTCGAAAACGCATTGCACAAAGAACAGTTGCTGTACCTCTCAGTTCAGATGTCTTACTTTATGACAAACTACACGCATTCAACAGCTCATGCGTGAGCACAGCGGTAAATTTGAATCTTTATCTTAAAACTCACCTAATTTTATTACAACACACTGAATCTTTTACAGTAGCACTGTACTTCGATTTCGCTTTCACAAACCCGTGCAACACACTCATGGAATATTGTTGCTGTTGAAAATTATGTTAGTTTGTGATATCATCAATAGTCGGGCTCGCCCGGCGTTAATTAAAAGTTAAATCTAATAATTGATTATCAGAAACGCTTTCGCAGTATCATTGGTGTTAAAATCTATACTTTTTCCGTACTTGAAAATGGGGTCGTACACTAGCACCCGATTGTTGAGAAGGATTTTAGTAGTGGATAAAAATCTGTGGAATTTGAAGAAATGAGCACCTGAATCAGTGCTGCCTGTTCATTGATTGTTAAGCCCTACCTCAAATTATAACGCACTATTTCAGTAGCTCGAATTTATTAAACACTAAATTACTTGCTCTAAACATACACAACAATGACATTCATCACACTACTTCTTCAGTAGAATTTTACAAGGAGTGACTAAGGACTCACTTTAATTTTTGATTCTTTTTTGAAAGGCAGTAACAGAAATCTTTGGCGGTTTGTTTGGTTTCAGCTTGGATATCCGGTGACGAACTTGCCATGCCGGTTCTTCACGACTACCGCGCTCTCTGCGACCTGAGCATTATTATGTTTTAAAATTCCCGTAAAAGATGACCGTAGAAGTATTTGTTTACTTGTATACTTTATAATTGACGCAACATCGGTAGGTTCATAAGTGAGTGATTTCCTTACATTTACAGGGTTGCATACTACAGCAAAGACAACCATAATTTAATAATTATTATTAAAAACATTGAAAATACACCGATTATAAGTAGTATATCACGTTCCATAACTGTAAGGTTTGTGCCATTTTATCTGTCAGTATCGAGCTACAAGCCAAAACATAGAACAATAGAACTAATGTTTTTCATCAGTTTAATTATCCTCTCCTGCTAAATATATTGAGCATACAATAAAACATAATTACACTACTAATAAAAATGACCGAACTTGCATCTTAAGGTTATTGTTTAACTCCTCTCAGTAGATTTGCGTAGCAAGGTGTATGTAGTTTTAAATGTATGCTTCTCAATAATTATGACTGCTGACAGATTACTCTACTCCATAAGCATCCTATGTTGTGTAACTCAACATGTGCTGACACATTCCACAGATCAACTTTGTAGTGTCTGACTATTAACAATGGCCATGCTTGTAAATTTCTGCCATTACTGCACTATAGCTTACCGCACAAACTGCCGAATAAATTATTCAAGTGCATAGCAGAAATTTATCTGCCCACACCTGGTCCTCTTTTTATCCAGAAATAAATTTTCACATTTCTGTACTGTATAGTCCACTTATAACAAGGCCTGTTATAACGAGCCTTGGGGTGCCAAGAGTAAATTTTAAAGTCCCGTGAAATCTTAGGCTTTAAACCTTGCTTTTACAGCGAGCTCGGGTATTGCGAGCTTATGCTTTATTAGGAAGAATTTTCAGACCCCACGTTTCTACTTCCTTTACATATAACAAGCTTGAATTGGAAGACAACGGGCAATTACCATTTACTCTTTTGTGATAATACAGTTGCTAAGCAGTAGTTCTTACAGAAGTGTTATTTTCATGGTTATGAGCCTATGAGCTTCATATGAGCAAATCATAGGACTCATATGAGC
The DNA here is from genome assembly GCA_030141605.1 of Tubiluchus corallicola. Lineage (NCBI taxonomy): Eukaryota > Metazoa > Priapulida > Priapulimorpha > Priapulimorphida > Tubiluchidae > Tubiluchus > Tubiluchus corallicola. Next base: position 112,804 of record JAQGDQ010000373.1, read on the forward strand.
AAATCATAGGAGTCATATGAGCCCTATGGGCTTGATTTCTATATTGTACAGGCGCTCAAATAAGTGACATCTAATTTTCGGAAGAGGAGATATGACGTGATAAGGAGACCGGGTTCACTGTCTTTTGGAACTCGTTAAAAACGGATTATACTGTAGAATGTCTGGTCATGAAACATCAAGCAGGCCTGTTACATATGATTCATAATTACAGTTTTGCGTAATAAAATAATAAAACCATAATAGTAGAAAAAGACAAAATTTGGGTGAGCAAATACAACAGAGATTTATTATACTGAAAATGCAGAAAACGGTTCACGAATTATTTTACAATGTTTGCCAAGTTTCCCTTTGCCAAAATTTCAGCTAAAATTGTTTGCTCGATAAATGATACATGTCAAATTATTTGTGCAACAAAGCTGCCTTGTTTTTACCAAATTCTACACAAATGATGAAATGAATGGTGTGACCTAGTGGTGCTTATTAACGACAGGTGTGGTCTAATCTGACAACAGTTTCGTACAAGCAACTATTTCACTGTCCGAAGCAGATGATTTTATGCAGTACTGCATGATAACAAGGTATCAATATATGTTAATAAAACATACAGTTATTTAATTAAGCTAAATAAGTACAGAGAAGAATAAATAGGTCGACTGTAAATAGATATGCGATTACAATAAGTGAAAAAAGTAGATGTTGAAACTCCATACACGTACACCATTAATGCAGAACCGGTTTCAAAGTAAGACTATTAAAGGAAAAGTCAAGCCTTGTGGGAAGTGAAAAAAGTAGATGTTGAAACTCCATACACATACACCATTAATGCAGAACTGGTTTCAAGGTAAGACTATTAAAGGAAAAGTCAAGCCTTGTGGGAAGTTAGGTTTATTTCAATATTCCACCAATGATGCATTCATTGACTGAAAAAAATTTTGAATCGAATCGAATTTCAGCATTTGAAATCCGAATCGAATTCGAATTGTGTTTGAAACATTTTCGAACCACTAGCAAAAGGTGGTCTTACAAAGATCGTGCATTTTATTTGAATTAGTTCTGCAGTAAAACCAATATTAGTTTTGCAAAGATACTGCACTAAATTATGCTAATTGCGTGACGTTTCAAGCATTTTAATGGTTGAAATGCTGAATTTTTCAAATCTATAAATTTAGATTCGAATCTAATTCGAACTAAAAAAACTCGTTCAAATCATATTCGAACGCTCAATGCTCATCCCTGCTGCACATTGGTTGTATCAATTAGCTACGCGTTTCATAAACACTTTTCGTAAATACCTTCGTTACGCTTTGTCACGTTTCACTGCTAACAGCAAAATAAACCTAACACGCCAAGCGACTCGTATTTTCCTTTAACATTAAAATAGTCCATAAGGAAGTTTGTTATTATCGTAATTAAGATGCTTGCAGGAGTACGTGTTACAGTATTTTTTACAGGAAACGTACATTTCTTGAACAAATGCGACTAACTGTCGAATGACTCACCCCGGTTTATCTTAATAAATAACAGGCATGTCCTCAATGAGAGAACAAAACTCACTCACTGTTAGTTAATGTGCAAGTTTTCAACGATGTCAAAACTGCAGCGCATTCGGCATACGATGTTTTAATAATAATAATAGTAATAATAATAATAGCAATAATTATAGAAATTATAATCAATCAGTTGTTCTGGTTTATAAATTATATCGCTTGCCAAATTAGAGTTCGGGAAATAATTCACTATTTACAAAAATATTTACGCAACAATATAAACAAAATTGTTTTTCAAAATCAAATTCTAATTAGCCGGGCGGAGCCAAAAAGGGTTACCGTACAAAAGCTTACAAACGCACGTGAATTTAACCCTTTGGCGTCTCGCCAGTGTGAATTAAGCCAACTGTTACAAAAGCAAACATGTTCACCACACAAAAGAGAGAGAGTTCAGTGCTAACAACTTCCGTATTCTTATTTTGTTTATTTCACCCAGGCGTAAAAGTAAGCAACTTCACGCAATTAGTAAACAACGTCCTAAATTAGTAGTAAACGAGTGTTTGCCGATTTGGGAAATTATCCAAAAAAATATTCTCAATGCAGAATCAGTTCACAGATTTTACCGTTTCACAGACTTTAACAACACTGTAAAAACTAATGTGCCAGAACCTATTAATTTCCATCAAAACTAGCCCCTACTTACAACTCCCCCCCCTCCCGTGGAACAACAATAGATCAATGAACCTTAATCCCAGTGCAATGCTAAGTGCAACCCGATTCCCAGGTTAAGTCGAACTAGTTACTAAGCTCATATCTGTTATTCACACCATCTATTATTCAACGTTACAAAAAAAATGTACACGGTATGTTTATTCAGTCACTCAAACATTCACCGTCTAATAGCCAACGCTGACACTAACTATTCAAAAAATTCCTTATGTTGCAATTAACAGTCTGAGTTACTTAGCATCTCACAGTAATTAATCCTGCGGATGATAACGCAACGAACTATCCTTAATGAACAGTTTGATTATGTAAATTAGCTTGACATCAAGAGCAAACGTTAAAGAACATTATGTCATTCACACGCGACGTCTGCCATCCAGGCTGAACGTCGATCATTCATGCCACACACACACTTTCGCACTTCCTTATTTACACACGTTTAAATCAACGCAACTTGGTCGATTTATTAACAAAACTCACTAGAATACAAAATCCGTATTTTGTTTTTTTGATTTTTCGCATCATTTGCGACCAAAGTTCATCGAATTCACAAAAGACCAGAGCTCAAATGGCTAAACAAAGCTATGATTTAACAAAATAACTCAAAACCGCACAGCACACGAAATAATACCATATAATACAAGCAAGGGAGACGCACTTCACACCCTGAAGTCTCTACGCACATCTGGCAGGTCTTTTTACAATTGGACGATCGTTAAGCTAACCTTACGTTACATGACCTACGTGGCAGAATACTGAAAGTAGAAATTAATACAAACTACTTGGTCTCATTGGGTTGCCATTGGCAGATAAGTTTCAGGGTTGCCATGCGTACAAATGTTTATCGAGTAGAATATTTATGGTGAAGTGTTTCAAACTAATATAGATTACGTTTTAAAACGAAACAATAGCATAATTACAAAACAACTCAACGACGCTAGAAAAACAAATTGTGTGCAAAAACCTACACAAACTGTAACGTTAAAGCGTGTAATTACGTTTACGAACTCAAAAGGAGAACAATCCGCCATGAGTGACAAATGCATTGACGTAGCAGATGTTCCCAAAAAAAAAACGGAAGCCGATTGAGAAGTTTCCGAAGTCTTGGCTTATCGGATGCTGACAATTTTGCACGTGATCAATACTAAACCATTTCTAATCCAGAGTTTCCACTTACGAAAACAAGAAAGTGGCAATCTTGTGACATGGAGCGCAAAAACACAGTCTGTCCGTGCTTGGAGGAAACTGAACAGTTTGCGTGAAGAAGAAACACTCGGCATTCGACGCCAATCTTGAAACACCCGTTTGTTTTTGTTGACAATTACCTAAACAGATACTAGAGACCATTTTATAACACTAGAGACCGACACTGTAGCTTCGTGCAAGCAAAAACAAGGCAGTAAACAATCACCAGCATTGTCGTGCCGTTTAGTTGCTTAAATGCATCAGCCTGTTTCCGCGGCAACAGCATAAATGATGAGCTTGCAGACGTCACCCTTTTTACCAAGTGTTTTTTTCAGTCTCCGGGTCGACGTCAAAGAGTTATAAAAAAAATAAGCAGCACCGTTAAATATTTATATCACCGACAAGATGAACAGTTCACTTGTTGCTAGGAATCAGCCGATTTCTTTTCGATCACATGACCACTGGCAGCCTGTTCTACCTGGTGGCTGCTAGTGGTACTGTTGGGAGCTTTAATTATCACATCTGTCTTGGGTGCGGCATCGGTCGCAGTTCCATGTTGGTCTGGGATTGAAGTAAGCCTACAAAAAATAAAAACAATTTTTTAAAGGACAAGAAAAGGGGTACCTGAAGTAGATTTCAGAAAAATCGCCTTAAAAATTCCATTACTTTATGCATATATCGTACTAACGTCAAAAGGAATTTTTGTTTGATTTCGTTTTAAATCTCCAACAATGTTGTTCCGAAGTCTTTATTACATGACGCCATATACGCACAACGTAAATCAGGGGAAGCAAAAGACAATGTTAAATTATGACCCAAAAAAACTTTCCATGCAAAGCTATATTACTTAGCATTTCGCTTACCTGCTGGAAAGACTTATGTAAAGAAAAAATTATTTAAAATGTTTGTGCCAATTGGTAAAATGCCATTGACTCACCCGCTAGGGTGCGCCACACACTAATAAAAATCGTTTTTCTATTGTTTTGATATAATTCTATGTTTTGATTTGATTTGGCAATTATGGAAAACACTTGTTTAACCTATATTGCCACAGTAAATGTGCCACCTGGCTAGAGTTCAGTGCACAGAGTTTGGAGATTTGCTTATTTGTCTGCTTGCATAACAAAATCGTCCATAAGTCAGCAATTAACGTTTTCTAGTTATTCACATATCCTGAATCTCCATTTCATGAGGATCATTTTGATACCAAATTCATCGCTCTGCGTTATTTCTAAGCTGAGATAATCCACGTTGATTGAAGTTGAGGTGCAGGCTGCACACTGAAAAACGTAGCTTTGAGAAAATCACTGTTAAAGTTTGGCATTGTTTTTTGTTGCGTTTCTACAAAACACTTAGCAACCACACAAATGTTGGTTGCTATGGACTTTGCGAGAAGACATTGATAATAAATTCACAGTAGATGGCTCTTCCTGACGAAGATCTGGGCTTGGCAACAAAAGGAACCAGAAGCAAAATAACAGCTTAAATGAGCTGCTATCGGAGTTTGAAAATACAAGTTTTTTACAATTGCAGTTCTAGTTTCTAGCCAGAAAAGTGGATACGGGGTTATAAAATTGGATTTTTAGTATTTTTTGAACATTTCCTTGATAAATTTTCTTGGCGTTAGACAACAAAAACACAAGAATATAGAAGTCCAATACGTTTAGCATTTGTTTTTTAAAAAAGCAAAAAATTGACATTTGACCAAATTCTTGATGTATTTTACTATGAAGCATCATAAGGTAGTTTTAACAACACTGACTTATGGACGGTTTTGGTTCACAAGCACACAAATATCCCATGACAGGCAGAACGCTTTTCATTCATTTTAGCGTTAACTACAGCAGATTTGAACTGTGACGCTTATTTGACGTCAACAAATTTCACCAAGTACGGAGAAACTCTTACCCTGTTAAAATGTTCAGCTGGGAGAGCGATTCGGGAGGTGTAGCAAGTTCGCCCGAGGACAAGCACTTCAACTGGGGCGATTTGGCCCGGGCACCCCTTACCATCTCCTTCCGTTGCGTAATGAACTCCTGCCGCTCTTGCTGGTGCTTCTCATAAAGTTTTTTGATTTCTTCCTGCTGCCTGAAAAACGGAAATAAATTTACGATATAAGTTAGATCAAAGCTGGCGCAAGCTGGTTGCCGTGCTTAGTATATACGAGAAAGTATGGGACAAAACTTCATATTGAGAGTTTTTGAAGCTTGAAGGTTTTTAAACTTATTTTGTGACCCTGTCATTCGTGACAGCAAATGCTTAGTTCACTCATATCTCTGTTTGCCGAACCTCGCTTTTACGGATATTGGAAACTCGGACAAAATCTGGACCGTTAAGAGCCCAGCATACATATTTTGCGAGCTGACCGCTAGTTGATGGTCCGTCACTTTGTTTACATTTACGTAGATCAGTATAACCACATGTATATCTCCATGTATAAAAAAATAGTCAATTAAGCGGAGTTATTTGTATAATGCAAAGTTATCTGACAGTTTTTATATATTGTGTACTAGACGTTTTTGAGACAATTAGGTGATTGATTCTACATTACCGTGAGTCCAACACACCACGCTTACTGTATTAGTTTAGTATTGGTAAATATGGACAATCAGCAAATTCGGACGGACCACGTTTTTGTCTGGCAAACCCATATATGAATGTAAGTTCTTCTGCAATGCCAACTGAAAAGCGGTGATCTAGTGTGTACACAACAGTCGCCCGTACAAATTTGGTATCCGTTTTAATTTTTGCGTCAGCCGATTTTGGTTTTGAAAATGAATAACTGCGAGAAAAGTCAGAGAATCTGACGACTCTTAATGTAGAGTGTAAAACGTAATTCTCTAAACTAACAGTGTAATTGATGTCAACTCTTGCCAAAAGCACACTTTAGTGGTAATTGCCAAGTTCTCAACACACCTTTATGCGGCTAACATCAACCTTGCTCACCATACCTTTATGTGGCTAACATCAACCTTGCTCACCTCACCTTTCGTGGCTAACATCAACCTTGCTCACCTCACCTTTCGTGGCTAACATCAACCTTGCTCACCATACCTTTATGTGGCTAACATCAACCTTGCTCACCATACCTTTATGTGGCTAACATCAACCTTGCCCACCACACCTTTTCATGGCTAACATCAACTTTGCCCACCACACCTTTCATGGCTAACATCAACCTTGCCCACCACACCTTTCGTGGCTAACATCAACCTTGCCCACCACACCTTTCGTGGCTAACATCAACTTTGCCCATCTCACCTTTCGGGGCTAACATCAACTTTGCCCACCACACCTTTCGTGACTAACATCAACTTTGCCCATCTCACCTTTCGGGGCTAACATCAACTTTGCCCACCACACCTTTCGTGGCTAACATCAACTTTGCCCACCACACCTTTCGTGGCTAACATCAACTTTGCCCACCACACCTTTCGTGGCTAACAACAACTTTGCCCACCACACCTTTCGTGGCTAACATCAACCTTGCCCTCCACACCTTTCGTGGCTAAAATCAACTTTGCCCATCTCACCTTTCGGGGCTAACAACAACAACTTTGCCCACCACACCTTTCGGGGCTAACATCAACTTTGCCCACCACACCTTTCGTGGCTAACATCAACTTTGCCCATCTCACCTTTCGTGGCTAACAACAACTTTGCCCACTACACCTTTCGTGGCTAACATCAACTTTGCCCATTTCACCTTTCGTGGCTAACATCAACTTTGCCCACCACACCTTTCGTGGCTAACATCAACTTTGCCCACCACACCTTTTGTGGCTAACATCAACTTTGCCCACCACACCTTTCGTGGCTAACACCAACTTTGCCCACCACACCTTTCGTGGCTAACATCAACTTTACCCACCACACCTTTCGTGGCTAACATCAACTTTGCCCACCACACCTTTCGTGGCTAACATCAACTTTGCCCACCACACCTTTCGTGGCTAACATCAACCTTGCCCTCCACACCTTTCGTGGCTAAAATCAACTTTGCCCATCTCACCTTTCGGGGCTAACAACAACTTTTCCCACCACACCTTTCGGGGCTAACATCAACTTTGCCCACCACACCTTTCGTGGCTAACATCAACTTTGCCCATCTCACCTTTCGTGGCTAACAACAACTTTGCCCACCACACATTTCGTGGCTAACATCAACTTTGCCCACTTCACCTTTCGTGGCTAACATCAACTTTGCCCACCACACCTTTCGTGGCTAACATCAACTTTGCCCACCTCACCTTTCGTGGCTAACATCAACTTTGCCCATCTCACCTTTTGTGGCTAACATCAACTTTGCCCACCTCACCTTTCGTGGCTAACATCAACCTTGCTCACCTCACCTTTTGTGGCTAACATGAACCTTGCCCACCACACCTTTTGTGGCTAACATGAACCTTGCTCACCTCACCTTTTGTGGCTAACATGAACCTTGCCCACCACACCTTTTGTGGCTAACATGAACCTTGCTCACCTCACCTTTCGTGGCTAACATCAACCTTGCCCTCCACACCTTTCGTGGCTAACATCAACTTTGCCCACCACACCTTTCGTGGCTAACATCAACTTTGCCCACCTCACCTTTCATGGCTAAAATCAACCTTGCCCACCACACCTTTCGTGGCTAACATCAACCTTGCCCACCTCACCTTTCGTGGGTAAAATCAACCTTGCCCACCACACCTTTCGTGGCTAACATCAACTTAGCCCACCACACCTTTCGTGGCTAACATCAACCTTGCCCTCCACACCTTTCGTGGCTAAAATCAACTTTGCCCACCACACCTTTCGTGGCTAACAACAACAACTTTGCCCACCACACCTTTCGTGGCTAACATCAACTTTGCCCACCTCACCTTTCGTGGCTAACATCAACCTTGCCCACCACACCTTTCGTGGCTAAAATCAACCTTGCCCACCACACCTTTCGTGGCTAAAATCAACCTTGCCCACCACACCTTTCGTGGCTAACATCAACTTTGCCCACCACACCTTTCGTGGCTAAAATCAACCTTGCCCACCACACCTTTCGTGGCTAAAATCAACCTTGCCCAACTCATATTTTCATGGCCACTGCTCCTAAACCTTTGTCCACCGCACCGTTTCATGGATGGACGCCACTCGTCAACATTTGTCTAGTGTACATTTTTATGGCCGCCACTCGTCGCGAACCGTACACTCATGGTCACCACACATTGGTCTTTGCCAACCGCACATTTTCGTGGTGGCCACTCGTCCACCCTAGCCCACCGCATCGTTTCGTGGTGACCTCCGAAGTTATGACCACTACTAAATAAATATTATGATCAAAGTAATGGATGACAGTCACGCTGCATCTACGGTGACTATACATGTCTTCTTAAATTAGACAGATAACCATTCAAGCACAGAACAGGACAGACACCGGCAAGTTCCTAGCAAATGTTAAAACCACACAAGAATGTTCGAGATGTTTTTGCAAAATCTTTGGGCAAGAGTTAATGCTTTTCTTCATGAGAGTGTGATGATGATTTGAAATCAACTAAAGACTCGTTTGTGATCATTACTAAAAAACAATCTTCAACGAGATGACAAAACGTAATTCACCTTACCTGTACACAAGACTGTTGTACTCCGTGTCATCTACATCAGAGTCATCTACCGGTTCAGCGGCAAACTAAAAAAATAGAAACAATAAAATGTAGTAATTAAGCTGCAATTGAACTAATATAGTTACAATTATAGTCATACATGCAGTTATATAATGATAGTTACGAATTATTGGCAGAACATTGGTAATGCGCAATTAGCAGAGATTCTACCTCAAAACTGTTCAAAGAAAGTGACTTAATTTTACAATTCCTTTAAAAAAACACTGGATAATACATTAACTATACATCCACACATGTGATGTATTAGTTAAAGAAACAAGATTGCGCTTCATACATAACACATTAACGCTTCGTTTCAATCTACGAAATACTGCCTAGGTAATACGAAATAAAAATCTTGAAATATTTATTTTAAACAGACGACTAGCTAAAGAACAGGAGAAAACCAGATAACTAAAACATCAGCACCCAGGTGGCAGCAGCAGTAGACAACAAGAAGCATGGAGGAACGAAACACGGTCATTCTTCTAGAAAAATTGGACTATAAAATTTATATAAAAGGGAATTATGAAATTAAATATTTCAAAAAAAAAAAAAAATCAAACAAAAAGCTTAAATAAAGTGAGAACCAGGTCCTTTTTTGTAAATTCAGACATACTATAGTATAGTATGTGATATGATGAAAGACATGATATAAACATCCATTACACGTCTCCTAGGGAATAGTGGTGATCTCGAGCGGAGCGAATAGCAATCATAATTTTACTTGTTACTTTAAAGCGCAAAAAAACACTCTTCATAAATAGAACTTAAAAATTCATTTTGAAATTTCACTTATATGCTGCCTCATTGCATACAGAGCTTGCGTTTGCAACAACGCCTGTGTAAAACTCGTAATTTAAACACCCGCGATGACCGTTAGGTACATTTAAGTAATTTGAAACATGTTTAGATTAGATTGCGAAAAGTTTGATAAAATAATCAGAGCACTCGTAGCAAATTCTTCACTGACTAAGCAAAATTTCAAATTACATTATCTTGTCAATAAGATCATTAATGTGCTTTTGGTGAATCAGTGGTGCACACTGGGATGGCAATACATTCCAACATTTAAATTACATAAGTCTATCAAACAGGTAAGTGTGATGCTTTGCAATATAACTTTGCATGTAAATTTCTTTGGGATTTTTTCTTCCATTTTAAACTTCAGCCCTCCGTACAGCGAGCAAAAATTGAAACAACACGTATAAAGAACTTATTTTGAAAAATTAAAAAAGCGCACAATAAACACAGTCAGTTATGCCAGTAAAAGAAAAGCAAGGTAAAAAGAAATAGAATAAAAAGGAAGTAGTTGTACAGCTGTAGTGTGGCTGCTTTAATTTAGCTGGAAATTTGGAAGTATTTCAGAGGGTCAATACTCATACTTACAGTACTCATGCACACAGTACTCACATTTGCAGAACTCACATTCGCAGTACTCATGCTCACAGTACTCACATTTGCAGTACTCATGCACACAGTACTCACATTTGCAGTACTCATGCTCACAGTACTCACACTTGCAGAACTCATATTTGCAGTACTCATGCTCACAGTACTCTCATTTGCAGTATTCACAATCACTCGCAGCACTTACACTAACATTGCTCAAATTCACAGTACTCACACTTGAGTACTCGCTATCACAGCATTCACACTGACAGGACTCACGATACTCGTGCTCATAGAACTGACACTTGCAGTACTCAGACTCACAGTACTCACATACAAAGAACTCACACTAACAGTACTCACGCTTGAGTACTCGCTATCACAGTACTCACACTTGTGTATCACACTAACAGTACTCATGTTCACAGTACTGACACTCGTTGTACTCACACTTAAAATGCTTACACTGCTCACTGCTCACACTTGCGGTATTCACACTAACAGTACTTACACACTCACACTTGTGGGTATGCACACTAACAGTAGTCACAGTACTCATGCTGACAGAACTGGCACTACTCACGCAGCACTCGCACTCACAGTAAAACAGCTTAAAAAAACTCTATTCACTGTTATCAGAAGACACGCAACGACATTTTTGTCTTGAATACACGACACAGAGAAAGAAATTAAAAATTGCCTGTGAAGTTAAAACGGTAACTCGAACCTAATGCATTAGATGTTAAAAGCATTAATGCACACATCAATGCCTAAGGTAGCAACGCCACACTGGTGTTTAGTTAGAAATGCCATGGCGACAATGCATTAGTACCTTTCAGAAGCCTAGGCAAAGAGCAGACAGAACAGCTAAGTGCATGCGAAAATAAAACCAAAGATAAAGAGCTCTGAAAAACGTACCAAAGCAGTAACTGCAGGCGTGTAGAATGACGATAGCGACTGCTTTATGTCAGCTGACGAAGCCTTGCATGAACTAGATGTCGTATTTGAAATATTGTTCGCTATTTTGTCGACCAGTTGCGGCCGATAGTAAAAAAACGCCCTGGTGTTCGATAACGGCAGGTACGGTTCGACTTCGGTTTCGTCTTCGCTCTCGCTACTCTGGATCGGTGGCAGGGCAGAAGTGGCAAGGCTGGAGAAGGGTCGGGGTGGACTATCTGGAGGTTCTTTAAGCGATGGAGACAGCCGATCTTGAGCAGCTTCTGGCCTTCTCCGCCAGTGGATTTGACGGAAGCGATCTTTGGGCAGCGGACTAATTTCGGAAGATAAGGAAGCTATTTTCCTCAATTGTTTACCGTTCTCTTGTTTAATACTGTCACCGAAAGCACCCTCGCTACATTGGTACGTGTCATTCAATACCGCAGAGTCGCTGACATGGCGTCTCCTCTTTTTTCTTACAAACGTTGTGTCGTCTTCGCTGGTGATCGGCGGAGATTCCGTGTTCCATCCATCGGTAGCAGAAGGAACGGGCGAAAAGAGTTCTAGTAATTTATCTCTCGCCTTGTGGACGTCGCTATCGGTGAACATACCCAAACGTTTGCGACGAAATTCCGAAAGATTGCGCGCAATTTTGGCAGCTTCAGCGCCGTGCCAAGTTGCGTGTGTGTTTCGTGGAACACCGAGAACCGACATCTGGTCTTCGTTCGAATCGTGTTGCACATTAATGTAACTTTGCGAATGAGTTATAAAATCGGGCGAAGTCGCACGCGCACTTCTCACCGGGGTGCTACGGCCGGACTGTCCAAATATCTTGCCAAGCTTGGCTTCGAGCGCCCTTACCATCGAAACTTGTTTTCTCTCACCAGGCGACACAAGAAACTGTTCATCAGTTCTGAAATCCGTCACATTAGGACACTCTGACTGGGAGAGAGAACGTTGTCGTGTCAACGGAGATCGTCGGGGCGACTGCACAGGTGTTACAGGTACTGCGTCAGAAGTCGGAGAAAGCTGTGACGAGAAGTTAACAGGCGAAGTGCAGTAGGCGGGGGAAAGAGGTTCGGGGGGTGACGTAATTTCCTCGAGTGGGCGTGCTAAAGCTTGCACGGGGGCAACATCCGTGCTTGTAGCCGCTGCCGTCACGTTGCCAGAACTGACGCTCCGAGGACGCAAGATGTGCATCAGTTCTTCGTTCAGATGTGCCGTTGTGCTCGGCAGACCATATGGCGCGTTCGCAAGCCTGGCTCGCTGTTCAAGCTGCTGCAGCGACATGTCGGAAGATACTGCCGCCAGGGCGGAATGCGAACGCAGCCTGCCCGAATCCGGCATCATTTGAGACTGTAGAGTCAACGGAGTCGGAGCCGTCTGGACCGGTGGAAGACGGGAACCCGATGGATAGGGATGTCCAGAATGGGCCATATGATATGGCACAGCAGGCGATTGAAAAAGACCAGGCACCATTTGTACAAAAGGCATAGGAAAGCCACCCCAGTAGTAGCAAGGGTAACTCAAATAACGCATAGACTGCGGATCCCAAAAATATTGCTCTTGCATTGGCGGGTACGGAGCACCAACGGCCGGAGCCGGTTGAGGGAGCATGCTCACATTCGCGTGCGGTTCGCTCGTGGGCGGACCGGTATCTAGTTCATGCAAGTTTGGTGTTGCAACGTTGCTGCATTCCAGGGCTTTCCCGGTGCTGCCACCAAGGGACCGTTCCGTGCAGCTCTCTGGTTGCTTTTCGGGCTGTGAGAGATAGAAAGAAAGAAGCGCGTGAGAAAAAAGAAAAACAGAAGTCAGATAGTTTTAAGATGTTGATTGAACCCTGCAACTGCGAACATAACGGAAAGACAAACAAACGCAGAGACGAGTTCCGACAAGTTACCATAGTAACGTGCACGACAGACGGAATGAACAGATGACAACATTCACACGTGTTTTGAAATTGCGTGTAATTTTTTCGCTAATCTATAATCAATAATCAATCAATGGCAGAAAGTTTTACATTACATTTATACTATGCTTCACCTAGCTAAAAACAATACATCGTAAGCTCACTTATATTAACTGCTAAAACGTAGCTCAGACATACACTAAATAGGCAAATCCTCCTAATTCATCCTGAAAAGGAAAAGGTCGTACTAAGCAGTGGGAAAATACTCGTGTCACATAAATCTCCCACTGGCTACGGTCTCCACTGTGTTAAGCTTATCGATTTTTCTGGACAGTTTTGTATGAAGGTTCGGTTCAAGAGTTTTTGGTACACTCATATCCCGGTTTGCCGGACAAAATTGGAGAGACATCGGTCCAAATTTGTCTAAAACCTGTACTAACTGATACCAAGCTACTATAGTAAGCACCGTGTATTAGACTCGTGCAGAATCAATCGCCTAATTGTCTCAAAAACGCCTAAGTACGGGCCGCTCCTATGCAAAAGTATATAAAAACTATTGGCAATTGAATTAAATAACTCCGCATAACTATCTCTATATTTTTGTATATAGAGATATACACATGGTTACACTGATGTAATGATATAAACAAAGTGACGGCCCGCCAACTAGTGATCAGCTTGCGAAACAAGGGAGTGTGTCCGTAGTATGCGGTACTTTCAATGGACCATATTTTGTCCAAATTTTTCCATATCCATAAAACTGAGGCCCGGCAAACCGAGATATGAATGTATATCATCGGAAGTTTTGCTGTTACAGAGGACCCCATGCAAACAGAGGTTCGAAAGAGAAGCAAAGGAGACGACATACTTCTAGTTTCTTGGCAGCTTCTAGTAAGTCGGACGGTTTGAGAGACTCCGCAAGATCCGAAGCACTTTCAGTCGTCACGTGGTCCACACAGGTCTGGACACGAAAGCGCCCCCTCTGAGTAACTACGGGAACAGAGAAAGCACCGTGTATGCCTAAAACAAGAACAAGAAGAAACTGTGTTATTGTTTTAAACATATATTTCATATTTTATTGGGAAATTACAATTATAATACACAAACTATTTACAAAGATATAAATACTTACATATACAGTAAGTCCTTGCTTAACGACTCCCCGTTTAACGTCGTTTTGTTTTAACGACGCCGATCATTTGACATGTTTTTTCACTTAACGATGCGCGTTTCGCTGTGACGACGATTTCCATTACTTTGCTCGAGGCAAATTTTTATTTGATTAAGAAAGTTTTTACCTAATTTGATGCATTAAAACAGCATCAATTGCGTTATTCTCTTTTAAAAACGCATTAGTAATGTAAACAGTGTAATTATTATACATGTTTTTGCTTCCTGACTGATTACCGACATCACTACTGTACTACGAACAGTTTGTGTGCCAAGTCACCAAATAAGTAATTTGCCTGCAACCGGTTGCCGTAGCAACCAGACTAAGTATGCAGATAAAATTCTCAAGGTCACCAAATAAGTAATTTGCCTGCAACCGGTTGCCGTAGCAACCAGACAAAGTATGCAGATAAAATTCTCAAGGTCACCAAATAAGTAATTTGCCTGCAACCGGTTGCCGCAGCAACCAGACTAAGTATGCAGATAAAATTCTCAAGGTCACCCCAGGGCTTACTCTGCAGTGTTTATTGATCAAGCACTATAGTTAGGTATTGGTAAGTAAAATATATAGGTGGTTTCAGGCAAACAGCAAGACATTAATCAGTAGAAATATGAATAAAACTCATAGAATCTTTAACTTATATATTTAAAGCAGTATTGATTTTTGCTTCTGGGACGTGTCTCAGTTCTTTCACATTACTTTCTATGGAAGTCTCGGCTTCGTTTAACGACGTTTCGCTTTTTGTTGGAACGCACTAGCGTCGTTAAGCGAGGACTTACTGTACAGCACAATAAAAACATATACTACGTTAATAAGAGTACAATTATAGAAGTCAAAAGTCAGTTATATATATATATATATACATATAATCAGGGTGCATAAGATTATGGATATGTATAAAATAAATAAAATAGCTTATTTTATGGATTTTTGAAATTTTATTTTATGGACATCAATAAAATAAGAAATAGACTCTATCTGGAAAGAGATGCCCAGGGGGAAATCAATTAAAAAGTAAAAACAGGAGTGCTTGAAACGTGTTTTTAAACACGCAGCACTTAGTTTTAATTTTATCGGTTTCGTTTTAATTTTTATCTGTTTCATATCACTTCAAATTTAGTCAAATTTTACGAGACAATGCCTTGTAATTCATCACTTCAGTTCAAATAATTCATCTATTTGGTACGAATGCAGAATGCCCTCTAGGCTGAAGTTTCCGATCCAATGCCTGTATTCAGTTTTGATTGCCTTATTTTGTATAAAAAATCAAAAAAAATATTTTTTTATTTTATGCATTTCTTATTTTATGGATTTTTCAAATTTTATTTTATGGATTTTTGGTCTTATTTTATGGATATCCATAATCTTATGCAGCCTGCATATAATATATACATGTATACATATAAATATAAATATATATATATATATATATATATATATATATATGTACAGAGAGAGAGTTTTTTTTTAATTTACAATAATTACATCCTGGAACTGAAACATTTTAAAAGAAAATTACAAACTATTTGGAGAATTTCAGAGTTGTTTGAGCCAAATGACCTGCAATATAAACAGCAAATTATGGCTCATATTACAAATATTTATGTCAAAATGTGGCCCTGACATAGTGGCATAATTTGTCTCTTACACTAAACAAACACGAACATAAGCATATAATGGTTATGAAGTAATCGGTGCTTTAAAAATCATGAAAATGCCAGCCATTTGTAAGAGACAAAAACTGCTACAAGACGTATGCGTATGGCACCCATCCATCTCTCCTGTGGATTTATGGTTGTTTATATGTGAAAAGAAATACAGTGTTACTTGAGGCGCATTAGTAGCACAATTATCTAGTACCTACATGGTTAGATTTTGCCTTAAAATTTCATCCCTCGAAAAAATGGAGACGTGAAAATAAAACAAGCGATTGACAATATAATACCTTGTATAGCAGACGAATCAGGAACAACATCCACCGGAGCCACTGCCACCGTCACTGTCGTCGTCGTACTAGAATCGTCCGACATGGTTTCCTAAAAGAAAGATTTACATTAATCAACGAAATGCCTCTGACGGTTAACGAAGTCAACAGTTGAAACCTTCTATTAAAGAAACTTACGATAAAATGCGGAGAAAAGATAACAAAGTAATTCTACTTCCGCTTAACGGCAAATTTAATGGCTCCTTTACGTGAAGACGTTGCCGTGAATGGTGTGAATCTAGCTTAAGATTACTGCAGCTTAAGCTCCGCAAGGAAAACTTCAAACTGCAACAGATGTGCCGGGGACAATGTTACGATGCCGCAAATCTGGGTTACAAATATCATACTATAAGGGTTCCCACAGAATTTTAAAATAAATTTGCCTGACTTTTCCCTGACCAAATACTGATTTTCCACGACCAAAATAAGCAGAAATTGTATTACCATATTCATACATTTTTGTGTATTTATACACATATTGATATGTAATGTGTCGGCACAGTTGCACTAGTTCTAACGAAATTACACTAACCACATTAAACAAACTTTCTTAATCCAATTATTATTTTTGGAACAGAAATCGAAACTGGGAGCCTGTCATAGGAAAATTTTATTTGAACACGAATCGCTGAAAACTATGTTTGGAAAAATATCGGTTCACGGTGATTATTTTTGCAACTCTTTAAAATTTCCCTGACTCTTGGCTCCATTTTCATCATCATCCCTGACTTTTTACCAAATTAACTTTTTCCCTCACTTTAAGGATAGCCTGTATTTTCAAGGATTATCCCTGACCATGGGAACCTTGTACCATGCAACGAGTCGCATTTGCAGCAAATAAATTGTACATTATTGGAAAAGATGCAGTCGTGTCTATATGCCTATCACACAAATTAACGCATGATCGGAAAGTATTGAAACGTGATGAATTTTCCATGATGACTTCAACATAAATAATACATTCGCATCTCAGTTTGACAGACAAAAGCGGGGAGACGTCGGTCCGTATGTGCCAAATGTCCGTATTTTCCGATACTAAGCTAATGCAGTAGGCGCGTATGCCGTGTATTACCTAGTTTGTAGAATTAATCGCCTAATTGTTTCAGAAACATCTAGTACGGGCCACTCCTATGCAAAAGTATACAAAAATTGTTGGCAATTGTCTCAAATAACTCTATAGTAATTGATTCTATGTTTTTATAAATAGAGATATACACGTGGTTATGCTGATGTAATGATGTAAACAAAGTGACAGCCCACCAACTAGTGGTCAGTTCGCAAAACAATGGACTGTGTCCTTAGTATGCGGGATTTTTAAAGGATCAGATTTTGTGCGAATTTTCTCATATCCGTAAAAGCAACGTCCGGCAAACTGAGATACGAGTGCAGTTACATTTTCTTTCACACACCTTTTTGATGATAACTACACTCACTGCAAGAAAGCAAAATGAAATGAGCTTTACCGCAAACTCAAGCTATATCAAACATGCCACGTTTCAGCAGAATTTTGAACGAAAATGAAACAAGCTTACCTGAAACGTTTGCATCATCGTCGGAGCAGCGGAAGCCGCAGCAGAGATCTCGTCCTTGATCGTCGTCACCTTGAACCTTGACTGGATCACCGGCTTCTGAAGGTTCGGCGTCGGAGGCGTATCTGCCACCCAACAGGGAGAAAGATCCTTCCGGGTGATTGCGGGAGGATGCAATGGTACGGACGCGGGCGAGGTCAGACCCGGAGGCGTTCCAGGCGTATCCATGGCGACAGTGGCTGCGGGAGCAGAAAGACTAGGTGTTGAATGTACTCGGGGTTGATATCCCAACAACATTCCTGATGAGCTAGAAAGACTGGCGCTTGACGAATCGGTCCCGACCTCTGCTGGTCGATCGGGCGAGCGAATCACAGGACTCTTCCCGATGGTGAAGGACACCGGTTTGTCGGGTTCGGAGAGCTCAGATGAGCTTACCAGTGATGGTCGAGACTGAGCCGACTGAACGTCCAAAGCAGTAGGAGGTTCGGCGAAGACGAATGACGCCGGCAACGACACTGAAGGCATTATCGGAACATCGGCTAATACTGAAGGTGTGCCGCCATTCAACGTGGCCGCGCTGACATGGTTGCCTAGCAATGTCGGCGGCTGGGATGTGGCCGCTCCGGCGAAGGCGTTCAGCGCTAGGTCGCTAGCGCTGCGCTCCATGGTGGGAGCCACGTCTTTCTTTGACCCGACGACTTGACGAAGGGCTTGAGCCAACTGTTTCAGAGACGGATCGGCGTTTGCGGCACCAGGAGTGATGGGCGTGGCAAAACCCTGGGTCAAAATAGGTAGCGACATTTGATGGCCAAATGCACCAGTCGGAAACGGCAGATTCGGCAACGAAGTGACGGGAAGTTGTACAGCGTCGGCCTGAGGAACTGCTGGCTGTGGAACCGTCGATGCAGTCGAAGGCACCTGCAATGAGTCGGCATTTTAAAAAACTGCTTGTTTTGTGCTGTATGCAAAACCAAATTAGTTTGGAGAAACTAAAACTGACACACATATTTGATGAAAAAAGCCGACAGTCTAAACAAGGCTTAAGAGATATTCCCTTGAAAAAGTACCATCTCGAGCCAATGCCAACCTTAAGTGTATACCTGCGATCATAACCATGTACGAAGCTTAACGTTCATGCTTGCGAAATGAAATTATGTTACAGGATTACTGATTTCCTGTTTTCTTTCTTCTGAACTATCTGCTGCTTCTTGTTTTGCACAAACTATCGCCACTTGTATATTGACTTAGTAACTGCTTGTACCAAGCGGCACCTTATGAATGTCACCCAGTTAAAACAGCTTACTGATTCAGTGAATTATTTTGCTGTAAAAAAAGGTAATGAAAAAGTTGACACAGAGGCAGTAACTTTCGGGCAGTCACTCTGTCTCTGGTGAAGCAAGCTTTAAACTGCTTCAAAGTTTGGCTAATTGGAAAAGGTTATCTCTGATAGTTCATATCTCTCATCACAAGTGTCATGTGACAGAACAGAAAAGCGATTTATCTTAAAATAAACAGACCCGAACTCTAAACCTGCAGTTCAGTGTATTTTTACAAACACAGTGTACTAGAAAGCAATCGTGGAAGAGAACCATTAAAAAGACACCAATAACAGTACATAAAATCATACTTTCTTATACTTCAAAATTTGCAATTGTGAAAGCATAGCTTCAATTTGGTACAAATATATATCCTGCTTATACTGATATACTATTTATTTACTTATTTATATAATATTATTTATTTCAAACAATAATAATGAAAAATTAAATGACATCGAGTCACTTTTACATTGATGAAATCAGAGTACAAAGTGTTAAGTAATCCTTACAAATACTGACTATGCAAAGTTCATTGCAACTGTAAAATCTCGCACAGGTAGGTGGCAAAACTTCCATACAGGTATTAAATCTCCCATCAATAATTTTCTTTAACCCTTTCATTACGGAATGTGGCACACTGCCGCCTATGTTTTTCATGCAAGGGACGGAAGGCGGTAGGACCGCCGCCGGAGCGCAGCACTAAGCGCAGTCACTCGGGCCTCTTTATTTCACTGCTACGGCCATGCAGAAACATTGCAGAAAAGTTTAACAGCCTTGGGATTGGGGTTGCTTTGCAACAAGTAATGCTAACCAGCCAACCAGCATCTGAAGCCAGGTGCATCCCACAATACTCTACTGTATAGTATGTTCCCAGGCAAAATCACTTGTAGATTGTTGATGAAACGTATGTTTAGTTGATTGTTCAGCATTCTTAAGAAATGACTGCATATTATGGATTAGTTTTGTGTCTTTTGTGAAAACTGGTTTCTAAATATAAGTACATGGGTATTTATGATTGTGTGCACGTGTGTGCGTGCGTGAGTGCATGTATGTGTGCTCGCACGTGTGTGCATGTGCAGAAATAAAACCAGTATTTAATATTAGTACTCAATCATAAACAGTTAATTGTTTATTTAGAAGATTCTGTTTTAGTAACACACCACAAGAAGTTATTGTCAAATGTGCAAAAGTCAATGTGGACCAGTTAAAAAGCAACAACGCAGTGAAAGGGTTAAGAGAAAAGCAAAAATCTTCTGTTTGACTGGCTATTTTGACTATAAAGGACACATCATGCAATTAGAGGAAACTTTTACACAGTTATTAGAGATATAGAGTAAAACCTTGTTACAACACGAGGTCTGAGACATCACTAAATATGGCGCTATAGTGGGGTTGGCGGTAAGGCGAGGTTCATTAATAACCAACAACGGAGTGAAAGGGTTAATCAATGACTACTCAAAGACGATACTCTACAGGTAAAAATGTCACGCCCACCTGTTGCTTCTGGCTTCGCAGTTGAGGATTCAGCACCTGCTGTATCTGCTGCAGCTGTTGCTGATGGTGCAGCTGCTGCTGTTGCTGCAGTTGTTGCTGTTGTTGCAGCTTGGTCTGGCTGTTCTGCTGCTGCAACATTTGGTACTGCAACAACTGTTGCATGTAGAAGTGTTGCTGCCACTGTGCTTGTTGGTTTGGATCAGCAAACTGTAGAGGCATCTGCAGGGACAATTGTATTTTAGTTATTTATGATTATTTACTCATTTTTTATTATTTTTTAATTATTTTTAATATTTATTAGTATTCTGTATTGCTAAAATGTTACACACAATGTGCAAGTAATCATGTATTTTTTATCTTAAATCTTAATGTCTTTGCATTGTGTATTATATTGTGTGCATTTTGCAATTTTTCCAATTCATTTGTATTTTGTTTTAATTTAGTTTTAAGTGTATGACACTATTGCATTTATCCGTTTTTCTAAACTTGTTGCATACAAGTTTTACCGTAAATATGATTATAAAATTATTTATAAATTGCAATTACGATTATAAATTACAATTGTGATTATAAAATACAGTAGACATAAAACTAAAATCATAATTACATTAAAAGTTGTACGTAACGGAGTTTTAAAAAACGGATAAATGCAATAGTGTCGTACACTTAAAACTAAATTAAAACTATACACAGATGAATTGGAAAAATTGCAAAATGCACACAATATAATACACGATGCAAGAACATTAAGAATTAAATTAAAAATACATGATTACAAGTGGTATAACAAGAGGTATTACAAGTGGTGATTACAAGACGGTGATAATGAATACAAAGATGATAAACTTCGTTAAAACATGAGAAATGTCAACAGAGTTTAGTACTACCGCTAGACAGGTAACATTACCTGTGTAGGTAGGAAGCCTTGCGGCATTTGTCCTGGAGGAAAGAACGACGGCATGACCGGAAAGCTGCCGGCGGGAACGGTTGCCGAAGCAGTGGGCACCGGAATTTTCGGGGGCGCTTGTGGCTGTTGCTGAGCCGTTGTCGAAGCAATCGTCGTCGTCATCGGTGCAGAAGCGGTAGCAACGGTCGACGTTCCTGCCGAAGCGGGCACGGGCGGGGAACGCGTGCACGGAGCAACGGGGCCCGTATGAGGCACTGGAGTTTGTTGTACCTAAAAAATAAACGAAACCAGTAAATGTGCGTCTTCGATACGCTAAAAACAATTTTCTTTAAAAGATAAGTAAGTAAGTAAATAATTTATTGTCATTATAGCATAATGCATACAATGAAATTTATGTGGTCTTACGTACTGCAGTAACTTATAGAAACAACAAGGAGATTAACATAAATAATTCAATCACTTGTATAGTGACGTAGAGAATTGATATTGGAGATTTACTGAAATTTATTGTTGATGGTGCGAATTGCAACGGGATGGAAAGAATTTAAAGTTCTTGCGGTTTTAGCGTTTTGGTGAGGCGGAGCCTGAAAACTATTCAGTATTTGTCGATAAATGACATTATTCACACACCGCACTAGACAAATAATTTCAGCACACATACACGCACGCACACGCACGCATGCACATACACGCACGCACATGCACACACACACACAATACCTGCTGATGGGCATGTAGTTCTTGCAGTTTCAGCTGCAGTTCACCAAGATTAGTCGGAACCGTCGCACCTCCCGGCGTGTGAGGAACTGTTGGCGTTTGTACTCCGGATGTCCTTCCCTTTTGTGTCTGTTGCACCGGAGGCGGTGCTTTCTGCTGCTGCGGCTGCTGTTGCTGCTTTGAGACGTCGCTAGTGCTGCGCTCTGGCGTCGAACTAGCTGTGAGAGTTCTATGCTGCGAACCGGAGGGGGTCGGTTCGATGGACGTCCCTTCGGAAGACGTTTCTTGCACCGGGGTTACGTGAAAGCGACTGCCGGGAGACTTGGTTATCGGAGATTTGTCGCGAGATGAAAGGCGACGAACTCGAGTCGACTCCGTGGACTCTTTAGCACCAGCTGCTTCGTGTTTCTGCAAAATTAGTAAAGAGAAATTTGTGATAAAATGATATTTACGTAAAGAACACAATATCGTGTTTGTGTATGAGGTTATTAACATAAATGTGTTACACTCATATCTCAATTTGACGGACTTCGCTTATAAGGATATTGTAAAAATTGGACGAAATCTGGACCTTTAAAAAACTGCCACATATTACAAATGCAATCCTATTGTTTTACGAGGTGACCGCTAGTTGGCGGGCCATCACTTTGTATACATCAGTGTAACAACGGGTATATCTCTATACATAAAAATATAGTGTGTTCACAAATGCGTTGTCTGGTACACTTAGCCTCTGACATTTTCACGATCATCATCAATCACTGGAACTGTGAAACGGCTTATTATTGTATACATTATACAATTTCCCTACAATACTGAAATGCATTTCTTTATGTTTTAATCAACCCGCCGTGCGTTTTCTTTTGAAACACCCTGTAGCACGCCTAGACTAAAAATCGTGGATGAAACAAACTGTGAAGGACATACCTTTTCCCCTAATTCGGCGCTTACAGCAAACAGCTCGTCGGGTATCGGGTCGCCACTCTTGAACGCTTTGATGATTTCCGATATCTGATCAATAAATAATGTCTCGTGCTCCTTTGTCAGCAACTCCTCGGCAATCTGAAAAACACGGCATTCCGTTCAAAACTGATTCTAAATGGCACGGCACAGAACAGGGAAACACTACAATACTTAGAAACAATATAAACACTCAGGGGTGTATTAACCAATAGGCTACTACGCTAAAGCACAGGGCACCAAAGTTTGAGGGGCGCCACATTTTAGAAAAAAATTCTTATGTTCCTTGGAAAATGTGTATACTTGTACTTTCATATTCATGTATGACACACATTTTATAACACACCACAGGCAGTTACTGAGCATAGCTTTTATGTAAGTGCCACATAACGAACAGGTGGAAGATATAACACAACAAGCAGTTGCGCAGCCTGCTCGTATATAAGCGCTATGTAAATACATGTAATTAATAACGACCAAGTAGAAACTAGGTTAACAGTGTTTCCAATACACCACAAGCGTATGCTGAGATTTGCTGTTAATAAATACTACAGTACACTACACTACACTACACTGCACTGTACCTAACTACACTGCACTGCACTGTACATAACTACACTGCACTGCACTGTACCTAACTACACTGCACTGCACTGTACCTAACTACACTGCACTGCACCTAACTACACTGCACTGCACTGTACCTAACTACACTGCACTATACTAAACTATAAACATTTGTTATTGTGTTCAAAGTGGACAGTGGCTTGTAAATGAATGTGAACTGACGTTCACTTTCAAAACTGACATTGTTAACTTTAACAAACAATCTATTGTTTGACATATCAGGTCCCAAACAAATGTCGTGACAACAATAATAAATCGTATTAAACCAACTTACGACTTACCAAATTTTCAGCTATGGTGGCTCCCTCGTCTTCCTCTAGATTAAAGATGAACGTAACAGTTTGTTTACTAGTGTCTAGAACGCACTCCGCCATGCCCTCTTCTTTATTAATACTAATCAGTTTTAGTCGGGGCATACGTTCCTGCCCTTTCTTCCTACGAGCGCTCTTTTTCCTTTTCTCGGCAGCTGTTTTATCCGTTGCCGTATCTGACAGTTGATCCCTATGGATAACGAAAAGTGAAAAACATGACTAAAAAGATCAAGGAATCGAGGCGCCAACCCTCGAGTCCTTGCTTAAACTACATACTACACAATTAGAAAAGAGGTGAGCATTCTCTGCCAGAAAGGGAAATTGTATCAAACCAAATTTCAGTATTTTTAATTCGAATCGAATTCGAATTGAGTATGCAAGATTTCCGAACAACCAATAAAAACGAACTTACAAAAATCATGCATATTGCTCGATTTTGCTCTGCAGTAAAACCACTGATAATTTGTTTAAAAATTGTGCACAGAAATGATAGATAAACTGTGCGGATTGCATGCTGTTTTGAACTTTTTAATGATAAAGAATGTAATTAGTGGAAGTGCTGAATTATTCGAATGTATAATATAGGTTCGAATTAAAGAAATTCGCTTGAATCGAATTCGAACGTTCGATGTTCACCCCTACTCATCATGCCAGAATTTGAATGACCTTCATAACAGTCCCAGCCGTTATAGCAGCAGTGATTACTTGACCTCTGTGACCTTTGACCTTTCGTAACTATGGGGATGACCATGTTCGAATGTTTGGCAAATCACGAGGCATTATAATTCCAATCACCCTGGCAAACCCAACAACTTACGTTTCTTTTCCAGACTCGTCACCGGGGGCAATTGTCGCCATGGGAACAGAAGACGTCGTTGATGCTGACAGCTGATCCTGACTCGGTTTCCGCGCCTGTTCGCTGATTTTCTGGGCGGCCGTGATGTCCAACGGTGCATGCTCCTTTCGCTGCAAACAAATGCGTAATTCTAAATTTTGAAAACTTCGCCTGAGAACGAGGACAGAATTAGATTACTCTTAAAAATTTCTACGCCTCATTCTAGTTATCGAGTTTAAACAAAGACCTTAATCTTATTTTATCTTATTCTGTAGTAATTAGCAACAAATTTTGACACAGAGAAGCTGTTAGTTATGCAGAAAAAAAAAAATTTCCACATGGACAAAGCAATTCCAATAAGGTTTAACTGTATTAAACAGGGTTCCCACAGAATTTTAAAATAAATTTCCCTGACTTTTAGCTGATCAAATATTGATTTTCCATGACCAAGATAAGCAAAAATTGCATTACCAGTATACATATTCAAATATTTTTGTGTATGGACATTCACACACATACTGATATATAATGTGTCGGCACAGTTGCAGTAGTGCTAACGAAATTACACTAATCACATTAAATAAACTTTCTTAATCCAATCATTATTTTTGGAACAGAAATTGAAACTGGGAGCCTGTCATAGGAAAATTTTATTTGAACACGAATCACTGAAAAATATCTTTGGAAAAATATCGGCTCACGGTGATTATTTTTGCAAGCCTTTCCAATTTCCCCGACTTTCCACCCCATTTTCATCATTTTTCCTGACATCTTACAAAACTGTCTTCTTCCCTGACTTCCCAGGATAGCCTGTATTTTCAAGGATTTTCTAGAATTTTCCCTAACCGTGGGAATCCTGAATTAACAACAAAAGTGGTTAGCTTTGCAGACAAAAAAATGTTCCACGCGGACAAAGCAAGTTTCAAAACGGTGATGTTAAATGACCATGTAAAAGTCAAATGAACCAAATACCATCCTAGTAAGTGCATTTTGCCATTTTTATTCTAATATTTTCAGCTTGTAATTTAAACGTACAGCCAGTACAAACTTAAATTTAACATTAAACTACAAAGGTGTAAGCTTTTTTTCAAAGTTGCATTTTAGGAATACTGACAGAGTAGAGGGAACAGAACTGTACCAGAATATTCAGGCGAAATTTGAACAAGTATCAGTTCAAGACAAATACAGTCAACCTCGGGTGGTATAAGGTACTCACTTATAAGGGACACGCATTTATAACGGACCACCAATACCGGTCCCAATTTTTCGTAATGTTTTTCCTACGTAAAAATTTTCGTATATAAGGTACTCAGATATAAGGGACTTTCGGTTATAAGGGACGATATCTTCAGGTCCCGCGTAATAGAAACCCAGTTAAATTACCTCGCATATAAGGGACCCTATGATCAAATCGAAATTGGTTAAATTTTAACCTCAATTTTGCACAAATTCGGCCTTTGAACAGTTCGGTTTCCACGGTCACATACATCTCGCATCACTGAAGGAGCTTCCTACATACCATTTGCACTGAATGTGTAGCAATAATCCATAAAAATATGGGTAAAAGTACAGAAAAGTACAGGTCTAGATACACCCTCGGTCTGACTCAACTTCGGCTATAAGGGACATCGGATATATGGAATGATTTTTTCCAGGCCTGAGGTGTCCCTTATATCCCAGGTTGACTGTATACAGAAGTAACTTATACTAAAAATCGTTTTATAGTAGAGAATTTTGAAGTAGAATAAAGAATAAAAGAATTTCAGATGCTTCAGCAAAAAAACTGAATTTCAGCAAAAGGAGACTGAAATAATTTAAAAAAAATATGGATTAAAAATCATTTTTTAGGCATAAAAAATGCTAAAATAGCATCTTATTTCGTCTGCTAATTGCAAATAAAAGGTAAATAATCATGCTAACGAAACTTGTAGTGCCAAACATAATTTTGTAGCTAAATAAACGTGCTAAATAATAATAAAAAACATCAAATAAACAACGTATGCAGTAAACATTAGTTGTTTATTTACGATTGTCTCCATTTTAGCGTGGAGTTCACTCTTGCATTCATTCGCCAACAGTGGAACAAATTCACAATCATTAGTTTTTTAAGCAAAATTTAATCGAAAGAAAAAAATCCGGAAAAAGCTGGATTTGAACCGCGAATCTTTGAGTTACAAATTGTACATTTGTCGCACTGTTAGCTGATAATCTTGCAACGAAAAGTGAAAACCGCTAAAATGTATTCATGACTTAAAAAGACACTAGTGCGGAGTCATTAGTCTATATATAAGCATGCCAACAACGTGAAATAAACAACAACAACAACAACAACAACAACAAATAACTCAATTTTTGGCCGTTTATTTGTTATTTCTGCTAAAGCTAAGAATCTGGCTTAGCAAATAGCCAACCATGCCTAAAAACTCGGCATCTGAATGCAAACTTCTGCGAGTTTCCAGCCAAGCAAGAATGAGAGTCAAACGAGTCGTGCACGTTTGACAATTTTGCTATCTGACGCTAAAAATTTAGCGTCCGAAGTCTCAGCAATAAAACTGTGATAAGCGAATTGTCGAATCGTCTTGGACGCTCTCATTTTGAACAAAAAGTGACATCACTGTGGTACACTTAACCTTTGACCTACAGCAACTGCGTGTGCACAACGTAACTGCGAACGGGCTTATTCTCATTGTCGGAACGCTGACGGTTTAGTCTAGTGGTAACGCGTTTGCTTTCCGTCAGGGAGGTCGTGAGTTCGAACCAGCGGCCGGGTCATACCAAAGACTTTGAAAATGGTACCTGCTGTTGCCCTGCCTGACGCGTGGTATTTAGGGTAAAAGTGGCGTAATAATAGTCTCTGTTATGTAGTTGTAGGTTGTTATTTACAATCGGCGATAATAGCTCTTTGAGCTAATGTTAATTGTTGACCCAAAAGACGACTTTAAATAAAGATTATTATTATTATTATTATTATTATTATTATAGCTTAAGCGAATTGATGTACGATTCCATTCCGTTAAAATGTCCAACTATGATCAACCGACGGTAAACGTTGTCAAATTAAAACTGTCAGTTCGAATGCGAAAATAAAAAAACTTTTGCTCAGCTTTAAATCAACATACCAAGAGAAGCAAAATACGCACACACCTACGAAACAAGCGAACAGTCGGCAGTATGTGAAACATGCAAGAAAGAAATGGTGTATAGAGTTGCCATATAAGTGCAGTGACTCTCATTACCACGTTATGATTTTACATTATTACTGGTCTATTTCACCGGAAAATGACTAATAAAAATCGTTTAATTTTAATTGATTATTCTAGTAAGTGAAAGCTGTCCAAAATGAACGAAATTCGTCGGAGATGTGCCGAAATAAACATTTTTGCGAGGAAGATTCCGACAAAGTAATTTTAGTTGGTTTACGAGTTAATAATATTCTTTAATTTCAATTTTACAAATAGGGCTAGACCCAAATTTAAATTTAAATCAAAATTTTCGCCTACGTACTTTGAATTCTAGCACCTTGTGATCACATAAGAGAGTAGCCAAGTGGCTTTACGCGTTTGAGAAAATTTTAGGAAAATAATTCTAGTTAACAAGAAATGAATTGATTTCGATTAAATAAGAAATAAGAATAATAAAATGATAATATTAAATAAGACAGTAGCCATTCTAGTTAACAAGAAATGAATTGATTTCGATTAAATAAGAAATAAGAATAATAAAATGATAATATTAAATAAGAGTAGCCACGTGGCTTTACGCTTTTGACAAAATTTCCGGAAAATAATTCTAGTTAACAAGAAATTAATTGATTTCGATTTGATATCTTGTTTTTTGCAAAATCATAAAATTTCACTGCTTGTACAAATCTATGACTGTCTACGGCTAAATTAACCAGTTATAATCGGTTTTCACTGCTAAACTCAATTCTAGTTCCTCAAACCGTCTACGGGCGACTACGGCGACTAAAGAGTCACGGTGCTCAACATGTGCCAGAGAAAAATAAATTACCTTCGCCTGAAGGCGCCGTGAAGGAGAAGACCACACTGGAATGACCTTGAAAAGCACACAGTTCAAGGTCAGCACGTCAAATAAACACAACAGCATAACATAATGACTGTTCATATACTGGCTGTTAACTATGCAAAAAACGCGGGAGTAAAAAAATATCCCTTGGCTGCCATTAAAAAATTCGTTTTTTAAACTCGATACATGCAACCGGACATGTCAAACCAGTATATGAACAGTTTCATAAAGAAATACCATCAATATACAAAATATACAACAATGAAACAAACATTTCTGATTTTCGCTCAATTGCTTCTCAAAACAAAATACACTTCCTTGAATATCATTATTGCTTAGTATGTGGCAAAAAAAATCAATTTGCTTAGTATGTGGCAAAAAAATCAATTTCTATTTGCTTAAGATGAGGTCACAATTTTGCTTTAGTAAAAAAATCAAAATAAATGCACGAAGATAGTGAGATCGAAAAACCAGTAAACTTGTGGGTCTGTTTTAAGAAGGGCGCTATTCTCAACTTGCCATGTCACATCAGTGCAAAATTCTTAAAATGCTAATATAAACTTACACCGAAAATTGGTAAAAATATCTACATTCTAGTAAAGATGTCTGACAAAGAAAGGTTAAAAAAACACTGTATGACGCAACATTTAAAAAACAGAAACATGTGCAATTTAACTTCTAAGCAACAAGTGACGTGACTGTTTTAAGAGCTTGAGTATTGTTTTAAGAGCATGCACGTTGCTTTAAGAACTTGAGTATTGTTTTAAGAGCATGAGCATTATTCTAAGAGCATAATCATTGTTTTAAGAGCTTGAGCATAGTTTTAAGAGCATGAGCATTGTTTTAAGAGCCTGTGCATTGTTTTAAGAGCTTGTACATTGTTTGCAGAGCGTGGGCATTGTTTTAAGAGCTTGTGTATTGCGTTAAGGGCTTGCACGTTGTTTTAAGAGCTTGTGCATAGTTTCAAGAGCTTGCACATTGCTTTGAGAGCTTGTGCATTGTTTTAAGAGCTTGGACATTGCTTTAAGAGCTTGTGCATTGTTTTAAGAGCTTACACATAGCTTTAAGAGCTTATGTATTGTTTAAAGAGCTTGCACATTCTTTTAGGAGTTCGCACATTGTTTTTAGACCTTGCCCACAAACCAATGTACAATATGGATTCCCTGCACATTGTCTTGTAAAAATCATGCAGAAACCAACAATGTTAGATCCAGTCATTATTGGCAATGGCTCTTAGAACAAACACGGTAAGAGAGTCCTAGCAGAACCTGGTTTATGCATGTATTATGAGTTTATTTCCATTCAATTAAAGACATACCTGTACTTCAGGAATAGCAGGGGCACTGGTCACTACCGAAGTCGACTGTCCAGTGGACTGCTGAGCTAGAGTAACCGGCTGTGGAGACTTCACCAGCTGACCTGACCCCGGAGGAGGGACACCCTGTTGTTTTGGAACAGCAGTCTGCGGAATTGGTGTGATGCATGGTTGAGACGCCACTCCTTTTAGTTGTGTGGCGGACGGGGTCATTTGCGGCACCACTCCCTGAGGTATCTGTTGTTGTCCTTGCGGTTGGGTGACGCCCGGCATCAGCGTTTGCGAGGGTGTGGCAGACGGCGGAGGAGGCATGGCCGACGTGTGCGGGATGATGTACGTGAACCCATCTGCGCTCGGCGTCGGGATAATGCCGGGCGGGAATGCGAAGCTTGTAGGTAGAGAATGATATGCGGACTGAGACTGAAAACCAGCCTGAAACAAACGAAATATAAAAGCTGTAAGAATACGCAAGTTGCCAAGGCATCTCTGACATTCCAGTATTGATGGGAATCGATTATCGTTTTATCAAAGAAAAATCAATTTTTTTATTGATTTTCGAATCGATACGAAACAAAATCGATTTTTTACCTAATGTCGAATCGACAAAATAAATGATTGTCACCACAGAAAATCGATACAATCGGATGTTCAATATCGAAATCGATGTGTCATTTCGGTGATTCGTGTGCCCTAGCTAACAATAAGCATACTGACAACAATACTTTATATTATCATGTTATTAACCCTTTCAAACCCGTTGTATCCTGTCGGATACGAGAATATTTTCTGCCTTTAAAATTAATAAAATCTTAAAACTGACAGTTATTTGATCTGTTAATAGTTATTTTGATTTGAGCCAATAACAATAGACTAAAAATGGTGATAAAATGGCAAAGTAAAAAAATTTACGTAGCATAAAAAACTGCGCAAGGTACAGTACTTTAGAGACGACTTTGTACAGATCAGCATAGCATGCATACTAAATGTCTTAAATACTTTAAAAACTTATCAGCAGTTGCAAAATGAAGCACATTTTATGCTTCTATTGAATCCCAATGTATCCCGTGGGATACAGGCTATACTTTGCACGCGGGCACAGGTAGAATAAAAATAATTATTATGTGTAAACAAGATGGACATACTGAACAAAAGTACCAAGCCAAAAATTTTTTTTCTTATTAGAAAAATAATTTGGACTGAAAGGGTTAACTTCAGAATCTGGTATCACTAATTACATAAAATGATGCTTCGCAGTTTGCACTGTGCAGTACAGTGTGTACAATGCCTGTGAAACAATTTTGTGAAACGCTTATCGAAATTGAAATCGTATCGCAACTTCTAATCATTTAACGAAATTGTGTCACAAATTTTGTATCGATTCCCATCACTTCATTCCAGCTCTAAATACACAAACTGTAAACCATTTTATTTTAATACTAAATGTACACATAATTTATGTTTTTATATTTAGCTTGTGCCATCATCGGCAGTGAAATAGTTCTACAGTGGTGGCCCGTAGCTAAAATTAGTGGGGGTGCTACTTCAGAAAATCTTTAGCCATTGTTTTACTGCCGTGTAAAACGAAACAAACATGTAATTTGTAATTGCAATGTTAAACTAACAAACACACAAACATTTATCCATAAACTTGATAAATCCAAAACAAAATAATTTTTTGCCTAAATTGCCACAATTCAAGAACATACTGGTACGTACACGGTTTTTAAGCACGTGACAACTGACAACAAACTGTGTGAGCGACAGTACTTTCTCTACCTTGCAACAGACAGCGTACAGCGTGTTATCTCAGACATGTGCGCATGGCTGTATGTGCACAACAGCCAAACACACCACTGTACTGGGTTGTGAAGCAAACAGTACTACCCTCATTTGCTCAGGACCATACAAGTATAAAAAAAACTAAAGAACAGAGTTATTATATTGAATATTATCGATAATATTGAGTGAAAATAGGGGGTGCTGCAGTTCCATGGTGCCTATACACGAGCTGCGACAGTCTACAGCAATAGCAAACACACCAGTGGAATCGTATTCAGCCTCTAAGATGAATCTTTTAAGCAAAAACAATGAAAGGACAAAAGTATGTGGATAATAATACGTGGATGTGTGTACTCCATTCTCCCATCAAGGAATAACCAGGAAATAGTTCTACTGATTGACACCCATCCATTTAACATACATGCTCAGAAGCGCTTAATTATGGGAACTAAAGGCAACTTCATCTGTTATCACATAAACACTAACCAGGAAGTAGTTCTAAAGAGTATCACCCATCCATTTAACAAACACGCTTAGAAGCGCTTAACTAAGGCAACTAAGGGCACGTTCATCCCTTATCACGAAAACACTAACCTGAGACGGAGGTTGAGGTTGCGACTGCGAATGTGTGACTGGTACTTCCGGAAGCTGCCCGGCGCTTCCCTGAATTGAGCCGGAATCTCTCTGCGACTGAGCCGGCGTGTAGTGTGGCGTCGGCGTCAGGAACACGTCGGACCACAGGGAGTGTACACTGCTATCCTGCGACTCCGTGACTGCAACAAGTAAACAGGAGAGACGTAAACAAAAACGGAACGCAAGTGAATCAATTCAATTTCTACTTGCGCAATACGAAATTACAGCTTCTCTAAGTGAAAAATTAGCAAAAAAAACAATTTCTCGCTAATACTGATTTATAACAACTAACAGATACAAAAAATGGCTTCGTTACTTAATTAATTAAGCTTTACATGCTTCAAAAAAATTTAAAAACATAACCAAAATAACGACCTACAAAGTTCAGGGTTTATATGTATGTATATGTATATGTATATGTGTATATATATATATATACTGATATGTAATGTGTCGGCCAATCATTAGTTTTGGAATAGAAATCGAAACCGGGACACTGTCATAGCAAATTTTATTTGAACACGAAAATCTCTGAAAAATATGTTTGAAAAAATATCGGTTCACGGTGATTATCTTTGCAACGCTTTCCAATTTTCCTGACTTTCTGCCTCATCATTTTCCCTGACTTTTTACCAAACCATCTTTTCCCCCGACATTCCAGGATAGCCTGTATTTTCCAGGATTTACCCAGACTGTGGGAACCCTGAAACTTCACACCATCTGTACTCAAACAGGCGAACTCTATTGGCTTAAAAAACAGATTCAAACTTTCAGTTCTTGTTACAAACTTACCGACTAAATCGTATAATTACGACCTTCCAATGAGAGCAATCACTACAGCACGATGGTCAATGTTTAACACTTTTCTACACAGAGATGAAACAACTTAACCGCACTTTTCTGACACTAATTTTAACATGGCAACATAACATGATGCTAAAGTTAACGTACACACTACCAGTTTTGGTAAGCTACACTAAGTGATTCATACACCTGTTAACTGAGTAACTCCTAAGTAACTATAGTGTTAACTGTGCAACATTAACAGTTAGTGTTAATAGTAATCAGGCAGAAAATGAAGGCATAACAGAAAACAATTAGCGTTTGCAGTACCGAATGTTTTCAATTTTAATAGGTGTTATCACTAAGGATAATCTACTAATTTGAGCCATTGAACCAGACGAGGTGTTTTAGTCACGTTCTGATGTGATTGGATCATCCCTCAACGGAGTAAGCAACCAGAACAAACATGACGAATGAAACTTCCCAGAACATGCACTGAACATGCATCTGGTATCCATTCACTGACCGGCCTCAACATGGCTCAACTTTGGTTGTGAGGTTACAGCAATGACACAACATACAATGACACCTGTTGCTAACATTCGGTACTACTCTAGCAATTCGCTTTTTGCTACACCATCCAAATAGAATTAACAATACCGGGTTAGTGACAATTATAATGTTAATGTAACAGTTATGAACAAGCAGGCAACTGTTGCAGTTAAATGGCTCTGTCAGCCGACATGACAGTTACGAACAAGCAGGCAACTGTTGCAGTTAAATGGCTCTGTCGGTTAACATGACAGCTATGAACAAGCAGGCAACAGTTGCGGTTAAATGGCTCTGTTGGCTAACATGACAGCTATGAACAAGCAGGCGGCCATTACGGTTAAATGGCTCTGTTGGCTGACATGACAGCTGTGAACAAGCAGGCAACTGTTGCGGTTAAATGGCTCTGTCAGCCGACATGACAGTTACGAACAAGCAGGCAACTGTTGTAGTTAAATGGCTCTGTCTTCTAACATGACAGCTATGAACAAGCAGGCAACTGTTGCGGTTAAATGGTTCTGTCGGGTGACATGTTACTATGTGAAATGTTACTTAGATTTTGGGACAAAGTTACACCGACGACTAATGCAGATAGCAAGACGAACTAGAGTTACTTAAATGAAGTGAAACTGCAGGCAGTGAATGCGTGATAAATTTAAAAATAAAAACAAACAAAAGGTGATGAAAAGTAAGCATCCAAGCAGAATAGCTTTGGTTGACCCAAAACGTTACTCAAATGGTGAAAACTAAATTCAATGCTTCTCAAGCAAGCGCAACGGCTCTTGCGTGAAATTGCCAACAGTTTTTAACCTCCCCGTGCCTCGGCTGCCGTGTTGCCGTGGCGACAGCTTTGCGGAACCAACTCTGCGAGTGCGCATGTGACAGTTACCATGGTTACTTACAATGCTTCCTCAGAAGAGGGGCAATCGTCGTCGGGACCCCCGTGCTCCAGCGACGATCGTACCATTGTGAACCTGACGACAAAACAATCAGAGAAAAATGCAAGCAGCTTCAAGCACATGTCAGGTAAGAGAACACAGGTAGGTAAGAAGAAATATGTTTGTCGTATTTTGTAGTGATAAGGCTTGATAGTGACTGTGATGAATGACGATGATAATGAAGATGATGATGAAGATGATGATGATGAAGATGATGATGATGATGATGATAGTAGTAATGCTGATGGTGATGATGGTGACAATGATGATGGTGACAATGATTACGATGGTGAAGGCGACGACGACAGTGATCCGTCGACGTTGACAAAGATGATGGTTATGAACGCGTAAGTACAGGAGAATCGTGTTACGTGTTTTTCAGTTTACCGTATCTTATAGTCATCTAGTATTTAAATTTTAAAATAAACTTCCCTGACTTTTCCCTGACCAAATAAACATTTTCCGTGACCAAGAAAATCAGAATTGCATTACCAATATACATATTCAAACATTTTTGTGTATGGACATTCATACATATACTGATATATAATGTGTGAACAGTTGTGGTAGTGCTAACGAAATTACACTAACCACATTAAATAAACTTTCTTAATCCAATCATTATTTTTGGAACAGAAATTGAAACTGGGAGCCTGCCATAGCAAAATTTCATTTGAACACAAATCGCTGAAAAATATGTTTGGAAAAATATCGGTTCATCGTGATTATTTTTGCAACCCTTTCTAATTTCCCTGGCTTTTCATCCATTTTCATCATTTTCCCTGACTTTTTACCAAATTATCTTTTTCCCTGACTTTTCCATGACTTTGCAGGATAACTTGTATTTTCAAGGATTTTCCCTGACTGTGTGAACCCTGTTTAAATTTAAACGTTTTTGACGTGAGCAACCCGAATGCAATTTGTTAAAAATTACTTGAACCGACAATTGAAAAATTGCTTTGACTCCAAGAAATAGTGCTTCTGAATCAATATAGTAACTATGACCAACCGCAGATGTTTTTGTGTTCACCCAATCAAATGCTAACCAGAGCAAGTAGTGCTTCACTTTGGGAAACCAGTCCTGCGCTACACCACAAACCATTTTTTACTTGACTGCACTTGTAAAGAATGTTGTAACTTTATAGAGGCAAATTTCATAAATAAATCTGCATTATATAAAGATGAAATCATGTCTGGTCGGGTTTAATTTATGCGTAATTTATTCACGCCCATGCAGTGTGGACATGCCTCAAATAAACGCGGAGTAGTATAAGAAAAAGCATGGCCCCAAACTATCAAAGATTTGAGCCAAGGAGGGTCAAAATACAAGCTCGTTAAGCCACTCAGTGACCACTGGTTTAAAGCACAAGAAAACCCTCCACCTACATAAAGTTTAAAAAATTCATTTTGAAATTTTATGCCACTTACTGCATACAGGGCTTGCATCGGCCGTAGCGCTGTATAAAACTGTAAATTAAACTCGTGCGCGATGACCATTAGATGCAGTCCTTTTGATGGTAGGTCGGTAGAAACAAGTTTAGATAACATTGCGCGAAGTTTGAAAAAATAATCAGAGCATTCGTAGCATACTTGTCTAACTAAATAAAATTTTAAATTACTGTATCTTGTCAATAAGAATAGAAATACATTTTTTGGTTAGTGAGTGGCGCACGATGGAGGGTGAACCAGCGATATTTTATCAATTGGCATAAACATTTCAAGTTATTATTTCTAGTTATGTAAGTCTTTCCAGCAGGTAAGTGAACTGCTAAATAATATAGATTTGCATGGAAAGTTTTTTGGGACATAATTTAACATTTCTTCCCCTGATATTTATGTGGGTGACGTCATGTGATGGCTCAGTCGGAACAGTGTTGCGGGAGATTTAAAATGAAAACAAACAAAAATTACTTTTAACGCAAGTACGGTATATGCATAAAATTGCTATAAAGTTGTATAATTTGTAAGGCGTTTTTTCTGAAACCTACTTCAGGTGCCACTTTTCTTGTCCCTTTAAGCAGTCTTACGCCACCACCACCAACACGAATTTCAAGAATTTTTCTCTGCCATCAATTTTTGTACATATTTTGCAAACAATAAATTGGAAAAGTTTCCGTGCCCAGTAACAATTGAGACACTCCAACTGTGTCATTCATTGTAATCACTTTCGCTGTGAAATGTGTGTCAGCGTTGTTTGTGTGCTCGCAGTGTTCTTTGTTAGTAGAAGAAGAAGAAATTTTGGAAGAGGCGACGACACAGAAAAGTGCAGGAGTAGACAAATCAAGCAGTGCACGAAAGCTAGTAGTACATTCACACGAAACATCTAATGTGTGCTAACTATATCGGGTGTTTCAAAAGTCTCTCACCGTTTTTAAGCGCTCGTTAAAGGAAAAACCAACCCCCGAACAATTACACGAGGTGCTTATCACAGTTTTACTGTTCAAACTTTCTAACATTTTTTCAAATATCAAACTAGATTCAACTTCCCAGAACTTCAAATGCCAGACTCCAAAAATCCTCAAGATTTAAGTGCGAAGTAAGAATTAACCACATGATGAAGGTTGATAAAGAAAGTTGAACATCAAATTAGTGAGCAACTTTTGAAACACCCTGTACGATGACATCAACTACAGTACACACAGATCATGCATTTCAGTGAAAACTTTGCAGTAAAATTCACATCAATCGCCACAATAGTTAAGAAAGCTATTAAAAGTGAATCATTCGAGCTAAAAAATGAGGGCACTTGTGGACACTGGGCGACAACAACAGAGGGGACGTCTCTTTTAAACTCTTACAAGCCCTTGCTCACGGAAACATAATTTAAAGGAAAACCGGATGATTTTTCACATCCCTACTCCATTTTAAAATACAAAAGAAGCATACATTATAACATTGATAATAGTACCAAAGTGTTTCTGATAATTAAATAATGGATTAAAACTTCATTAACAGCAGGTGAATCCAGCTAGTGATAACGTCACAAACGGCACACAATTTTCAGCGGCACAAACAAACCCAAAGCGTGTTGCACGTGTTTGCGAAAGGGAAAACTGAAAATACAGTTATGCTGTACAACATCAAGTGTGATATATAAAGACTCGCCAAATTTTAAGTTTAAAAATTTAAATTTCAAATTTACTGCTGTGCACTCAACATGAGCTCTCATAAAGTGTGCACTACATCACAAGTGAACACGTCTGAACTGAGAGGTACAGCACCTGTTTTGTGTAACGCGTTTCTGAGTTGCAAACGCTACCGCCCATCTAACGAATAAAATGAAATGCACGTAGCTGAGCAGAGAAGTTTTAGCCAGGCAAATACGAAATTACTTTTTTCTGTGGAAATAATTCTTTCAAATAAGTGGTTCTTCAAATTTAAAAAGAATACGCTCTTTTCAGCATTTTGTAGGGTAAACTGTGTTGGGTTGCACTTCAAAGCTGCATCCTGTTTTCCTTTAAATAAATAACTATAATATTTACACTCATCAGACAACTTTGTGGGCTGAATTTGGGAAAAAAGCTATTTTGCTGAAACCAGCCCGTAGAACAAACTTACCTTCCATTATGGATGACAGGAGAGGAGCGGTAGCCGACGACGTTAGAGTGGAAGAGCTACCCTCTCCTTCCCTATCCTGGTACTCCTTGCGTAGACGTTTTACTTGCTCTATCCGGTCCCGAACGCACTTTGCTACTAATCGGACGTCCTCTTCGAACAAATATCCAGATTTTACCTAAACAGTTTAAAAAATCCATTACAGCGAGTGAAAACTGATTTTTATTCAGTGTCTGGAAGCACTGATTGTGACAGGACCAGCACCTAGCCTGTTAACAAATAATTAAACCCACTACTGTCTCACAAGAAACATAGAAAATAAGATTTAATGCAACAAACTCAAACTTGCTTGGCAGACATTTTCTGCTTAAAATGAACAATTTTTCTCATGCCAGATGGCACCACGTTTGCTCAACTATGGATTATCTTCTAATCATTTTTACCAGGGGTGTGCAAATTATCTGACTAGCGGGGCCACATTAAACTTTCCCGCAATTCCTGCGGGCCACAGGCAGTTTGATCAAGGAGCCAAGTACAGAAAGGCCTAATAATGATTTTTTTGCATCCGACCTGCGTACATCATTACTACTACACTCAAGAAACTATTTTAGAAGTTATTAAAATTTATATTACAAACCATATATTTCTACTTTCAGGACAGATAGTGGTAATTTCATTACAATGCATATTAGTAATGTGTATCGGACAGTCAGTGTAGTACAGTGACATTAAGCTACAACCGTCTTGTAAGGGTTAATGGCATCCGATCTAGTAGAAAAAACTACCCGCACTATCTTTGGGATCACGGCACGGACTTCAGCTGGATACACTTAATTAACCGCCCGGGCCGCACTTTCATTAGGTTGACAAATCTCTTTGCGGGCCGCAATTTGCACACCCCTGATTCATACACTAAAACATTTAGAGACAAACAATGCGTGATAAATCTTCACAAAAATTTGGATTCCATGGTAACTGTAAATGCCTACCCGTTAACAGCTTATTATCAGGGGTGAGCATCGAACATTTGAATTCGATTTGAACTCGTTTTTTTAATTTGCATTTGATTCGAACCTAAAATTAGAGATTCGAAGAATTCAACACTTCAACCACAAACGTTCTTTTGTTTTTAAACATCCTAAACATCACGCAATTAGCACAACTTAGTAGCAAATCTTGTGCACAATTTTTAACATAATGGTTAGTGGAATTTGTGACACATTATTGGAGAAAATCAACTTCTATGTCTGTGTCTGTATCTATGTCTATCCACGTCTATGTCTATGTGTGCGTATGTCTATATGTATGTCTGCCTATGTCTATGTCACAAACTTACCATGTCCATGGCAATCTCTTCCGGATTGTCTTTCATCATCTCGAAGTCAAACTGGATGGCTTCGTTCTCCTTGTGCTTGTCCTTCCGTTTCTTGGCGTCCACCACGCGGAGTCGCAGCTGGATCTTGTTGCTGTCGGAGGCCGCCACCGTCTCCGTGTCCATCAGTTCCACCTTGAGGCTGGCCTCCTCGAGGAAGAACGCGTGAGCCAACAGGACCTTGGCACTTGGTCTGATGATGAAAAAATGGAATCAAAATGTAAATAATTATAATTTTTTTTTATTATTTGTAACAAGGACTCCACTGTTGGTTTGAAGTGCAGTAATTCCGATGGCAAAGCATCGTGATCAATTATATCAGCGGTCTTTCTGGAACAAACTGACCGCGGGCTGCTCAGTGTGGTCAATCCAGGTTACAGTTAAGACACTTAGGCATTGTACAAACTGTGCTTAGTTTCTGACGTAAGCAATAGCTGTGTTCGGTTGCCATTAATTAACTTCCTAAGCTAATTATTCAAATATAAGAAACAAATGTTATCTTTTACAGGTAAGAAAATGTAAATTTTGGACATTAAATTAAGATGAGACTAAACAATCAACCGGTCTTCCTTTACACAAAAACTTTCTTGAACAGAAAGAGACATTTTGTTTACTTTAAAGAAAAGAAATGATGTTCTACTATTCAAGCATTCAATCAAGGAGCTGTAGCATAAAAAACATAGCAGAACCTTGATGGTGGTGAAAGCATGCATCAGAAATAATTCGAATACAGCATCCCTAAAATTAAATCGTTACGTATGATGCAATTAAGAGGATCTAATTACGTACCTTTCTTTTCTGTCCGTTCTAATGCACATCTCTATCACCTCGCGTAGCAACGGATCCTCAATTTTGTCGATACTGGCCGGTTTTATACCCTGTGAGGTAAGAAACACAGTATGTAAGTCTAAATAAACATTATGTTTAGAGCTAACACAGCAAAACATCTTTGCAAGCCGATGCAGCTGAGATGTAGAAACTTAAAAAATTCATTGTTTTGCATCTCAACACAATACCAGCGAGTTAAGGGAAACCTTAGGCATCCCTATCACTAGGAGCGTATTGACCAATAGTCTACTAGTGCACCAGAGTTTGAGGGCGTCACATTTTAAAGTAAAATCTTATTCTCCTCGAAAAATGTACATACGGTCATATTCATGTAAAACAAGCATTGTATAACACACCACAGGCAGTTACAGAGAACACCTGCTATATAACTGCCATACAACAAACAAGTACAAGATACTACACAGCAAACAGTTGTCCAGCCTGTTTGCATATAATCGTAGTTCATACACAAGTAACTAACAATGATCATGTAGAAACTAGGATACGTTCATATTCATGTAAAGCAAGCATTGTATAACACACCACAGGCAGTTACGGAGAACAGCTGCTATATAACTGCCATACAACAAACAAGTACAAGGTGTTGCCCAGCCTGCTTGCATATAAACGTAGTTCATACACAAGTAACTAACAATGACACGTAGAAACTGGGATAATAGTATTACTAATACACCGCAAGTAATTACTTAATCGGAAACATAAAAACAATATATGTTATAGCTGAATACTGTACGCAAACACCAAATGCACATTGAAGAGGACTGTAAATTAAGATAAACACAAAAAGTTGTGAAGTCAGTCCCAAAAGCCTAGCGACTCCACGACTACGTGTTCTCAAAATCTTGACTCCATCTCCTGACTTAAGGCATTTTATTATACGGACTCGACCAATTACGGTGGATTTTATATCAAGAACCCCATGTAAAGCTTAGTATTGTCATGCACATAAGTATTATCACAATAATAAGTGCAAAGCAAAGCCGCCTGCTGCACCAGTTCAGTAACTTCAGTTGTTTGACATGGACTTTACTGATTATGCTTTAATCTGTACGTACAGTGATTTACTAGTAGGATCTTGCTTGGGAACAAGAAAAAATGAACTGGGTGAAGTTCTAGCTAGCTGTTAAAACATGTTAATTGACATTTTTGTTATTAGCACTCACCATTGTCACACGCTTGTAGATCTGTGCAGGATTCTGGCACTCACAGTACGGGTACTCGCTGGTCGCCATCTCCAGCGTGCACATGCCGAACGCGTAGACGTCGACCGACTCGTCGTAGTGCTCTTCGTACATCTCGGGTGCCATGAACTCCGGCGTACCTTTAAAGTAATGTAAGCAAAAAATGCTAAACTTCCGCATAGACAGCAGTAGTAACAACACCTGTGGGGAAGAAACAAAAAGTGGGAGGACCCGATTAGTGAGAAGTCATATTGAAGGGCCTTCAGGCCGAATTACGTGCTTCACGCACATTAATAACAAAATAATGTGGATTCTGGATTAGAAATTTAATGATTTTTAAACTGCGTCTTACAACAGAACTTACGACTTGTCCAAAAACAAGAAAATCGTGACTCTCTAAGGCAATTCAAACATACAGATTGGGTAGTATTCCTTCTCCATCTAATAAAAGATTTCTCAACGTTCGCAAAGGTGTTGACTTGTCCTTTAACTGTGCAAATTATGTGCTTCACACACATTAATATCAAAATAATGTGGATTCTGGATTGAATATTTAATCATTTTTAAACTGCATCTCACAACAGCACTTACGACTTATCCAAAAACAAGAAAATGCATTTTCAAGCACTCGGATTTACTAGTATTCGTCCCTATCTAATAAAGATTTCTCAACGTTCTCAAAGGTGTTGACTTGTCCTTTAACTGCGCAAATTACTGAAACGCAGCACCAGCCGGAACAGGTGCTGTACAACACAAGACATACATCGTATTTACATAAACTGAATTTTGTTGCTTATACAGATAAATTCAAACACAAAAATTGCTAATGATACAAAGTGCAGGGTACTTTGTTACACAAACGCATCCAAGGTTGCATGTTTGCCTGCCATTTCTCTTTGTACTTTTCATAGTTTAAGATTCGTACTGTAAAACTAAATAAACTCAGCAAACTCGAGCAAAGTTTAAACAGTGCGTGTGCCTTACATCATAGCGCTTCACACACCAAAGCAGGTACAGAAATGTCGAAGAATAAAATAGTTTGGCATCAAGGCATCTAATTAGTGCCGTTGCAGTAAGCATCATCCAGCAGTGTTACTCCGGATACAGTAGTGTTACTCCGGATACAGTAGTGTTACTCCGAATCCAGT
Organism: Tubiluchus corallicola; assembly: GCA_030141605.1. Taxonomy (NCBI): domain Eukaryota; kingdom Metazoa; phylum Priapulida; class Priapulimorpha; order Priapulimorphida; family Tubiluchidae; genus Tubiluchus; species Tubiluchus corallicola. The sequence continues at coordinate 156,060 of JAQGDQ010000373.1, forward strand.
AGTGTTACTCCGGATACAGTAGTGTTACTCCGGATCCAGTAGTGTTACTCCGGATCCAGTAGTGTTACTCCGGATCCAGTAGTGTTACTCCGGACACTGTAGTGTTACTCCGGATACAGTAGTGTTACTCCGGATCCAGTAGTGTTACTCCGGATCCAGTAGTGTTACTCCGGACACTGTAGTGTTACTTCGGATACAGTAGTGTTATTCCGAATCCAGTAGTGTTACTCCGGATCCAGTAGTGTTACTCCGGATCCAGTAGTGTTACTCCGGATCCAGTAGTGCTACTCCGGATCCAGTAGTGTTACTCCGGATACAGTAGTGTTACTCCGGATCCAGTAGTGTTACTCAGGATACAGTAGTGTTACTCCGGATACTGTAGTGTTACTCCGGATACAGTAGTGTTACTCCGAATCCAGTAGTGTTACTCCGGATCCAGTAGTGTTACTCCAGATCCAGTAGTGTTACTCCAGATCCAGTAGTGTTACTCCGGATCCAGTAGTGTTACTCCGGATACAGTAGTGTTACTCCGAATCCAGTAGTGTTACTCCGGATCCAGTAGTGTTACTCCGGATCCAGTAGTGTTACTCCGGATACAGTAGTGTTACTACGGATACAGTAGTGTTACTCCGAATCCAGTAGTGTTACTCCGGATACAGTAGTGTTACTCCGGATACAGTAGTGTTACTCCGGATACAGTAGTGTTACTCCGGATACAGTAGTGTTACTCCGGATACAGTAGTGTTACTCCGGATACAGTAGTGTTACTCCGGATCCAGTAGTGTTACTCCGGATCCAGTAGTGTTACTCCGAATCCAGTAGTGTTACTCCGGATCCAGTAGTGTTACTCCGGATCCAGTAGTGTTACTCCGAATCCAGTAGTGTTACTCCGGATACAGTAGTGTTACTCCGGATACAGTAGTGTTACTCCGGATCCAGTAGTGTTACTCCGGATCCAGTAGTGCTACTCCGGATCCAGTAGTGTTACTCCGGATCCAGTAGTGTTATTCTGGATCCAGTAGTGTTACTCCGGATACAGTAGTGTTACTACGGATACAGTAGTGTTACTCCGGATCCAGTAGTGTTACTACGGATCCAGTAGTGTTACTCCGGATCCAGTAGTGTTACTCCAGATCCAGTAGTGTTATTCCGGATCCAGTAGTGTTACTCCAGATACAGTAGTGTTATTCCGGATCCAGTAGTGTTATTCCGGATCTAGTAGTGTTACTTCGAATCCAGTAGTGTTACTCCGGATCCAGTAGTGCTACTCCGAATCCAGTAGTGTTACTCCGAATCCAGTAGTGTTACTCCGAATCCAGTAGTGTTACTCCGAATCCAGCAGTGTTACTTCGAATCCAGTAGTGTTACTCCGGATACAGTAGTGTTACTACGGATCCAGTAGTGTTACTCCGGATACAGTAGTGTTACTCCGGATACAGTAGTGTTACTCCGGATCCAGTAGTGTTACTCCGGATCCAGTAGTGCTACTCCGGATCCAGTAGTGTTACTCCGGATCCAGTAGTGTTATTCTGGATCCAGTAGTGTTACTCCGGATACAGTAGTGTTACTACGGATACAGTAGTGTTACTCCGGATCCAGTAGTGTTACTACGGATCCAGTAGTGTTACTCCGGATCCAGTAGTGTTACTCCAGATCCAGTAGTGTTATTCCGGATCCAGTAGTGTTACTCCAGATACAGTAGTGTTATTCCGGATCCAGTAGTGTTATTCCGGATCTAGTAGTGTTACTTCGAATCCAGTAGTGTTACTCCGGATCCAGTAGTGCTACTCCGAATCCAGTAGTGTTACTCCGAATCCAGTAGTGTTACTCCGAATCCAGTAGTGTTACTCCGAATCCAGCAGTGTTACTTCGAATCCAGTAGTGTTACTCCGGATACAGTAGTGTTACTACGGATCCAGTAGTGTTACTCCGGATCCAGTAGTGTTACTCCGGATACAGTAGTGTTACTCCGAATCCAGTAGTGTTACTCCGAATCCAGTAGTGTTACTCCGGATACAGTAGTGTTATTATTGACCTACAGTTTACGATTGAGTCCGGTTTTGCTTTAACCTTTTGCTTTACATGTTATGTTGTTGCCACACATGCACATTATTTTTATACAGGACACTGCAATGACATGTTCTTGACGTAGACGGGTGTGGCAGGACAGGCACTTATCACATTACCTCTGATAGTCCTCTCAAGTTTGGATGAAACGAAATTCGGATCTTCACCCTAACCCTAACCACACTTGCGTTGGTATTAACGCTATTTGCCCAAAGTCCGGACGCACACACAATCGACGTCGCCATTGCTGGCAGGCTACGGTGCAAGTTACAACGCTACAAGTAGGGAATACCGAATGTACACAACAACGTTTTCAAACATTTTCGGCAGTTAGAAGAGAAAGAGCAAAAATAAATGCGGAGCCATTCTACCGGGACGGGAAACAGAATATCTAATGCAAACAAACAGCCCATCAGCTGTCATTAAACAGCCAATGAATAAGAAATTCCAATGCGGAGGATTCACGCTATCTTGTTCTGAGCTCAGCAATTTTCTTGCTCTGATAAACAGCTTTAAAGCAACAGTGGAGTTAAAATTCACATTTCATCCGAAACAATTTGAAAAATTCGACAAACTCGATCGAGTCGCCAACTCTCACATTTTCAAGCAAGATCAGTCTGCCCATCTTTCGTTACTTGAGTTATTAGAGTAAATTGAAAAACATATTTTAAAATTAATTCCCCCGCCCCTGCACACCTAAAGTAAATACTTTTCAGCTATCAACAACTGAATATTTATCTGAACGTAGAAATGACATTTGCAAAAAAAATTTTTTAAGCCAATCTAAAATCAAGGCAGCAGACTCCATTATTTATTTCCCAAACACAACCCCCGTAAGCGCAATCTTCGTACACAAGTGATGTACCCTTTACCTCTTTGCAGTACTGAATGTTTTAAAAGTAGTTTTATATCAAATGCAGTTTTTAATTATCAGTAAGTTCATTACTACTGTATACACTGTGACACGAGATAATATAATAACAGATTTTAATAAGATTGTAAGTAGATAATTGTCTTTTAAATGTAATTTAAACTTTAGTCGATTTTAATTAATTCTAGATAAAGACTTTTTAGTGTAACGTAATATAACCGTCAGATACAAGAACTTTCATAAACTTTAAACTCTATTAACTCCAGACAATTCTGATAAACAAAGATCGCACAACAAGGAAACATCTTATTCACAGTGAACTAGTCTATGTCTGCCTCAAGGAGTTCGGAAATCACGGCAAATAACCGTGCATTTAAATCAGTAAAAGAGTACGTCATTAATGTAGGTAAGAAAAGGCAGCGGGCCAAGGGTAAGTCCTTGGGGTACTCCACACAGTTTCATTGAAAGTCACATCACTGAGTCGCTTGCACCAAGCTTTTGGATTCCATGTGGATGCAGCACTTGTGGGCAAATTGCCCCAAATCTAAATATTATAATATACAAAAATTATGTTACTGTATATTAAAGTTCTTTTTTAGCAATAGAACTGTTCATCTGCATAACAGCTTACCTGAGTATATAGTGTTGGCCCGAGTACAAATGCTTTTAAGGAAAGATATGACAGACAATATCATAATTTGTAAAATAATTCGATACCATTAACGGGGAAAGTAGTAATCAGTTTTAGAAATATTTTTACGATGTACGTTTTTATGTATTGAATTTACACTTTTATCACACAATCTTAATTAAAGTTTATTGTTATAACTCTTGTAACCCGAAGGATAAATTACATTAATTAAAAGAGACTGATTTTTAAATTACATTTAAAAGACAATAATTTAGGTTAAGATCAATCTTATTAAAATCCATTATTATAATATCTCGTGTCACATTGTATACAGTTAGTAATGCACTGATCATTGTTATAAATAGACTAGGAGCAATTATTATAGCACACAGTTTTGACTTTGTGCAAAATGTTTGGAATGGTTTTGTTGTGATGATGTGCTGTTGGTGTTGGTGCTGTAGGTGTCGTCATCGTTGCTGCCATCATCATCATCATCTACAACATCATGATCACCATGCGAGGTGGTGGATTTGACGTGGTGTGGGTTGTGAGTGTTGTGTTATGGATGGTGTGGTGGGGTGGTAGGGTGTGTGGGGTGTTGGTGGAGTGGAGTGGGTCGTGTGGTGGATGTGGTTTAGTGTGGTCTGGGTGGTAATGGTATGGTATGTTTGGTATGGCGCTTTTTTATGAGTTTGCTCCCTCTAACTTTAGAACCTGGCTACGCACGCCCCTGTAACGGTGCCTTTTTTGTGTGCTTGCTCCCTCTAACTTAAGAACCTAGCTATGCCCCTGTAACGCTGCCTTTTTATGAGCTTGCTCTCTCTAACTTTAAAACTTGGTTACACCCCTGTCATGGTGTCTTTTTAATGGGCTTGCTTTCCCTACCTTGGTACCTCCCTGAATAAGTTGGATGTTGGTCAAAATACCTACAACACCACCTAGAATCGAATAATAAAGACCACTCACGTAAATCCAATCTGACCAATTTCAGTTTACCAGTCTGGAAAGCAAATTAATTCGTAACTAGAAATCATTGATACAATTCAGTTCCACGAGGCAATCATTTATCCGACGTATTGATCCGGACGCAAACACACACGGAGAAGACGCTTTCCCAGACTATCATCCGCAGAAATTGATCAATTACTTCCCACAATATGTACCCAGATCAACGGAATTTACCAAGCCAAACCAGCAGAGACGTGGACAAAAGGAGGCATGATTAGCGAAAACTTCGTACAAAACGACCTTGACGAAACTGGCTTCGCTCGACCAAGAGACAATTAATCAGGTAATAGACGGCATTATCTTCAAGAAAGTTTCAATAAGCACGACAATAATTCGCCCACTCGCGGAGTTCTTATAAGTAAACATTCATCCAGTCCCGAGGTGACGCAATCCCACAATGCAACTGCTAAAACAAGTGAACAGTAGTGCTGCCTTATATAATTTCATCAACAACTGACATGGTACACTCATATCTCGCACAAAATTTGGTCCATTATTTTACAAGCTGACCGTTGGATGGCGGGCCGTAACTTTGTTTACATCAGCGTAACCACGTGTATATCTCTATATATAAAAATATAGAGCAAATTATGCGGAGTTATTCGAGTCAATTGCTAACAGCTTTTATATACTTTTGCATAGCAACGGCCCATACTAGACGTTTTTGAGACAATTAGGGGATTGATTTTACATAACAGTGAGTCTAAAACACGGCACTTACTATACTGCTTAGTATTGGAAAATACGGGCAATCGACAAATTCCATAACGCAATTTTGGAAACAACTGAACGACAGCGAAGCAATATACATTACACAATTCGATCAACAACGAACATCATAATCCCATAATGCAACAGTCAAAAACAAGTGAACAGCAGTGCTGACGTATGTAAATCGACCAACAACGAAGACCGTAAATTTCAAATCCCATAATGCAACCGTCAAACAAGTGAACAGTACTAAAGGTGTATGCAATTCGTGGCAATAACGAACACTGTAGTCCTATAATGCAACCGAACCAATACTGCAATGCAACTAAGACGTACGATGAAATTCATGCAGTTCGGGACTCAGCAAAGCCCACAATGCAACAGCTGCTACAAGTGAGCAGCAGCAAATATAAATGAAATTCACAAATCCTGGATGACGCAATCCCACAATCCAACAGATGGAACAATGAAACAACACAAGACTTACCTAAAATCACACACAGAGGACGTATCACATAGCAAATCAAAGCACAAGAAAACCCTCCACTTACTTAAAGCGTAATTCGTCTTGAAATTTTATACCACATACATACTGCCTTTTTGCATACAGGGCTTGCGTCAGCAGTATAAAACGTGTAAACATAAAATCCCGTCGTGACAATTAAGGGCAGCCATTTTAATGGTAGGTCGTTTGATACAAGTTTAGATAACATTGCGTGAAGTTTGAAAAAATAATCAGAGCATTCGTAACACATATGGCTACAAACTGAGAAAAATTCTACATTACTGTATCTTGTCCATAAGATTGAAAATACATTTTTGGTTAGTGAGCAGCACACCCTGGAGGGCGAGCCAGCGACATTTTAACAACTGCTGAAAGTATTTTAAATTATTATTTCTAGTTACATAAGTTTTTCCAGTAGGTAAGTAAAACAGATTTGCATCGAAAGTTTTTGGAAACATAATTCAACGTTGCCTTTTCTTCCCCTGATTTACGTCGTGCCTAGGTGACGTCGTGTAATGGAACAGTATTGCGGGAGATTTAAATTGAAAACAAACAAAAATTCCTTTCAAAGCGAGTACGATATGTGCATAAAATGGCAAATGAACCAATACAATTTTCAAGGCGATTTTTCTGAAACCCACTTCAGGTACCCCTTTTCTTGTCCTTTAAATATGAGACCCACAATTTTTATACTCAAGAAACCGACAATATTACCCAAACTTTAAATCAGTACAAATGCTTCAACTATGTAAACCATGTACTCAACAAGTATTCAACATAAAGTACGGATGTACATATCGCTCTAATATGATAGTAGTACTTTTATAACCTGCAGAGTGATAAATCAGCGTTAACGTACACTAGGGGGACTCAGTTCACCCCACGAGGAATTCCGTGGACTTTTTAAGATCATGAACGATTACCAGAAAATGTGACCACTATGGTTAATTGATATCCCAAAAGCCAATGCGTCTCAGCACTTGTTTTAAAGAAAAAATTGTCATATCCAGGGTTACACAAAATTTTAAAATAAATGTGGCCTACTTTTGCCTGCCATAGCAAAATTTTACGTGAACACAAATCGCTGAAGAAAATATTTGGAAAAATATCGATTCACGGGTGATTATTTTTGTGACCCTTTCCAATTTCCCTAACTTTTCGCCCCATTTTCTTTTAAGATGTTTTTTAAGAAGTTTTTGCCATTTCATAAAACAGCCTGTGCATTTGTAAAAGTCTAAATTGAGAGACTAGGTAATATACCAATCATAAGATAACACTACCTATAACGCTCTTGGCAAACGACTGATTTTTGAGGGTGGCGAGGCCCAGGTCTCCGAGCTTCACGCATCCGGTGGTGCCGGTGATGAAGATGTTATCGCACTTGAGGTCCCGGTGGATGACGGGCGGAGTCCGGGAGTGGAGGAACTGAAGTCCCTTGAGGATCTGACGACACCAGTTCCTCAGCAGCTTGACGTTGATCTTCCGAAACTTCTTCAGGTAGCTATCGAAAAACGAAAACAGAAATTGAGTTAAAAACGTTACGCACATATTACATACAAATAATGGGTAATAAATGGGTTCCCACAAAATTTTACAACAATTGCCTGGACTTTTCCCTGACCAAATATTGATTTTCCTTGACCAAGAGAAGCAGAACTTGTACTACCAGTATACATATTTAAACATTTTTGTGTATGGACATTCATACACATGCTGATATATAATGTGTCAGCACAGTTGCAGTAGTTCTAACCTAATTACACTAATCACATTAAATAAACTTTCTTAATCCAATCATTATTTTTGGAACAGAAATTGAAACTGGGAGCCTGTCATAGAAAAATTTTATTTGAACACGAATCGCTGAAAAATATGTTTGGAAAAATATCGGCTCACGGTGATTACTTTTGCAACTGTTTCCAATTTCCCTGACTTTTCATCCATTTTCATAACTTTCCCTGACTTTTAACCAAATTTTTCTTTCCCCCCGACTTTTCCGTGACTTTGCAGGACAGCCCGTATTTTCAAGAAATTTCCAGGATTTTCCCTGACCGTAGGAACCCTGTAATCATTACTCGGGTTTTTTATGAAATGTGAAAAGACACATCATTAGCTACGACCAAGACATCTTCTGCCCACAATGACAAGAAAGTGCAATAACAGAAATCGTCAAAGAAGAAGCAATTTCGTTTTTGCATATGATCAAAATCCATTAAGTGGAGTTGGAGACTTTAAAAAACTTACTAGATACTTTTTCTATCACAGACAGTAGCCTAGATGCTACCAGCTTTTCTCCGACATTGTCAATAAGAGATAGAGTAACATAGTACTAAAAAACATTATTTACAATTGGGTTAAACAATTATGTTTGAAATGCCAAACACTGTTAGTAAAACATAGACTAACATAGTAACTAAAATACAATATATACAAATATACTTATTCGGCTAGGCATTGTGTTAAAATCTGGCAAAAATATAGGCTATTTCTTCCCATTTAAAGACAAATACACCCCTACTCTTACAATCTGGTACGATTTATAGATTTTAGTGCAGCAGCTGCGATGCTGCTTACCATGGCAAAACATCCAGACATTTTAAAGTAAGAATTTGTGAACATTTGGGTATTTTTTCTTCTAGAATTGGCAAGAAATAAAAAAATTCTCCTCAATCTAACATTAACGACCATATTTGTGCCTCTGGTCACAAAGCTGATTTTAATAATTTCAGCATTGTGACCTGTGCTACAAATATCTGGTACTTCTTAATTAAAGAAGGTTTATATACGTACCCAGATAAGCCTTCTCCTAACGTACAAAGCAGTTCAATCTCTTTAATTTTATTTTCAAACGCTTGGCTATTTGTTACTGTGTCAATTTCTTTTCTTCAGGTCTGCTTAATCACTACCTATTTGGGTTTTTGTAAACTCATAATTAGCGCATAAGTTACGGTATCAATTTCTTTACTGGTCTGCTTATTCATTACTTTATTAGTGCATAACAGCCTCTGCCTATATAAACTGATTGTATGTTTGTAAATTTACTACTGATGACGACAGCAGTAGTCTGTTGAAACGTTTGGCATGATTGAACTTTGTAAAAGTAAAAGTTTTAATAAAGTTGTGTTTTTCTAAACATAAATGTTTTTTAAGTGCCTGTACTAAAAAAATCAGAATTGAATTAAAAAATTATGTTTGAAAGGCCAAAAAATCAGTAGGCCTCTCATTTTTCATACGAGTTAAACCACACGATTGGCATATGCACAGTATGCGACAAAAAACATGATGCAGATGAAACAGTTCACTGCAAATGTCTCCCAGGAGGTAAACAGATACAAAGACGTCCTTGATAATCCTTCAGCAGTGTTTTGTTAGCCTTCCAAAACACAGCAGGATGATACGTCTTCATCAAAGGCAGAAAAAACCGAATCTTGCCGGCTATTTGCATAAAAATGACACGCCATCTTTATGAGTGGGAATCATCTATTTTCGCTACAACTCCTTTAATGATTTATAGCCTGTTTTAATTTCACAGAATCAATGTTTGAAGTCATAACTCATTCTAGGATTTATAGATTGTAGAGACGTAGCTTGAAGCTATGTTAAAGGTAACCGTAGAGCCATTTTTGGCAGAGCAGGCACAGTGTCCGGCTGGCAACGACACTTATTTGCCACTACAGTGGTGCTTGGTTCAAACCACACCTAGGTTGAAGTTTTTTTCGAGTCGTTTACAACTCGAGCAAAACTTTCTTACAGCCTTCCTAGACCTACTTAGGCACTTGGTGGCCACTACAGAGGTTGATAGTTCAAACCACACTTAGGCAGAAGTTTTTCGAGCCATTTACAATTTGAGTAAAACCTTTTGGCAGCTTTCCTAGATTCACTTAGCCTTAATTGAGTACCTTATCACATACTGTGGTAAAAAAGACAAGCACGTCTGCCTTCATGTCTTGAGGCTCTGTAATGCTACAACCATCAGGGGCACGGAACCATTCATTTTTTCTTCTTCTATATGGGAAAAATGAATAACTTTCTGAAGATGGAATAAGAACCGGGGGAATTAAGAAGGGTTTACAATCTTTGAATTGCTCAAAAGTGACCAATAAGAGGTTTTAGCTTTGGAGCCAAAGGTCTGCATGACGTCAAGACGTGGATTGTTTCAATAAGCCATTAAACTTATTGCAAAAGAACAGACAGACAACATTCACGTTCTTGCGTAAGTGAACTGAAACGTGAGAGACAAAGAGGACAAAAGAACCACTGGAATAAGGTGAAATGTTCAAGTAAGAGAAAAGTGAATCGATGAATCTTCTCAAAATCTGTGCGTCCACCAATAAAAGAGACGACATCAAAACTCTGGAAAACCTGAGCACTCAACCTCAAAGAAAGCACCCTCGTCAAAGAGGCGCCCCGCAACAGTTACGCAATAACCTCAAATTTCAACGAGGAAAAATTAGGAGAAAGTTTTCCTGAGTTCCTGATGCAATTTAATGGCCGCAATAAAATAGTCGTTAGTTTGGACTTGAGCCTCGTCTGGAGTGATCGGGAAATGAATTACGAGATTGTATAGGAACGGTGAAGTAAACATACGGACCGTGTGTTGATTCAGCTAATTGATTGATTTTATTAGATTTGCTGCTAATAGAATTTCATTTCGTGTTGAAATTGATTTCATTGTCAACCTGTTAACAAAGAAGAAACAAAGAAAGAAAGAAAGAAAGAAAGAAAGAAAGAAAAGAAAAAAAGAAAGCAGATTAGGGACCATAGAAATAAGCCATTTCAGAGTTTTGTTGTACGCACGTGCAGTTGCTGTTGGTTAAAGGTTAAGTGTATCATAGCAACGCGTCTTAACTACAATCGTCACGTGACATGTAGGTAAAGCAAAACACCAGTTCAGTAACTTCAGTTGCTTTACGTGGACTTTACTTAATTATGCATCAGTCTGTGCGTAGAGCGATTTACTAGCAGGATCTTGCTTGGGAACGAGAAAAAATAAACTAAGCAAGGTTCTAGCTAGCTGTTAAAACTGTTGCTAATTCAATAGCATGGGCTGCGAGGTGTTGTCAAGTGTCACAAATGAGTTGTATGTTACGCTTAACCTATGACTTTTCACGATCACCATCAATCACTGGAAATGTGAAAAGGCTTATTGGGAACGTTCAACAGAACTTGCACTGGGCTAGAACTAAGCTGTTACCATAGCAATTAGCCTAAGCGAATCATTCCAACAGAAAAGGCACATGATTAGTCTCTAAACTGCGAATGAACTGGTATCTAAAAGGGCTCACTGATATTAACCCTTTCAGTCCCAAATTATTTTTTTAATAAGAACATATTTTTTGGTTTGGTACTTTTGTTCAGTATGTCCATCTTGTTTACACATAATAATTATTTTTTCTACCTGTGCCCTCGTGCTAAATATAGCCTGTATCCCACGGGATACATTGGGATTCAATGGAAGCATAAAATGTGCTTCATTTTGCAACTGTTGATAATTTTTTGAAGTATTTAAGACATTTAGTATGCATGCTATGCTGATCTGTACAAAGTCATCTCTAAAGTACTGTACCTTGCACAGTTTTTTATGCTATGTAGATTTTCTAGTTTGCCATTTTATCACTATTTTTAGTCTATTGTTATTGGCTTAAATCAAAATAACTATTAACAGATCAAATAACTGTCAGTTTTAAAATTTTATTAATTTTAAAGGCAGAAAATATTCTCGTATCCCACGGGATACAACGAGTATGAAAGGGTTAAGTGAAGTTACTTACGTACCTCCCAGAAAAACCATTTAATTCACTCCAAAAATCAAAGCATTTCGTGGTTAAATTTTAGCTGAAAATGTGCAAAGTGACAAATATGCAGATGGTCTGTCAGGCAATGTGTCGATCCTGCAACCTTCATTTAAGTAGGCCCAAACGTTTTGGACCACATGACCACGCCTACATTTCCACGCTTTACTGTGCCAGGCCCAAACGTTTTGGACCACATGACCACGCCTACATTTCCACGCTTTACTGTGCCAGGCCCAAACGTTTTGGACCACATGACCACGCCTACATTTCCACGCTTTACTGTGCCAGGCCCAAACGTGTTGGACCACATGACCACGCCTACATTTCCACGCTTTACTGTGCCAGGCCCAAACGTTTTGGACCACATGACCACGCCTACATTTCCACGCTTTACTGTGCCAGGCCCAAACGTTTTGGACCACATGACCACGCCTACATTTCCACGCTTTACTGTGCCAGGCCCAAACGTTTTGGACCACATGACCACGCCTACATTTCCACGCTTTACTGTGCCAGGCCCAAACGGTTTGGACCACATGACCATGCCTACATTTCCACGCTTTACTGTGCCAGGCCCAAACGCTTTGGACCACATGACCACGCCTACATTTCCACGCTTTACTGTGCCAGGCCCAAACGTTTTGGACCACATGACCACGCCTACATTTCCACGCTTTACTGTGCCTGGCTCACCTTACCTAGTATATTCCAATATTCCAATATCAGGTACAACTTGCAAAGAAATACTTGGGTTTGGAGTTAGTTTTTTTGTTAATGCTGAGAAAGTAAACCACAACAGCAACAATTTAAGTTGAAAGTCCCTGGTTCAAATCTCAAGACAGTAAATTTTTTTAACTTCTTCTCGACAGGGAGGATACACCTACATCGCTCTTACCTTTTCAGTGTTCCGGAAGTCATAAGCTCCGTGATGAGGACGATGTACTTCGGTTTGGCATTCACCTCCCAGTAATCAAAGAATCGCACGATGCTAGGATGCTGCAGCTCCTTCAGCATCTGTGCTTCTTCCTTAAAGCGCTGCCTCTCCTTCCGGTCCAACTTCCGCTCCTGAAAGAATGCAAGTGGGTGATTTACAACTAGGCTCATGTAATCTTGTTTTTGTAAACACACATTTTTAACAAAAATTGACAGTGGGCTGTTTTTCTTCAGTCGACGAATGATGTCATTGGTGGAATAATGAGTGCTCAAAATGGGAACGTTCAATATTTTTGACAAAAACTGACAGTGGGCTGTTGTTCTTCAGTCAACGAATGATGTCATTGGTGGAATAATGAGTGCTCAAAATGGGAACGTTCAATATTTTTGACAAAAACTGACAGTGGGCTGTTGTTCTTCAGTCGACGAATGATGTCATTGGTGGAATAATGAGTGCTCAAAATGGGAACGTTCAATATTTTTGACAAAAATTGACAGTGGGCTGTTTTTCTTCAGTCGATGAATGACGTCACTGGTGGAATAATTAGTGCTCAAAATGGGAACGTTCAATATTTTTGACAAAAATTGACAGTGGGCTGTTTTTCTTCAGTCGATGAATGACGTCATTGGTGGAATGAGTGCTCAAAATGGGAATGTTCAATATTTTTGACAAAAATTGACAGTGGGCTGTTTTTCTTCAGTCGATGAATGACGTCATTGGTGGAATAATGAGTGCTCAAAATGGGAATGTTCAATATTTTTGACAAAAATTGACAGTGGGCTGTTTTTCTTCAGTCGATGAATGATGTCATTGGTGGAATAATGAGCGCTCAAAATGGGAATGTCTAAGCGTCAAAGTGATTTTACTAATTACACGAGGTGCTCACTGCACTTTTGTTGCTAAAATTTTGAAGCATTTTTCGCGAACATTGAAATAAGCCTAACTTCCCAAAAAGCTTGACGTTTCCTTTAAGTTCAGTAAGAGAAGCCCTCTATTAGCTGTTATTCACTGAACCATTGATAGCTTTGGCTAGGCCTTATCAGACCGTTACCTGAACATGTATAAATCATCTACGCACATTAATGGACAGGTACAACTCATAAATTTTGCTAATTAGTGATTGATGAATTGAAACCCTGGGGGAAAATTCATCAAAGTTTATTTAACAGAGCACCTAGATAAGTAGGCAGCAGTATGGCGTCTGCCAGACATCGTTAATGTATCGAGTATTTAATGAGATTTTAAAATTTAAAACTGCGTCGATAAACGAAAGGTAAGAGAAAAAAGAGAAAGACAGGAGGAGAGAGGAGAACGAGAGAGAGAGGGAGAGAGAGAGAGAGGGAGAGAGAGAGAGTGAGTGAGTGAGAGGGAGAGAAAGAGAGAGAGAGAGAGAGAGAGAGGGAGAGAGAGAGAGAGGGAGAGAGAGAGAGTGAGTGAGAGGGAGAGAAAGAGAGAGAGAGAGAGAGGGAGGGAGAGAGAGGGAGCGAGAGAGAGAGAGAGCGACAGAGAGAGAGAGAGAGGGAGAGGGAGCGAGAGAGAGAACGAGAGAGAGAGAGAGAGAGAGAGAGAGAGAAAGAGAGAGAGAGAGAAGAGGAGAGAGAGAGGAGAGAGAGAGAGAGAGAGAGAGAGAGAGTGAGAGAGAGAGAGAGAGAGAGAGAGAGAGAGAGAGAGCACAGATGTATAAACTTCCCACATTACAACAAGTTATAATTTGTCTGGTAGTCAGCAGAAGTTAGCAGAAGCAAATGTAATCAAATTTCTAAGCAGCAGAAGAAGTGAGCCATCTCTAGCACGCCATTCGTGTACAATCATAAAAATCTTTTCCTCATTCCATTTCCAATGTGTTGCGTGCCACTAAATAATTCATAGCAATACAATTATCACCATAACACCCACTATCATTCACCACTACTAGTACCTCCACCAACATGATGACCCGAGTCCTCTCCTGTCATTTCCCCAGATTCCTAGATCTTATCAGATGTTACGTTTCTTCTCTAGGTGCAGTGACGGTTCGTGTATAGCACGATGGGAACTGCAGCGCCCCCTATTTTCACTCAATATTATGGATAATATTCAATAAAATAAGTCTTTTTTCTTGAATTCTTTCTTTATACTTGTACGGAGCCACAGCACGCGAAGGCAGTACTGTTTGCTTCACAGCCCAGCACAGTGCGCTCCAGCAACGTGGTGTTTGGCTGTTGTGCGCATGCGGCATTGTCCACACGTTTGAGCCCAGGTAGAGAAAGTACTGTTACTCACACAGTTTGTTATCAGTAGTCACGTGCTTACCGTGAATGGATCAAGCTTCAACTGCGACAATTTAGGCTATTAATAAAAGCAAAAACCATTTTTTGCTCACGATTTTATCAAGTTTATGCATAAACTTTCGTATGTTTGTTTGTTTAAACTTACATTTACAACATTAAAATTAAATATGTTTGTTTCGTTGTACACAGTAGTAAAACAATGGCTAAAAATTTTCTGAAACAGCACCCCCACTAATTTTAGCACCCTTTAACGTTTCAGCGTTCTTGCTATTGTTATACGTAACAGGGAAGGGTGGTAATAACTCACATAGCTACATCACCTTGTGATGGTTGTCTGTGGTGACCGCTGGCCGTGTTTAGACTTAACGAGCTGACGCAGGTTGTTTCTAGGAAAGTCGATAAAAGCGAATTGTTAAACCTGCCCGCAGCTTAAACACGTGAAGCCAAACACGGAAAGCTGAAACCACCTATAATGGCTTCAGAGCCAATTTAACTGATGCATGAATCTCTCTGACTGCCCACTCACTTCTGTGCAACCTTGCTGGTGAGGAATAAACCTTGACCCTTGCTTGTTTCCATGCAACCTTTAGCGAGACAAAAGTAATACAGTAAGTACGCCCTTAACGACGCCAATGCGTTCCAGCAAAATGCGACCTTAAGCGAAAAGTCGTTAAACGAAACCAAAATATCCATAGAAAGTGATGTAAAAGAATTGAGATAATGCTGCTTAAGTCATAAAAATTAAACGTTTTATGAGGTTCTTTATGCGTTTTACTAATTAGTTTCTTTTCACGTGCTTAAAAGAGAAGCAAATGTTCAGTGTCGTTAAAACGAAACGTCGCTAAATGGGGAGTTGTTAAGCGAGTACTTACTGTAACACAAAAGACTTTAGAAAACGCTTCAGATAAACTCCAGACTTAACCGCTAGAGTCGTTCTCACCGGGACCTTTTATCAAATTTGAAGAAGCACCCAAAATATTGCCAGATTCCGGGAGAAGTTTAGCAGTATATTGGACAAAGCGTCGTTCACAAACTGCTGGAAAACGGATTGCCCATTTATTTCCAATTTACATTTTAAACAGATATCCATGCAAATGCAGTGATGACAACGCATTAGCTGATTGGATCTAAATTCAATTGTTGGTTTCCTGGTCATTATGTGCATTATATGTGCATTTGCACACTTGCCACTGCAGTCATTATGTGCATTTGCACACTTGCCACTGCAGTCATTATGTGCATTTGCACACTTGCCACTGCAGCCATTATCAAACTGTCTATGTGAGCACTCT
Organism: Tubiluchus corallicola; assembly: GCA_030141605.1. NCBI lineage: Eukaryota > Metazoa > Priapulida > Priapulimorpha > Priapulimorphida > Tubiluchidae > Tubiluchus > Tubiluchus corallicola. The sequence goes on from JAQGDQ010000373.1 coordinate 172,144, forward strand.
GCTGTTATTACCACACAAATTTCATACGCGGGAGAATTCTTGAAAAGTCATAACGACACTGTCTAAGCGAGCGGCTAATGCAGTCATCATCACAGCATCTTCGCCAGTGCTACCTACACTCATCATCGGATGTTCTATGCCACTTACCTATGCACTGCAAATCAGTAGCTCAATGTTAATCTATACGAGTGTTGGTCTATATCTACGCAGCAGATTCTTTACTATGTCTATGTGAGCAAAGACTAGTCGTTCCCTCACCATCCACAACAGCTCAACTAGTCATTACCTCACCACCCACTACCTTACTACCATATACTATGAACGAGAGTAGCCACTAGTCATTATCAACCACGAGAGTAGACACTAGTCATTATCTACCTACTGCAGACCATTTAGTCATTACCAGGTCATCTACTACAGAATCATTTAGTCGTTACCATGTCATCGACTACAGTATCATTTAGTCGCTGCCACGCCATCTAGTACAGTATCATTTAGTCATTACCATGCTATCGATTACAGTATCATTTAGTCGTTACCATGCTATCGACTACAGTATCATTTAGTTGTTACCATGCTATCGACTACAGTATCATTTAGTCGTTACCATGCCATGTACTACAGTATAATTTAGTCGCTGCCATGCCATCTACTACAGTATCATTTAGTCATTACCATGCCATCTAGTACAGTATCATTTAGTCATTACCATGCCATCGACTATAGTATCATTTAGTCGTTACAATGCTATCGACTACAGTATCATTTAGTCGTTACCATGCCATCTACTACAGTACCACAGTCATTAACACACCGTCTACTACAGTACCATAGTCATTAGCTACCATTAGTACCATATCTACAACAGTACCCTTTAACCATCGTCAAGCACCATCCAGCAGAGTAACTAGTCGTAACACCACACAGTCTACGTAAGCACCCATAAAGCACCAACTAAAGCACCAACTAGTCAATACCAAAACCACTAGTCAATGAAATACCTACTAGTCATTCTTACACCAGCCATAATAGCATCCACTAGTCATTACGGGAGCAGCCGCTGATAATTCCTGACGGTTATTACCACAACACCGACACCAGGGTCACCACAAACTTAACAAAGTCATAAAACCAGCCCACAAACAAGAGGTTATAAATTACAACAGATGGACGAGGCCTGCGAAGCTTGACTTTTATTTCAGCAACAAACAGGGCGTATTAACCAATTGACCAACTAGGCTATAACCTAGGCCACCAAAGTTTAAGGACGTCACATTTTAGAAAAAAATCTTATTCTCCCCGGTATACTTTCATATTCATGCAATTGGTGCATTTTATAACACACCACAGACAGTTACTGAGATCAGATTTTATATAAGTACAACATAACATACAGGTGCAAGGTATTACACAGCAAGCAGTTGAACAGCCTGTTTGAATGTAAGCGCTATGCAAATACATGTAATTGATAATGACAACATATTAACTAGTGTATCTAATACACCACAAGTAATTGCTTAATCTGTTCATTACATAAATAACCATAAATTCACAACACGGATGGGTGGCACAAAATTATCAGCCCAGGGCGTCCTAAAGTCTTTATACGCCCATAGCAACAATTGCGATGGCAGTTTCTATCTAGTATCCACTAACTCAAACTTTGAAGGGCTGTAAATTTCCATCAAGAATTTCGTCCGCAATACGTTGTCAACCGTAATGAAATGGGACATGAAGAACTAATATATCAGCGCTGACAGATTGAGCCTGGTCACGTGACCGAGCTGCTCAATATTTCTCGCAATCATCGTTCATCAGCAAAAGCCAGATCACGTGACACAAATGATTCCTAATTGCCGTAGTCAGCAATATAGCGATTGTTTACGTCTGGACTACACAAACAGAAGTTGTCCATTTCATAATGAAACACAATCTACGAGACATAAAGTCCATTATATAGAAACTTTACATATTTAGAAACAAAAACTAGTCTACTTTACTCTAGTCTATGCAAATTATACTATTAGTTTAACGAAAACCAATACTTGTCGTAGTAGTGGATGAAGCGGACAAGAACATAACTCGTCAAGCCAGACATACGCGTTGCTGACACGCCGTCAATTGTGGGCATGCAACTATGGCTACTCGATAAAATTGTACGTGTGCCAATGTTATCGTCACGTTACTGGCACTGGCTTCAGTTTTCCGACTAAAACTAATCCTACGCGTGACAAGTCTTCAACTACAGAAAGAGAGAATCAAATTGTGGCTCCCTTGTTGACGACGCCACATTTTTTAAAGTAAAACAGCACGGCTGTGCTAAAACTGCTGACGACTTTGTGAGAAAACATTCTTTCAGTATCTTCTCATTAGCCACCTTCTTGTGTTAAAGTCTCACAACGTGTTAAATTACAGCAAAACAGGAACAAATCTTAAAGCAGAAGGTCAAGACAATCTACTCTTTAAAATGTTGAAAGGAACCATACTATTTTTTTCAAAAATGATTTACGTGAAAGAATTATTACCACACAAACACAATTTCACGTTCACACCATTAGCTCTTTGCTGTTACATGCATTTCGTCATTCGTCAATTAGACGGGCACTAGCGCCTGCATTTCGGAAACGCAATGCACAAAAAATAGATGCAATACCTCTCAGTTCAGATATGTTAGTTTGTGAAGCAGTACACACGTTCGACAGCCCAGTGGTGAATTTGAAATTTAAATTTTTATTTTAAACTTGCATAGTTTTAGTACAACACACTAAATATCTCACAGTAGCACTGTACTTCAACTTTCGCAAACACGAGCACAACACGCTCGTGGAATATTATGTTGAAAAATATGTTAGTTTGTGATGTCATCAATAGTTTAGCTCGCCCGCCGTTAATTAATTGTTTAATGTATCACTTAATTATCAGAAACGCTTTTGCAGTATTAATTGTGATAAAATGTACACTTTATGTCGGACTTGAAAATGGGGTAGTGTGTATGAAAAATCATCCTGTCTTCCTTTAAGCACATTTAGTGCTCGAGACGTGAAAGAAATGAGAACAGAAATAGACCACATTACTTATTGATTAGCAACCATAAACAAGCTAACGCTTACATCCATTAGCCATCAGCAAGGAGTGTACGCAGCTGATATTAGATACATAATTACCGGTTGCACCAATAATTCCTATTATATAATTCCGGCGCTTACGTTAAAGTTCGTTACGTGAGTTTACTAAGACTAACTGCATTATTAAAGAAAAACAGGATGATTTTTCTTATACCATCCCATGCTTACAAATGCAAGCTTATACAATTTACATGTGAACAAAACATACGTGCACCCGTTCCAACGTTTTGCATTCCGGACCGAATGCTTCTCATTCTGGACTAGCTTAAACCTAGCTCAAGTTTCCAATCTACTGATGCCATTAAAATCTTCAACGCAAACATCTTCAATCATCATGAAATCTCTCACCCCCCCCCCCCCAATCACAACCAGGGTAACTTAACACCTACATCTTTGTAATATAGTAGCAGTGACAGTAATTATCACTCACTCGACAGAGCTGCGCCAGGGAGGACACTAGCCAAACATTTGTCTCATATCTCGTTAAGCTCTGAATCTGGGTCAACATTAATGAGTTCTCTCAGCTTCCCAACTAGCCGCTGAACGCTAACACAGCGTCTGATGAGGATATGCCTCGTCCGGTCAGCACAGCAACGATAATTACTCTAATCAGTGTGCAAAATTATAGTTTAGTTTATTGACGAACAACACAATAAAAAATTACACGTCACACAATGCATTCCAACACTTGGAGGATGTGATCGTCATAATTATTGAAACAGTAGAGGTTAAACAGTAAATAAGATCTACACGTTTACAAAACTAATATAGGTTTTACATGTCAAATGTAGATTTAGGTAATTCAAATGTGTCTTGGTAACTCAAATGTAGACTTAGGTAGTTCAAATGTGTTAACAATGAACAAATCTTAAGCGTTTTTGGTAAGTCAAATGTAGACACATGTCAAGTCAAATGTGACATTTGTATCTCAAATGTGGATAGGTGGTAAAGTTTAAGGATGTTAAATTTAATCTTCTTTAATTTCAATTTAATAATTGCTCCTAAGTTAAAATAACAACGTTATAGGCCTACTAATAGATGCACTATCTTTGGTTTATCTTTTTCTAATTTGCACTTAAATAACTTAATTACCGATTTATTCAAAGTAATGCATCTACATTTGACTTACCTAAGTCACATTTGAACTTTCCTGTGTCTACATTTGACGTGTAAAACCTATATAATTACATAAATGCGATTTTGCTATCAATTGAATATGATTTTCTGTGACAGAGGTATTATTTTCTTCTTTCAAAACAGTCTGTGGTATAATTTGTTTTTATTTATGATTATTTGAATTGACATTAGAATTGGTCATTATGTTTATTAGAATTGTACTTGCTGTTTTTCATTGTGTATAATGTGTGTAAATTTTTGTCACTAAGTATTAAAATATGTTCGTTACCTTTTATTATGTATGTATGTAGTGTTTAGTCTGTAACTATGTCCATTGTATATATGATCGTTGTCGTTCAATGCGTCTCATGCGTTGGATTCTAAATTATCTATCTATGTGAATAGGTTTAATACGTTACTTCTTAAATCCTTTTAGAAATTTTAAACATATCCCTACAAATAGAGGGAATGTATTCTCTGTACATAGTTTTTAAAAATAAAGAATTATAATAATAAAAAAGATATAATTTGAAATTAAATTTGCAAGTTCACTTTCATTTTCGTTCATCGGAAATATAAATTTTTCCTGTACCGTAAGATTAACAAAGTTTGGCGAAATTTCATTGACATGAGAGAACAGGCTTTGTTAATTGCTACATTCAAGAATTAAATGCTCTCCGTCATCAATTTTTTTTGATCTGTACAAAAATTGCATAGTCTGTTGTTATAAACCATGGCTTGTAATACAAACAGATTTTGTAATACAAACAGATAATAACATCATCCAGTATTGCCGAATTGTAACTGTGGATTTCGATTTGAGTCTGTTCAACACTTTTTGTTGTGCTGCCCATTACATCAACTAGCTAGGGTTGTTATGTTTGATAAATTAAATGCAATACTTCTGCCCGAAAACCTTAATATAGCTGCCTTAGGAACTAATGATCTGTTGAAGTTGTTATTGTTCGGTAAAGATGAATTTAACTATGTTACTAACTGTAAAATATTCCAATGTATACATGACTTTATATTACGTACTAAACGCTTCCGGTAGTTTCTATCTGATATAAAATCATCATTCTTAAATAATCGTACATTAATATTTACTAACCGTCATTTTCTACTAATGTCTAATGTATCACTGTAGTAAAACTTTAGTATACTAAAGTATACTAAAAACTAAGTATAGTTTATTCTTACTGTAAATGTTCTTGTAAATAGTATATAAAGTCTGTTCTGGTGAGGATCCTAAATCATGTTGTATAAACTGTCTGATCCAATCCTAAATAAATTATGTAAACTAACTAAACTAAACAGATTTCACTAGTTTCATTCGCTTCCGTGAAACTAAAAGTTACAACAGGAAGTAACAGACACATATGCATTATTGAAAAGGCTCCACCTCATTAAACAGCCCACGCCTAGGCAATATATACATAATAGGTCAAAAAGTTTTACCCACATCTACCAACGTTGTAGTCAAAAGTTCCCCTATCGTTCCGATGACCCCAAAATAATGTGCCTCCTAAAACTCCTCTGCCAGCACCGCATCCCTCTCCCACCAACGCCCCGGGGTTTTAGCTGCCGCAAAATGAAAAAAAATCACTTCACTTTTCATTTTTCTCGTTGGTAGGAATGTAAAAGAGTTACTCGCACAATCGAGTGGCATTAAAAGGTTACCAGTTGCTATAGCAACAGGACCTACAATAAAACTAGTTGTGTTATAAAACTTCAAGCGACTTTTCGCATTACATTTTAAAATCTTTATGCCTTGATGATGATACAAATGAAATCAACCGAAGAATGGAATTATTGTAGCTTTGTCATCATCAAAGCCATTAACGTGGATTAAAATTATTGTTCTGGCCAAAATTATGGCAGGTGATTATTGGTAGTTAGGGACGCGGCAGTCACAGTATAAAGTTGTTGTCTATCAATTTTTGATATTGTTAATGTACAATGCAACAGCTTCAAATTTACAAACATATAAAATGTCATATTTGAGTGCGTGTTTCGTTAACCATGAAACATGAAAATGTTCATAAGAAATAATAGAGGTGTCATAATACAGCCTTGGGAAGCATTAAAGGGAGAGAATAGTTGGCTCATACTTGGTTTCTGTTGGGGTTGCAGTACTGTTGTCTACAGGGTATAAATGGTTCTAGACACAGTCAAAAAAATAAAGGGAGAGGAATTTTCATCCCAAACAATTTTTTCGTATGATATTATATTATTTGATATTGCGCTTAATTGTTTGAAAAACTTGTGCATTGGAAAAGAAAATTCTTAATAATATAAAGTATTTGCGCCACCTGGTAAAATGGCAGTGGATCATCATTAAACACATTATTGATCTTACTGAAGACACAAAGCAATTTAAGCTTTTGATTAGTTCGTGAAGACTCACAAATGCTCTCTATTTTGTTATCTAAACTTGTCCCAAAAAACTGCCGTCAAAACGGTTATCGCGGGAGTTTGAATTTGCAAGTTTTATACAGCGTTACTGCTAACGCAAGCCCTGTACGCAGTAAGTGATACAAAATTTCAAGACGAACTTTTCAAGCTTTATTTATGAAGAGTGTTTATTGTGCTTTAAGTTACTGTAACGCTGCTGCATTATTGTTAATGTTGCTGGTGTTGCTCAGCCGTTATTGTTGCTCTTGCATAAATGCAGTATAAGTTTGACGTACTAATAGTAAAAGAGCAGTTTTACGTTTATTTGGGGATCAGAGAACACTTTAAAGAGACTGTCCCCAGATAATGAGCTCTAATGAAATTAGAAAGAGAAATTCTGGAATAATCTGTTTACGGTGACGGGCGCAGCAAGAGACACGAACGCAGCTGAAATGCCTGATTACTCTCTGACAGTATCCTTAGTTACCGTAAGATAACCAAACCGTGTCTGCAACCATTTATACCCGTAGACAACAGTACTGCAACCACAACAGAAGCCGAATATGAGCCAACCAGTATGACCCAATAACAGAGGTCAACTACAAGCACTGTGTTTGCGACCATTACCCAATAACAGAGGTCAACTACAAGCTCTGTGTTTGCGACCATCACCAAATAACAGAGGTCAACTACAAGCTCTGTGTTTGCGACCATTACCAAATAACAGAGGTCAACTACAAGCTCTGTGTTTGCGACCATTACCCAATAACAGAGGTCAACTACAAGCTCTGTGTCTGCGACCATTACCAAATAACAGAGGTCAACTACAAGATCTGTGTTTGCGACCATCACCAAATAACAGAGTGCACCATTACCATGAACCGGAGTTCCACGGTGACTGGCTACAAGACATTCAGGAATCTCTGTGTCCACAACCACACATCTATGGTAATGACATAGGAACTGGCTGCCATACCCATGTGGACACTGGCTTACACAGTGAGAAACTTTATGAAACCCCACAGGAATAAACAAAATTAACTGAGACAATTATTTTGCAGAATGGTTAACATCTGCTGGAAGTGGTCCTCATCATTCCCGGATGGGTGGTCCTTTGGTCACTTTTAAAATGCTGAACGTGATTCTTTGGCTGGTGGTCCTTTGCCTGTTGTTTCTTTGACTCGTGATCCTTTCACTGGTGGCATTTTGATCATCACAAAATGGGAGGACAACAAATCAAGGTTGAAACTTGAAAAAGCAGGTGCACAGAACATTTGTTATTTGTTTAACCAATCAAATTAGATCAACTTTTATCAAAATCTGGTTTCAACCAGTCCAAGACGCCAACACGTTCTGGTTCATCTTCCCACCGCCTAGATCTGGTTCACAAGGCCTCCGCCAGGTGGCACCTGTAGCTACGAAAGACCACGATGCGTCAAAAGTTCAGTAATAGATCATATTGTCCTCGCCCATGGCTGGGTTTACACAGCGTATTTTCTCATACGCAATATCAATATTTACACAGAAGTTTTTAAGCCGCCGTTTCTGCTGTTTACTAAAGCAGCTAAAGAGGGCCCTAATTGCCCAGCTCTTGTGAGAAAAATTCAATCGTGCCAGCACAGTTCACCACAGGAAGCGGAAGTTAGTTGAGAACGTAAAAAAAAACTACAAAACCAAAAACTGCAACTAATCGCCTTGGTACCCTGTCTGAAGTCTCACTAAGTTTGGCAGCATGAGGACAAACAAACTTTTTACCACCCCTCTCTTTCAATTCTCCTTTCTCCCCTTTTACAAATGTCAAGACTTGTGCAACAGATACCTCTTAGTACTTGACCGATTTCTCACCTCAATTTAAAATCGTACGCCAGAAATATTTGTTACTCAAACACATATAGGCAGTGGGTATGACTCGAGGGCAGAATGTTTTTCCTATAGGACATCCGGTAACACTTGTATTTTAATATTTATTATCATTATTAGATATTTATTAGTGTCAAAAATACATACAATAGAAGAAAAAAAACATGACATACATACAATTTCAAGTTTGAAATACAATGACGCTACATACAAACAAAACAATTACTAATAAAACAAATATTGTTAAATCTTCCTGTTTGTTATATTAGTTATTTAAATGAAAGGTTTGATTAGTATTGAAAATAAATTGTCATTCATTAGGCCTCATTTTCAATGATACGATCATTACATAGTATATTGTTCATCATGTCATAAAAACGCTTTTTCAACATAATCAATAAATGCCCAACAATCAATAATCAATAATCTAAATCATTACTTCCCATCAAGAATAAAAATTTATCAGCATCGCTCATAAGGAAAAATTCTGGTATAATTACACTGATGTGATTATATAATTTTCCTCTAAGATCATTGTAATATGGGCATTTTATAACAAAGTGTAATTCGTCTTCGATTTCATTTCTTAAACAATATGAGCATATACGATTCTCAGCTGGGATTTTTCCAGGTTTAACGTACCTCTTTCAATGCACGAAGTATTGACAGTCGTTCTCGCGTTCGAGCCTTGTATAATGAAACTTCATGAATTTTTATTAGGAAATATTCTCTATGAAAACTGTCAGAAACAGACTGCGAACTTTTAATACAGACTTATCAACTTATAAATGGGAAATTATGTGGTTTACATTTAAATTGTAAAGACAGCCAGCAAAGCGCTGACTAGACACACATATATATATATAATAATCTTTATTTGCCATTAAAATATATTGATAATCACTGATAAAAACTTTACAGAGATAATCAATCAGTGTTAGTTAATAAAAACTTACACTGCTAAAGGCAAATGCGTCAGAGCAATCTAAACTACTGTGCAGTAATGGAAAGTAACGACGAATAAAATCAAACATATTTACAATTATGCACAAAAAATGAAAAAACTATGATTTAATTAATATTGCCGTGGATATATGAATTCTGAATTAGTGTGTATGTTGTCGTAGTGGTGTGATGGTATTTCATATCTGGTTAATATTTAGTGATTTTAATTTTGTTTTAAATGCTGATAGGGACTTGATTTGTTCAACCTGTAATGGTAGAGAATTCCAAAGTAGAATTGCTTGTTTGATTGCAGAGTTCGTTCCATAGTGGATATTTGTCCTAATTTGTTTTAGATTGCTTGTTCTGGAATTAACGATAGGATTTGGAAAAAAGGTAAATCTGTTATTCTGGAATGGTTTGCTGATGTTGTTAACGTATTTAAATATAAAAAAGCAGAGTAAAATATTCTTTGTGTGCTTCAATGATTGGGAATTTTAAAGTTTTTCTCAGGTTAGTTGTTGAAGCTTTGAATTTTTGTCTACCTGCCTTACTACTTATAGACAGACCTCCCAGAAATTGTCAAAAGAATGGCACATTAGCAACGGCTAGATGGAGAACTAAAAGTTAACTTTGCCATAATCGATTGCAATCGGTAAATATATTTGAATTGCAAATGGTAAAAGTAGAATAAACACGTGTTAGTTCCGCCACATGCTCAAGTATTTCCATTAGCTTAATTCCCTACGCCCTTTTGACCTGTACATTTCTTTCATGAATCCGATTTATAATTATTAGTACAAAACATTAATACTCGGAACGCTAAGTTAATTAACACCCAGTACTGATGATTGGCCAGTCTTTTCAGTTTGTAAAGAAGATCAAATTGGCTGCATAAATGTGCGACAATAAATGTATGGGTGAGCATCGAACTTTCGAGTTCGAATTCGATTCGAACGAGTTTTCTTAGTTCGAATTCGATTCGAACCTAAAATTACGGGAAAATGTTTGAAACAGCATACAATTAGCTGCAGTTTCTGTGTCAAATTTTTAAGAAACTATAGTGGTTTTACTGCAGAACAAAATCATGTAATATCAAGATAATCAAGTAATATCTTTGTAAGACAACTTTTCACTACTGGTTCGAGAGCTGATTCAAAAATCTTCCAAACTCAATTTGATTCGGATTCAAAATAGCGAAATTCGATTCGATTCAAGTTCGCTTCCTGGTACATCCCTAGTGCTCATCCCTAGTGACAACAGAAAATTACAACGTTTAATACTTAAAACGTAATAGAATGTTGGTAATGCTTTTCTATTTTACGATGTAGAGGCAGCTGTTAGCCTGCTCCAGGAGTTGATTTACGTGCGTGTGCACTGTACAAGCTCTAGATCGATTACATGCGTCTGGAATCTTAAAGCTCAGCGGTGCGGAAGCTGGCGGGGAGTCACTGAACCATGAAGCTAGAAATAGGCTTCATGATCAAGATCACGATAATCTCAGCCAGAAGTTTTGCAGACGCAAAGCGTTGTGTCTTGTTAGATGTATGATATTCTGCTTGCAGTCAATCTCTGTTCAATAATAAACAATATCAGACTGTTTGTCTGTATGTCTGTCTACGGTTTCCTGTCGAAGGGCCATGGTACAGCATCAGCATCAATGTTGTATCTAACTCCAGGCATTCATAACTCATTGCCCATACGTTAGTTTGTTTAACAAGAGGGCCTACAGGAGACGCCAGGATCAATTTCCAGAACCGTAAATGATAATTCAATGTCTTTCATTTCAACACGAACTTGAAAAAGCCTCGCTATTCGTTGGTAGTACAGCAGTCAGTACCAAGAGATTCATTATCAGTTGCAAATTTATGTCTCATAACAGAGATTATGTTTAGTTTCATGCTGTGAGTCTGATAATTCAATGTCTTTAATTTCAACACGAACTTGAAAAAGCCTCGCTATTCGTTGGTAGTACAGCAGTCAGTACCAAGAGATTCATTATCAGTTGCAAATTTATGTCTCATAACAGAGATTATGTTTAGTTTCATGCTGTGAGTCTGATAATTAAATGTCTTTCATTTCAACGCGAACTAGAAAAAGTCTCGCTATTCGTTGGTAGTACAGCAGTGCCAAGAGATTCATTATCAGTTGCAAATTTATATCTGGTAACAGAGATTATGTTTAGTTTCATGCTGTGAGTCTGATAATTAAATGTATTTCATTTCAACGCGAACTTGAAAAAAGCCTTGCTATTCGTTGGTAGTACAGCAGTGCCAAGAGATTCATTATCAGTTGCAAACTTATGTCTAGTAACAAAGATTATGTATAGTTTCATGCTGTAAGTCTGATAATTCAATGTCTTTAATTTCAACACAAACTTGAAAAAGCCTCGCTATTCGTTGGTAGTACAGCAGTGCCAAGAGATTCATTATCAGTTGCAAATTTATGTCTCATAACATAAAATAATATAATTTTTAAGGCGATTTTTCTGAAACCTATTTCAGGTGCCCCCTTTCGTGTCCTTTAAGCCTTTCAATTTACTGTAAAAGTTATTTATCAACTCATTAGAATTTTATAGTACAAATGACAACTACTTCTTACAAAATCATACACCGGGGAGCTACAAAAGAGATCGCTACCAAGCCATATATAACCTTTGCAATTCGTACAACACTGTTTCCGAAAGTATTGATTTTATATTTGAACGATCTATGCCGGGTCAACGTACCCGCATTCAAACTAATCTCAAAATGTATCCTACGTAATATGCACTGGATACATTAAAATTAGATGCATGTCTGATTGTGTGCGAGACGTGGGCTATATTTCATGACTCTGTCTGGCGAGCCTAGATTACTGTCAACACAGCTTGTCAAATTTAGACAAATGTGTGTACAATGCACACGATGAAAGGAAGCTCTTTTAAAATCTAACCAATTTCATCAAACGTGGTATCGACTTAATTTAAAGCACAAGAAAACCTTCCACTTACATAAAGCTTAAAAAAATTCGTCTTGAAATTTTATACCAGTTACGAACTGCCTTTTTGCATGCAGGGCTTTACGTCGGCAGTAACGCTGTATAAAACTTGTAAATTTAAACTCCCGCGATGACCGATGACATTTTGACGACAGGTCTTTTGAAACAAGTTTAGATAACATTTTGGAAAGTTTGAAAAAATAATCAGAGCATTCGTAGTGCACACATCACTAACTAAATGAAATTTTAAATTACTGTATCTTGTCAATAAGATTAAAAATACGTTTTTGGTTAGTGAGTGGTGCATCCTGGAGGGTGAGTCAGCGACATTTTAAGAATTGGTGAAAGTATTTTAAAGAATTAATAATTTTCTTTTCTAGTTAAGTGTAAGTCTTTCCAGCAGGTAAAACAAAAAGCTAAGTAACACAACTTTGCATGGAAAGTTTCTGGGACATAATTAAACATTGCCTTTTCTTCCCGATTTACGTTGTGCGTATATGACGTCATGTTATGGCATCGTCGGAGAAGTATTGCGGGAGATTCAAAATGAAAACAAACAAAAATTACTTTTAACGCGAGTATGATATATGCATAAAAATGCTGTGAAGTACTATAATTTTCAAGGCGATTTTTCCGAAACCTACTTCGGATACCCCTTTTTGGTCCTTTAAAGGTTAGCCGCTAAATAGTCAGTCAGTAAGAGCCTGTTTAGACTAGATATGAGATTGTGTGTAGGCTGTTCTTCGTAAATCAGACAGCTGCCTGTGTTGTTTGTCAGTCGAATGTGACTAATTCATTCATTCTGTCTTAACTCGTCATATGGTCACAGGACTATTACTCAATGTAGCTGAATCGCGTTAAGCGTCGTGTTAGTTCAAAAGTCCAAACTGTCAACATCTAGTATCGTGCTTACTGGAGTGATGATTAAGTTTCCACGAGTCATATGATATATGCATAAAACTGCTGTAAAGTACTATAACTTTTAAGGCGATTTTCAAGAAACGTACTTCAGGTACCCCTTTTCTTGTCCTTTAAGCGTAGGGGATACTACTGGCATACGAACGACTTTGGTTGACGCACTAACATAGTACTAGTAGTCACTACCGCCCGGAATTTCGATTTTTCTAGATTATGGCGAAATATACGCCACTTTCTACTTATGCTCACAACCTTGCGTAACCTTGCGTAACCAGTCGCAGGTGCTGACAAGTCCAAGCTCCTAAATTATGCAGAGAATCTCCTTGTTTAGACGATCAACTTCAAATGTTTATATGTTTACTGCACAGACATGAAAGCCACCCAACACTCTCTGCACGACAGCTGTTTAAATTAAAACAAAAAGCTCGCCTTCAAATGCAGAGCGTGTTTCTTTACATAGTAAATCAGCAAGTTTAAATAATGTTCCTGAGCCACGGAAGAGTATCAGCTTCACAGTTGATTGAAAACACTGTAAATTACGTCACATTCGAGTTCAACTGTACTGTCGTTCAAATGGTCTCTCTCTACATCCACCCCTCTCTCACACACACTAAATCAATCCGTCCCTCTCTACATCCATCCCCCCACCTCTCTCTCTCTCTCTCTCTCTCTCTCTCTCTCTCATCCATTCTTCTTCCCCCTCTATTGAAGGACTCTTCCGCATGTCATTTTTAACTTTCTGAAGCACCACCTTATTTCACAAACCAAATAAATTTCTACATGTTGGACGCATTTTGATAAATCTTATGACATTAACACCAAGAAAAAGCACTTGTTTAGCAACGATGATACAATGAACGCTAAAGCAATTCATCCTAGCCAACAGTAACTTAGTCCATTCCGTTTTCCATTCTTTCTTAATAACCATCGAAGAAAAAATGCGAACAGCAGCCTAATCCTGACCCGACATAGAAAAAAACTTATTGGCTGTCATGAATGGTGTACACGTCTCTCTCTCGACAAACAGATTTGGGTCATTTACTATTGTACGCGCCCAAGGAGCAGGTTTCGACTAGAACCACTCTGACTGCTAAAGACGTTTGAAAGCTCTCAGCAGATACTGAAGCCAGACGTTACTGTGAATTAGCTAATGTTTGCACAAGGGCTTGCTGAAGCCAAGCTATTCAGAAGACATGTGCCAAGAACAACGCCATCGATCTATCAGACAAGACATACGTCCAGAACAATTCAATCGATTTAGACGCCTAGAACAATGTGATCGATCTATCAGACAAGACATGCGTACAGAACAATGCAATCGATTTATATGCCTAGAACAATCAGACAAGACATACGTCCAGAACAATTCAATCGATTTAGACGCCTAGAACAATGTGATCGATCTATCAGACAAGACATGCGTACAGAACAATGCAATCGATTTATATGCCTAGAACAATCAAACAAGACACACGTCCAGAACAAAGCAATCGATCTATCACACAAGACGCACGTCCAGAACAATGCAATCAATTTATATGCCTAGAACAATGCAATCGATCTATCACACAAGACATGCGTCCAGAACAATGCAAACGATTTATATGCCTAGAACAATGCAATCGATCTATCACACAAAACACACGTCCAGAACAAAGCAATCAATCTATCAGACAAGACACACGTCCAGAACAATGCAATCGATCTATCAGACAAGACATGCGCCCAGAACAATGCAATCGATTTACATGCCTAGAACAATGCAATCGATCTATCATACAAGACACACGTCCAGAGCAATGCAATTGATTTATAGGACGAGAATAATGCAATCCATCGATTAATACCAGCTTATACCACAACAATACTAGTTAATCAATGCGAATAACGCGTCTGTTGATTTAGGCGAGGATTTTGACGAAGACCGCGTCACTCTGGGTAAACAAAGTCTGCTGCGTTAACAACTAGCAAACAAAATACGACAGACGCTGTAAGAGTTTACATAGACGCAACATTTAATTTAATATAACCGTTCCAGCTCAACCTTACGAGAAAATTGATGGTATTTAGTGTTATTCGTAACAGCTGGTGAGGTACTGCTTGGTAAGCACGGTCTAATGAATTACCAAGTACTGTACCTCTCAGTTCAGATGTGTTAGTCTGTGATGAACTGCACACGTTCTACAGCTCATGCGTGAGCAGAGTAGTAAATGTGAAATTTGAATTTTTATCTTAAAATTTGCCTAGTTTAAGTACAACACACTGAATATCTTACAGTAGCACTGTACTTGGTTTTCTCTTTCGCAAACACGTGCAACACACGCTACGTCATTTGAAAAAGTTTAAATAACACTGAGCAAAGTTTGAAGCATGTAAAGTTGTACATGTATGTCAAGTGGTAGGTAACATAACTCTGGTTACAGAAGAGAGCGGTCAAAACCGGCATCAGCTGACCGAACTTAGACCTGATAATCACCACGTGGACACTGGTCAACGAACTTTAATGAAGATCAAGTGCGTTAGAAACCAGCAGGCGAAATTTCAGCAGGTCAATGTACAAGAACGTGAACAAAAAATACAGGCATACTAATTTATAAAATTTATGCAGAGCTTTGTACTAGTTAAAGGAGAAGACAGCAAAAGAATATTTCCTGCAGTTTAAATTTTTCTCTAGAACAAACAAAAACACTTTTCATTCATTTACCACGAGAACTTCCAACATTTGAAAGCTAAAAAATCGCCAAAATCTATATATACGAGTAAGTACACGATTGGTACAGTAACATCATAGTGCTCTGCATACTGTGTTTGTTACTATAAATTTGCTGTTCTTTGCAGGTTTTTAAATTGAAAACCGGTTCTTATAAGTATATTTGCTATAAGTAAATAAATACTATAGTAAGAAACATTGTTATTAATAGATAAATCATTACTCAGCAAAAACCGTTCTGTTCAGTGTTAACATTTCCCTGCTTGCTGGGGAGGGATGGGTTGTCTACTGTACTGCGGCTGTTAATTACCGTTTCCTAAAGTGACGTCACAGCACAGAGTGTCATGGCGGGCGATAATATTTTGCGATATTATATATCTCGCAGTACCAACGGCGCTTAATTTAGTTACCATATCACATAAAAGCGTGCATCAAAACTGTTTTAAAAATTAGGAAATATGTACTTCCGAAAGAAAATAACATAAAAAATAGTGTCACGGGACGTTTAAATGACAAGAAAAGGGGAACCTAAAGTAGTTTTTAGAAAAACCGCCTTGAAAATTATATTACTTATAGCAATTTAATGCATATTTTGCATTTTGTGTTAAAAGGATTTTTTGTTTATTTTCATTTTAAATGTCCCGCAAACGTAAATCAGGGGAAGAAAAGACAATGTTAAATTACGTCCCAAAAAACTTTCCGTGCAAATTTATATTACTTAGCATTTCGCTTACCTGCCTGAAAGGCTTATGTAACTAAAAAAGAAAATTAGTCATTATTTAAAATGCTTTCACCAATTGGTAAAATATCGCTGACTCACCCTCCAGGGTGCACCACTCCTAACCAAAAGACATATTTTTAATCTTATTGACAAGATACACTAATTTAAAATTTTATTTAGTTAGTGACGTGTGCGCTAAGAATGCCCTGACTGTTTTTTCAAACTTTACACAATGTTATCTAAACTTATTTGAAACGACTTATCGTCAAAATGATTGTGTCTAACGATTATCGCGGGAGTTTAAATTTACATGTTTTACGCAGCGTTACTGCCGATACAAGCCCTGTAAGCAAAAAGGCAGGACATAAATGGTATAAAGTTTCAAGACGAATTTTTTTAAGCTTTACGTAAGTGGAGGGTTCTCTTGTGCTTAAGATACGTACATGCAGTGTACGCATAGACTATATAGTGCATCCTGTTTTCCACTTGAAAAGTAGCCAGTTTCTTACCAGCTCTTGGATAATTTTAATCAACAAATTTGGAGTGTCTATTCCCTTTAGATGTTGTCAGACTTCAAGCTTACCCCACCCATCACCCCACCTGTGTACACCTGGAAATATTATGAAATTGGCTCCCATCATCACCAAAACTTCAGCAACCGTGTGTGGGCACAAACGCTATATATTGTACGACGCCAGGAAAAGACAGTGTTCATTATTGGCGTCCTGTTTAACCAGTAATAATGCTGGTCTCATTTGTGAAGTCCTAATGGTCACTAATGACCCTACCAGTCAGTAGAGTGACTCATCCACACCGACAAGGGCAGTTCTCATCTGATTGTCTACAAGTTTTACAGAAGATATTGACGTATTCTCGTATGCTACTGTGTTTGACAGATGACTAACACTAGTGAACCAGACACGACGGAGTCTCGGAGACGACAGCTGTTACGTCATTGTCAACGTCACGGTAAAGTAACGCAGAATTCAGCCACCAGGGAAGTTAATGTACAGTAGAAACAGACAATCTGTACATTTTGAATCGCACAAAGCAACAGCCAGGGCAACAACAAGAACAAGAATTAAAATGTATATCAAAACGTACAACTTACACCTATAAGACTATACAATATACGTAACGTACATTCTACATGTATGTCAATTCAATTTCAATTTATTGCTCAAATACATATAATGCACATTGGCAAAACACAATACGATACAATTTTTTTCCCAAGCTTCGATTATATTATTGAACCGTACTTGGCATAAACACAAAACCATCACACGGTACAATTGAACATTCGAGCAGTACAATAATTTGTGTTTATATGTAAAGCAATAGGCTATATATCGTGTATATACAAATACAGCTTCAAATGGACACCGCAAATATAAAACATCACAAATACTATGCAACCCAAGTATTACAAAGACGTTATGTGTAAGATAACTCAATTATAAACCTGGATACGCCCTATAAATGATGGATACGCCCTATCAAGTCGACGACCAGAAACAGGGTAAATTTTGACAGGCAGCAGTTTTCGAGATCAACGGCCCACCAGTTATTAGTGGTTAACAAACAGTTCTTTACAAAACGCACTACTGAATAAACACTAGAATTACGACCACTAGAGGGCGTGTGAGCAGACAGCTAGCAGCAGTTGCCTGAACTCTACAATTCCGAAAAAGTACTGGCTATCTGAATTGCTTCCTACGTGCAAAATGAACGTATGAAGCAGAGTAAACGTTACTTTTCAAAATTCCTTTAGGCTCAAGAAAGCGTAAATCAAAATTCAGAGTCAGTGGGAAAATGAAACCCCCGCGAGTGAGTATCGAACCTGGGCAACGCCACGGAACAGACAGTCACCCATCCATTCGTATGACCAACTTGACTTTGCTTAACTTCCAGTTGCCCAGAACACAAATGATAGAAGTGATGATAAAAAATTTCAAGACGACTTTTTAACTTTATGTAAGTAAAGGTTTTCGTGTGCTTTAAATACATATACAGTATCAGTGTACGTGGTGATAATTATTTTGACCTGACAACACAGCTCGTCTATTCAACTTGGGCGGTGACCCTTCAAGGTGTTTTAATTAAAGCAGCCGAGCGAGAGAATACAGCCCTTCTCAAATCAGATGGAATCTGGGTCAGACGGCTTTTTGAACAATATGAGATCTACAACTGTAGAGAGAGAGAGAACAAACCGCCTGTAGCTAAAGTATTTTAAACACAAAACAGTCCCTAAAAAAGAAATGAATTTACTCTGGCTCGCAAAGTTCTCAACTGTGGATTTCACCCGTTGTTTTTCTATCCCAAAGAACAAGCTCGCTAATTACATAGTGTACTACTTTATTTAATACGCTAGTTTTTATGAATAAAAATCACAAATTTAATTATGATTAGCTCGTGCGTTAACATACGATTCTAGGCTACACTAATACAATAACAAGCAATTTAGCAAAGGACTGTCTTTATAACGCATTACTAGGCTACAGATTGTTTTCTTTAAATTTAGTTCAATTCAGTTTTAACAAAGTTAAAATAGCTAAAAAAACGTCTTCAAAAGTGCATATAAAAACTAGTTCACCCAATGCTGCAGTCATTCTCGACATAGGACTGTTTAGTATGTTCAAATATTTTTTATTATTACAGTAATAAAGTTAATAGGCAGGATGTAGCAAGCATTTATAATTTTTCATGATTATCTATATACAAACTTTTGAAAGAACACGAATTAAGCGATCGTTTGGTAAAATTTTATCATAACATGAAAAAAATATTTAAAATACCGAAAACTGTGGTTCAGGTTGTCAAATTTGAATGCTTACAAGCTGTGCTGTGCTGCAAAGCAAACAATACTATCCCTACGTGCTCTGCTTCAGTGCAAGTATAAAGAGAGAACAAAAGAAAAACATTTATTATATTGAATACTATTGATAATATTGAGTGAAAATAGGGGGTGCTACTGTTCCACACCAGCTATAGTAAGTAAGTAAGTAAGTTTATTAGTTTATCGCCATTTTTAAGATAGCAATATACATAACTAAGTGATTTATAAATCTGTACAACATACAATAATATTACAAAGTGCAAAAGTAATTATTGATTAGTGATGAAAGGGTGGCGCAAAGAACTTAAGTTATTGAGGTCAGCCACCCTCTCAGAATTGTTACTAGTATAATTAATAAATTAATGCGCATGTACCAGGTAATTAAAAATACCAGGTAATCAGATTTTGCATTTAAGACGAATGAAAATTTAATTATTATACGAATGGGTTAGTTTATAATAAAATAATGTTCAATAATGGGAAAGAAGAGACATACGATAATTTAACTTTTACTATTTAAAGATAGTCACGTGTGCCGCTACTGCTTATAAGTATTCTCTTAAAGGAGGGCCCTCTTTTTGGGATAGTAATAAATGGGACTAGCGGAGCTCACCTAGTCTGGCTGTCAAAGGGTTATAACAATGTATCATTGATTGTATATCAAGGTATGAGTTATGCGACGTATCTGACCTAGTTTAGCTAATAATAACAACGCAATTAGAGGCGATGCAGCAGTCTACAGCAAGAACCTACCCAGACAGCTGTTACTCAGTTTAGAAATCAATTAGCTCAGCTCGACCCAGAAAACTTGCGTCCAGAAACAACCAATTGCTAAAAACCTAAACAAAGCAACAGTCAAAAACATCAGACAAGCCTCCCCCCTCCACCCTCCCTAGCTAATGCAGCAGCTCTCCCTTCCTGGCAAAAATTTTGAAGCATACAGTACATCGCTTTCTGTCGTCAGTAGTACACAGCATGCAAGCTGAAGCTTCCAGCTCAGGGCACGGTGGGAGATTGGGGAGAGGGATTGGGGGGGGGGGGGGCGTGATACCTAAGAGACTGACACTTCCCAGAAAACAGGCGTCTTAGGGGTGATTTTAATTCAACTGTTACTAAAGCTGGACTGAAATTCGAAACGGAATAATATACACATTACCAAGCAAAAATGCCATAGCGCCATTAAACCTCGTTCCCAGATACATTACAAAAATAAATGCAATTACGGCCTCAATTAGGAGAACTACTGAACGAAACACTGAACAGTTCGAGTGGCATAGCCCATAAAACAGCAATAATATAGCTATTTACAAGTATACACATAATTAAGACAAATATCAGCCAGGTATTAAAATCACGCTACCTTCTCCCCCGAGACGAGTGGAACATGCCTGATGACGTAATTGACCTTTTACTTGGTCAACAATGAGCAATATTTGGCAGTCATACGTAATAAAAGCCGAGCCATTTTGCCCGACGTATTGAAAACACACAAAACCTTTCACGCTGCAAACATGCCAATGGTTTTGGAACCATGCCAAGTTTTTGCAAGGCAAAAGCTTGCTATTTACAAACTTTCCACTAATGAGCAAGTGGGCATGTACACGCGCAGGTGGCGCCCCAAGCGCCCTATAGGTCAAGGTCAGAGCGCAGGCGGGAAACCGACGTCACCGCGACCTGCTTTCCGAATCTCAGGACGGGATAAAACCAGTAACATCTGGTTAACAGCGTAGGAAAACTTGATTAATTAACACGTCAGCCGCTTGTAGCGCCACCGTCGTCGCCCTGGGTAATTCATCATCTGCAACTGATGTAGTACTTTCAACAACGAGGAAAAATGATTCGGTAAAAGAAGTCAACAACTAGAAACGACTGCAGAACTACTGCCGAATGCTGAAAACAAATCTTTGGTCACGTGGAGCTTGTTTAGCGTCTGGACCATAGATATGTTTGTGGTCTGCTCGCCAGAGTGCCACCGTGAATAGCAAGAAAAGGGACATGCGAAACCAAACAAGTGGGAGCTCCAATATAAATAGATTCATGCTTGTAAGCGCGAAGCCATCTTAGCCATGCTTTGGATAACCTTGGAAACAGATTAGCTAACGAACTTTTTTTACTTTTCTAAAATCATTTGACATTCGTTTTTTTGTCTGCGCCATTAACACCCTCCCGAGCGGGAAAGGCAGGAAATTTATTGCCCCAGAGCATGCGACGTGTTAGCAAGTATTTGCTTGGCCCCGTTCTGCAGGCGGTAACACAAACAAACAAACAATCATTACTGTCGCCTGGAAAGCCACGCGCGTAATTTCTACCCCGAATAAGAGAGACAAGCGGATGGCAAATGATGTTATCAACTCAAGAAAAAACCTAATTGTGGAGACAACTTGCAAAAAATCAATAACTTAAATGAACACTGTTAATAATTTATTTACTGTTAAGATAATTTGTTTTAACTTAAATAACTTAAAGGATGATTTTTCATCTATACTACCCCATTTTCAAGTCCCATAAAAAGTGTACATTTTAACACAACCAATACTGCAAAAAGCCTTTCTGATAATTAAATAATACATTAAAAACTTAATTAACGGCGGCGAGCCCACCTACTGATGACATCACAAACCAACATAATTTTCAACAGCAATGATATTCCACGAGCATGTTGCACGTGCTTTAAATTGAAGTACAGTGCTACTGTAAAATATTCAGTGTGTAGTATTAAAACTAGGCATGTTCTAAGATAAAAATTCAAATTTACCGCTGTGTTCACGTCATAAACCAATCGTGCAATCACCAAAAAAGGGCATTGATACAGATTGTAGAGCATTCTCTACCTAAGGGGTCATGTACAGCATGCAGCAGCTCACTTTATACATTTGCTGGGTCAAATGCTTTCTGTGTCGTGAAACGAAAAACCGCACATTTTAATGCTTCCTGCATTTCTGAAATAACAGCTAGCCTACAAAAATGGGCGAGGTACAATTGGTGATCTGCTCAGGCCCACCCACCGCTGAAGTAAGTTTTGCTGGGTCACATCAACTAAAACTGTCCTACCAAAACTTGGGCTGGTTTGTTCCCCATTAAATATACCTTCCATTTGGTGTTTTTGTTATCAGTGCACAAGGACATAGTTTTTCTATTTGGCGCATCTCAATATTGATTTAGCAGTACATCAATTACGGCAGGTTTTTTTTTCAAGGGCGTCTACAAGCACATGGTGTTGTAACAAGGAAAGAGACCACCTCTTCATAGTTCGTCTCGTGTTTAGCAGTACTCTTATATATATATGTACATGAAGAGCGGCGGATTATGATTTTATGGGCCTTAGGCTTGAGCTTGGAACGGGCCTTTTAAATGTTGCTACACTGCTGAGCTGACGTGTTTTTGTGGAGCTCTCGTCGTTTGTAAAGTATGACAAATTAAACAATTTATCACTGATGCATATTGAGTCAGATATGTTGAAAAAAATGGACTTTTCAGAAATTATAACTGACTTTGCCCCCAGAAATATTCGGAAACTGAAATTTTGAACTTAAACTTAAACTGTGTAAACGTGAATTGTGTAAACTTGATTTGTGTAAACCCGATTTGAAATATAGTGACTGACTTTTGAAAAAAAAAACTTTTTTCTATATTTTATTTTGGCGGTCCCCTTGCTCTTTTGTCAATTTATTTTTTTACAAAAATTTTTTTCGTTTTATTTTGCCGGGCCCCTTTTCATCCCGGGCCTTAGGCTTCAGCCTATAGGGCTATCCGCTACAATACATGAACTTTATTTATTTTGAGTGGATTTACAACACAGTAGCACTGATCACAGTATTTCCACTATGCCCAACGTCAAGGATAGTTATATACAATTAGTTCATTCGAGATTGTATGACTCAAAATAGCAAATTCAAAAAAAATAGTTCATTGGTTAATACTTAATTGAAATTTAATATACAAAACCCATACAACAGATACGAGAACACAAACGATTCTCGATGTACAAAAGCCTATAAGCCCATGCAAAGTATATATAAGTTGTACATTGTAATGTGCAATGTTGATACTTAACTCAGAAATCCAATACACGTGGAATTAGTACAATTAGTGTAGTATTACGGTTAATACAGCGGTACACATAGTTGATTCTAGCATTTATATAAGTTGTTTATTGAAAAGACAGCTGACATAATAACTTAAAATACAATTATACGTACAATCAGTTAACAAAGCGTTTAGTGGACTTTATGTAGTTCTGCAACAATTTGAAGAGAATGCCACTGGATGGATGACCTGATCTGAGTTTATGAAAAAGTCGTTGTAAATAATAGCAGTTCTAGGGTTGGCGTGTAATTCTTGAGTTGTGTCGATAATAATAGAGCTGATCCAATCATAGTGTTTTGTGTGTGTGTGCGTGTCATAGTTTAAACACTCAAAAAATAACGGCGGGCTCTCAGTCGAATTGTTGCAGCTACAGCTAGCAGATCTGCCTTTGTTGTGGCAGGACCGGGGTTTAGGAACAATCAAGAATAATCCTCTAAAGTGAGGTAACGGAAGATGAGAATCTATCTGTACTGAACCGACGGAACGTTCCGCCCCAGATATCAAAATTCGAAAAGCACACGCCATGACCACTAGACTGTACAGTACAGACTGTAGACTCGAACAGTACGAAGAGAAGGATTGTGAGTTCGAATCGAGTAAAAAAGCAAGACAAGTAAGAAGTGGCTACTGGGTACTGGCGTTCTATTGAACACGCGCACGGAATATATGAGCTATAATATAACGCTATACAGCAGAGAGATGCTGACCAAACTATGATGTTGAAGACGAAGCGTCATAAAAGTACTTCAGTCTAAAACAGCGAAAGCTCTGAATGTTAAAGGAAGACAGGATGATTTTTCGTATCCTGCCTACCCCATTTTCAAGTCCGATAAAAAGAACATTTTAATACTGCAAACGCGCTCCTGATAATTATTAGGAGATTATAGATAATAATTATAGATAATTAAATAATAGATTAAAAACTTAATTAGCAGCGGGCGAGCCCAACTAGAAATGACATCACAAACTAACATAATTTTCAACAGCAAAAATATTCCACCAGCGTGTTGCACATGCTTGCGAAAGCGAAAATTGAAGTACAATGCTACTGTGAGACATTCAGTGTGTTGTACTAAAACTAGGCTTGTTTTAAGATAAAAACTCAAAGTCCAAATTTACCACTGGGCTCACACATGAGCTGTCGAACGTGTGTAATTCATCGCAAACTAACACATCCGAACTGAAAGGTAGATCACCTGTTTTTTGTTTTCGAAATGCAGGCGTTAGTGCCCGTCCAGCTAGCAAATGGCGAAACGCATATAACAGCTAGAAACTAGTGGCGCAAACGTGACATTGTGTTTGTGTGGTAATAATTCTTTCACGTAAGTCATTTTTAAAAAATAGTATGTTTCCTTTCAATATTTCAAAGATTCTTTTGATTTAGGTCCGGTTTTGCTTTAAAACATCAGCTCTAGCGAGTCATCAGATACAATTAGAAGGTAATTACACTGGACCCATTAAAGCAAAGAAAAATAGACCACGCTTGCGAAAGTCGCTTAAAATCTGCAGTAAACTTTACACCAGGGAACAACTGTCGGCAGTAGATTTTCAAGAAAATCGGGTAATTAACAACAAAATTGTAACGAACCTGCGGGGACGTTGTAAGATAATATCCACGTTATCAAGAGACAAGATGGTTGAGATTCGTTAAAGGAGGAGACAATTTTCAAGTGATTGTTGATTGTGATTGTTGGCTTCCTTCTGCCTCGGAAGACAATGGAGTGTGCGCCAAGAGAGTCAGTTATTGATGGAGCTGCAGCGTCGACTGTGGCTGAGCAGTGCGATCCTTGAACGTCTCCAGGGCGCACGTCTGAGCAATGTGTATGGAGATCCTGAGTTGCCCAGACAACAGGAACCCCCTCTCTTCCTTCCTGGTGTAGTCCAAAGGAAAGCGGAGCGATACGTTTGGCACCAGGTTGGCTGCAGGAGCTGCCGGAGTCAGTGGGGCTCCACTCCTGATTTGGAAGGTTTACTCCTCTACACATGGCCGTTGGGTCACTTGACCTCCTCCGCCCGCTTAGCCGTTGGCTGCTTGTGCAGCTTCGCCGCCTAGTGTCGAGATACAGTGTGGGCATCCCGCACCTGGTATAATTTTCAAGTATCTCACAACTTACTTGAACTTGAAAGCACGTACTTGAAAGCAATGTTTGAAAGACTTATTGGAAAAGAAAATTCAAAGTACTGCAAAAACTTCGCGCCAACTCGCTAAAATGTCACTGACTGGCCCAACACAAACTCTGTGCGATATAATTCAGTAGGTTGGTGATTCAAAATTTCAAGATGAATTTTTTATCTTTATGTAAATAAAGCGTATCCTTGTGCTTTAATGTTGATTTTACGTTACCGCTAATGCAAGCTCTGCACTCTGTAAGACAGTACGCATTTCACATTTGTTTAAGTGTCAAAAATACATAAAATACAAGAAAAAAGAGCAAGACAAACAAGCAATTTCAATTTTGAAATATAGTGACACTGCAAACAAACAAAACAATTACTGATAAAACAAATCTTATTAAATCTTCCTGTTAGTTATTTTAGTTATATAATTGAAAAGTTTAATGATTAGTATTTAGAATAAATTGACGTTCATCAGGCCTCATTTTCAATGATATGATCATTACATAGTATATTGTTCATAAAAACGCTTTTCAACGTAATCAATAAATGCCCTAATTACTTCTAAATCCCATCTAGTATACACCTAAGTGATATAAGATTTCAGGACGGTTTTTTAGCTTTACGCAAGTATAGGGTGTTCTTGTGCTTTAATGATGATTTAAATATGGACGCCTGGGAGTTCTAATAAGTACAAATTGTACACACAAATACTTGCGTGAGTGACGCTACTGTTATTGTTAAGCGGCTTGAATGTTATTATTATTTGTCAACTTGTTAAACAAACTGTTTATTTAGTTGCAGTGATGTACAATGAGAGCCTAATGTCATTCCGCGACCTCCAAACTCCTTTCATGTATTTCCTGCTTCAACCAACAGACGTCGCTGGCACTGCGCGCACTGAAAGACGGGCCGAACGCACAGTTTGCGTTTTGTGTTTAAAATTTTGATGTTTAGAATTGAAAACGTTTGAAAACTGCTTAATCCCACTCCAGAAACAGTTCTTCTGAAGTTCCAAGAGACGCTTGAAAAGTGACGTCACAGAATGAGAAGTGCTATATTCGTGTTTAAACTATTTGTATTGGAAAACACATCCTGAATAGTTCAGTCATTTCCTGACAAAGAGTTCAACATAAAACCAAAAGCCAAAGCTGACGGAAATCATACCTCCTAAAAAAACTCCGCCCACGAATCATGGAATATAATCGTGGCACGCATGCGCAAAGCTGTAAGCGGTACCATTATCACTATGATTTTACATATCCTACACTCTACTAAACCAAACTACCCACGCAAAAATAGCCAAAACCGCGCGGCCTACAACACCATCTCCCCCCGCCTGCAATGCTCGAGTCTCACCACCGCCGCCTCCAACGGAATGTACAGTAGGAGCAGACTGTACACAGAAGCGATACAGCCTGTAGGCATGAACCATTTAACCGATAAATAAGGTTAAAGTTGACAGGGCATTGGTTACGCTCGCTCGGGCGGGCTGCCTTTCCATGAACAAATTTATGGTGCAGAAGAACAGATAATGTACAAAGTGGAATGTGTTGAAAAGAGGTGTGAGGTGAGGGTCCTCATAGCCATCGGGTCATTTTTCATGATTTCGAAAAGGAAAGCTACTGAAACGCGGACAGAACTCAGGCTGACCACTGGCCAAGCAAATGCAGCACGGTGTCCTTCAAAGACAACGGACTTCTGTAGTACTGGGACACGAGGATTAATGGTGGGATACAAAAGAGTTGCTTAAAGGAAGACGGGATGATTTTTCATATACTACCCCATTTTCGTCCGATAAAAGTATGCATTTTAACACAATTAAGACTGCAAAAGCCCGTTTCTGATAATTAAATAATAGATTAAAAACTTAATTAACGGAAACAATTTTCAACAGCAAAAATATTCCACGAGCGTGTTGCACGTGTTTGCGAGAGAAAATTGAAGTACAGTGCTACTGTAAGATATTCAGTGTGTTGTACTAAAACTAGGCAAGTTTTAGGTAAAAATTCAAATTTAAAATTTATGCACACGCATGAGCTGTCGAACGTGTCTAGTTCATCACAAACTAACACATCTGAACTCAGAGGTGCATCAGCAGCTGTTTTTGTGCGATGCTTTTCTGAAATGCGGACGCTAGCGCCCGTCTAACTAGCGAATGGTGAAATTGTGTTTGTGTGGTAATGATTCTTTCACGTAAGTCATTTTTGAAAAAAAAATTGTGTGTTTCCTTTCAATATTTTTCAGCAGATTGTTTTGACCTACAGTTTAAGATTGGATCCGGTTTTAAGTTTACATCTAGCCTCGCAATCTCCCCCCATGTTGTAGAACAAGAAAATCATTAAAGTACCAATAATGATTATGAATTACCTGTGTTGTTTCATCTACGCGGATGTTTAGATTGCATCTTGTACAAACAAGCGTAGGTCAAAAAGTTGTATGAAAACTATTTGTTTAAACTCTTTAACGGTTTGAACGGCTCACCAAAAGCCGTTTGACTGGCAAATGCGCGGGACACAAAAGCCGTTGTCGAATCTTTTTTTTCTGCTTTTCATGCAGGTAAGGGGGATGTTTGAAGCAAAATCTTAAACTGTAGGTCAAAACAATCTACCCTTTGAAATATTGAAAGGGAACATACTATGTTTTTCAAAAAATGACTTACGTGAAAGAATTATTACCACACAAACACAATTTCACGTTCCCGTTACTCGTTTTTCGCTGCTACATGCATTTCGCCAATCGCTAGTTAGACAGGCACTAGCGTCCGCATTTCAGAAAGGCATTGCATGAAAAATAGATGCAATACCTCTCAGGTCAGATGTGTTAGTTTGCGATGTACTACACACGTGTGACAGCTCATGCGTGAGTAACAGCGGTAAATCAGAAATTTGAATATTTATCTTAAAACTTGCTTAGTTTTAGTACAACATATATAGCACGATATTAGATGTTGACAGTTTGGACTTTTGAACTAACACGACGCTTAACGCGATTCAGCTACATTGAGTAATAGTCCTGTGACCATATGACGAGTTAAGACAGAATGAATGAATCAGTCATATTCGAATGATAAACAACACAGGCAGCCGTCTGATTTACGAAGAACAGCCTACACACAATCTCATATCTAGTCTAAACAGGCTCTTACTGACAGACTACTTAGTGACTAACCTTTAAAGGACAAAAAAGGGGTACCGGAAGTAGGTTTCAGAAAAATCGCCTTGAAAATTATAGTACTTTACAGCAACATTATGCGTAATTCGTACTGAGGTTAAATGTATTTTTTCTTTGTTTTCATTTTAAATCGCCCGTAATGACGTCACATAGGCAAACGTAAATCAGGGGCAACAAAAGGCAATGTTAAAATATGCTCCAACAAAACTTTCTATGCAAATCTATATTAATTACCATTTCGCCTACCTGCTGGTAACTAGAAATAATAATTTAAAATGTTCGTGCCAATTGGTAAAATGTCGCTGGCTCACCCTCCAGGGTGCGCCCCTCACTAACCAAAAACGGTTTTTTAATCTTATTGACAAGATACAGTAATTTAAAATTTTATTTAGTTAGTGATGTGTGCAGTACGAATGCTCTGATTATTTTTTTCAAACTTTACTCAGTGTTATGTAAACTTGTTTCAAAAGTCCTGCCGCCAAAATGGCTGCGTCTAACGGTCATCGCGGGAGTTTAAAGTCACAAATTTTATACAGCGTTACTGCACGCAAAAAAGCAGTACGTAAATGATATAAAATTTCAAGATAATTTTTTAAGTTTCATGCAAGAGAGGGGTTTTCTTTCGCTTTAACTATAGAACGTGAAACGACTCTACAACACTTTGACTAGCGTGTAGCTTTCTAGATCTGAGCAGTGAGTCAGCGTAAGTTAAATCCACAATAACGAAAGTATACAACATGCTTCAGACAGTTACAACAAGATAATACTTGGCCTGATAGTAATTTCTTTTAGAAGATTTGCATTTTGAATTGAAAGCACAAGTTCTTTTTAAATACTACGACAAAAACCGACATATATTAGTATTACTATAAAAGTTCATCTTTAGTTCGTCATTATCAAAAACTGTACAAATATATCTAAGCACCATCTCTTACATTAATATTCTTGGTATCTTAATATATTTATATATATATATAAGATTCGAGGCTACAGGGCACCATTTGCGGCGATCTATACATCAAACGAAAGGTCTCGATGTAGTGTCGTGCCATTGATGGTTTATTTTTCGAATTGGGCCCACCGGAAGGAAGGGTGGGGGGGGGGCGAAAAACCTCCAAAAATGGCCATTTTCGGCCGTTTTTTGCAAAAGTTATACGGCTGAGATGTAGAGAACGGGAACGGGCCGAGGGGGTGCTGGGTATGGTTAGATAGCCCGTTCAGCGGTGGGTGTAGTAGGCATATTTAGAATTCGTGAGAGGGCCACGGGGTCCCGCAACGGGCGTTTTCCCGGACCCAACTCGCGATTTTTTCGAAATTTTGACCAAACAGCATGCGGGAAAAACGTTCTAGCGTCGCCCGGTGGGACTCTCGGAAGGAGATATATAGCTCTTTACAAAGAGGAAGGACATATAGCTAATAAATTGCTTCATTTAATGCCAGTTATTACTTTATTACATGCTAACAATTTTCCTTGTAAAATGTGCAATAGCAGCAGTTCACGTATGTACAATCTCACATGCAAAGACAGATCGCTCGTACTAATCAGTAGGGGTGAGCATCGAACGCTCGAATTCGATTCGAACGAGTTTTTTTAGTTCGAACTCGATTCGAATCCAAAACTGTAGATTCGAATAATTCAGCACTTCAATCACACATGTTCTTTATCACTAAAACGATTGAAACATCATGCAATTAGCATAATTTAGCCGTGATTTCTGCGCACAATTTGAAAGAAATTACTAGTTGTTTTATTGCAGAACAAAATCTAGTGATATGCACGATCTTTGTAAGACTAATTTTTGCTGGTGGTTCGAAAACTTGTTCGAAAATCTTTCGATCTCAATTCGAATTCGGTTATTTTTGCTGGTGGTTCGAAAACTTGTTCGAAAATCGTTCGATCTCAATTCGAATTCGGTTCGAATTCGAAACACTGAAGTTCGGTTCGAATTCGAAACACTGAAGTTCGGTTCGATTCGAATTCGAAAGCCACAAATTCGGTTCGATTCGAATTCGCTTTCTGGTAGAGAATGCTCACCCCTATTAATCAGACAGTGCAATACAGACTCTAAATTAGAATTAAACTGCTCCATTAGCCGTGCATAACGCATGAGAAAAATTCACGGGTTCATTACAAGCATGATTAGGTGGACGAGTGAGAAGAGCAAGATATGGCCTGCAGCTATCACATGAGAATTTCAGGAGCGTGATGATAAACCGTCAGGGAATGCGACAAGATCTCCCACAGGCTATCCTGCGCCAGACGCAACAACACGATAAAAGCATGCACAGCAAAAACTACTGTACGCTTTTCTACAACAAACATTGGCAGTCTCAAACTGGCTAGGTGAAGTACGGTAGAGGTGAGTTGATATTATAACCAACACGAACAAGTCGATTTTCTAATGGACATTCGCTCCGTCAAAGCCGTCTGGCACCCTACGGCAATGCGACAAGGATTAGGAATCTTTCCGCCTTTCTGGTAACTGTAGAATTTCAAAGATTTTTCGATAGAGGCGAGTACCTCTCAAGAATTCACCAAATTAGTAAACTTATTGCTCAGCCAAAGTCGCCTGGCACTCTACACCAATACGACAAGGACTGACAGCTTTTTTGCCACCCACTGTAGTAACTGTAGAATTCCAAATATTGTTTGACAGAGACGTGTACCTTCAAGAATCTGCCGAATTAGCAAGTTAAGTCCAATCATGGGAAGTCCTTAAATAGTTTAAAGGAAAACTGGACCCAATTTTAATCTGTAGGTCCAAACAACCTATTCTTTAAAATATTGGAAGGAGACATACCATTTTGTCAAAAAAAGACGTAAAAGAATTATTACCATACAGACACAATTTCGCATTCGCTGTTACATTCACTTCAGCATTCGCTAGTTAGACGGGCGCTGGTGCCCGCATTTTGGAAAAGCATTACACAAAAAAAACAGATACTGTACCTCTCAGTTTTGATGTGTTAGTTTATGACGCACTGCACACGTTCGACAGCTCATGCGTGAGCACGGCGATAAATTTGAATTTTCATCTTAAAACTTGCCTATTTTTAGTACAACGCACTGAATATCTTACAGTAGCACTGCACTTCAATTTTCGCTTTCACAAACACGCTCGTGGAATATTTTTACTGTTGAATATTAGTTAGTTTGCGATGTCTCGTCAATAGTTGGGCTCACTCGCCGTTCAATAAGTTTTTAATCTATAAATTTAATTATCAGAAACGGGCTTTTGAATTAACAGCGTTAAAATGTATATTTTTTATCGTACTTGAAATTGAGGGTAGTATATGAAACACCATCCTATCTTCCTAACACAACAACTTAACACAACATCCAACGAAGGCAGAAGCATGTTGATCTTTCATGTATTTCTCAAGCTAAATGCATATATGTTAATTTCCAGACAATTTACTCATTAAATTCGACAAGATTTCTCAGTAAAATATCGGCAAGGGATTTTGTCTAAAGTGCCTATGATGAATTTAATTAATGCCGAGGCATTATACGTCACAGTTTGGCTAACAGGCACTCGCGCGAATGAAAATCAAATTAATATTTCAGCTTAGGCTTACCAGAAATTTGCGCCAACTACCGACTAGCACATTTTCCGAAGGCGATTTATAATCGTCAAGATTTCAGACAGAGCGAAAATTAAAGGAA
This sequence comes from Tubiluchus corallicola, assembly GCA_030141605.1. Classification (NCBI taxonomy): domain Eukaryota; kingdom Metazoa; phylum Priapulida; class Priapulimorpha; order Priapulimorphida; family Tubiluchidae; genus Tubiluchus; species Tubiluchus corallicola. The sequence goes on from JAQGDQ010000373.1 coordinate 204,790, forward strand.
AGCAAGACGATTCTTCATATCACTTGGAATTATGGTTAAAGGTATACATTCTGACACCTGTAATCACACTTTTTTGTCAAAGTGTTTCTGATAATTAAATAAGATTAAAACTTAGAGACCGCAAAAAGCCATGACGTCAGAAACGAGCATGATTTTTAACGCAAAAGGCATTCCACGAGCGTGTTGCATGCATGCATTTGCGAAAGCGCAAATTAAAATACAGTGCAACTGTAGATCGACTGTGAGACACAAAAATTGGGTAAATTTATGTTTAAAAATTTAAATTACATGTGCGCAACTGTGTTACCATGCGTTTTCACCACAAATGTGCACCACATCAGAACTGAACTGAGAGGTACAGCGCCTGTTTTTTATGCAACGTGATTCGAGATCTACATCATCATTACAATCAACAGGTAATATGTGCCCTAGATCGTTTTCACTTTTGCTGACGTTAATTGATTTACCATTCATAATTAGGAAAAACTTTTCCAGAATCTTTTTAGGGATAAAGTATCTAAACATTTGGTTTCTGACTCATTAAACGCCATGTTACTAGAAAGAGCAAAATTTTCTCATATACCTAATAAATTCCGTACAATTTTTAACGATGAGCTGGATTCCGACCCTGCCACACTTCCTCAAGATTAGTAGTGGGGCGTGCTGTCGACTGTGGCAACCAAATTGTAGAAATCTATCTGGCAAACTCCAAATTATTAAATTAGATTATGATCGTAAGAAACCATTGCAGTTTGTTTTACAATAATTATTACCCATTGTAGGTAATGATTCGAAGAAAGGAGACGTTGAAAAATTAAGAACCAGTCGCGAGTTGAACCCGAGACATGTGAACTCCAAATTATAAAAACTGTTTCTATACGCACGTTAGTTCACAGCGTCAAAAGGAACTGCATTTCTCAGAGCTTCATCATTAGAATTAAATCAACCTAAATTTAGTCTGCATAGGAACACGCTATGATAAACATCCGGCAACTCTAACATGACATCCCACAATTCCAAGAATAACAGTAAAGCAGAAACTTAGGGAAAGCAAAAGTGCAGTAAAAACTGCGTGACAGGAAACCATGCAGCCCCCCCCCCCGCCCGGAAGCCAAGAGATGTTGCCGTGCCTGCTGTTGCTGCCACGGTGACACGCAAACAGATGAAGCCAGACAACCGTAATGCAATCAAGAAAAGCTTTCGAAAGCAATGATAACCTAGGCTTTTGCAGTAGACCTCAGCTGACAAGTCAATACAAGCAAACGTTTGCAGTAACTTCACAAAGCAAATTCAATTTTAACTGCACCTACACGACAGGAAGCCATGCAAAACGGCTGCAGCAAAACCTTGCCCAGCTGTACTATACTGCAGCAAAACCTTGCCCAGCTGTACTATACTGTAGCAAACTATACAGTAACTAGTTTCAACGGTTCAAGAATGAAAAAGGACTAGCAGGGAAGACTGTCTCCCAGAATTTCAAATGCAAACAGCTACGAATCGCTCCGAAACAAACGCGCCGACTGAGCAGTCGCCATGTTGCTGGTTGCCATAGTTACCGGGCGATGATTTGTCGCGAGTTTGAATCGACCAGTTCTCCTGTGCATTAGGTAGAAGAAAACCGGCGGAAGCGACGCAATTAATAACGTGTTTGGGAAAAACATTCCGAGCACAGGAAGTCACCTGCCAGACGAGTACTGAACACAATGAAACATGGTTTCTTGATGTTGACAAAACGTTTTACTGGCTGCACTTAAGTACTGTTTAGAACAACTGACACATCAAGTAGTGCCACTGTCAAACTAATCCTTACAGCTCTAGATCATTACTAGTAATACAGTATATAACTGCTACTTAAAGGAAAACGATTTCTCATATACTACACCGTTTTCAAGTTCGATAAAAAAGTACACCTTCTAACACGATTAATACTGCAAAAGCGATTCAGATAATTAAATAATAGATTAAAAACTTAATTAACGACGGGCGAGCCCAACTGTTGATGACATCACAAACTAACACATTTTTCAACAGCAAAAACATTCCATGAGCGTGTAGCACGTGTCTGCCAAAGCAAAAATTGAGGTACAGTGCTACTGTAAGATATTCGGTGTGTTGTACTAAAACTAGACGTAGATATACAGCACCTGTTTCAATATTTTAGAGAATAGATTGTTTTTACCTAGATCAAGATGTCGTCTGGTTTTGCTTTAAAGGAAAACAAGACGATTTTTCATATCCTACACCATTTGAAGTACGATAAAAACAACATAACAATAGTGCCGAATAAATAATAAGTTAAAAACTTAATTAACAGAGAGTAAGCCCAAGTAGTGATGACATCACAAATGAACATAATTTTTGCACGTTTGTGAAAATGAAAATTGAAGTACAGTGCAAATGTACAACATTCACTGTGCTATACAGAAACTCAGCAAATTTTAACTTAAAATTCAAATTTCAAGTTTAGTGCTCTGCTCACACCTCTGGAACTTGTGCACTACATCACAATTGAACACCTCTGAACCGAGAGGTACAGTACCTATTTTTCTGCAACGCGTTTCTGAGACGCAGGCTCCAGTGCCCATCTAAGAAGCAAACAGTGAAATGCATACGTGTAATGGCGAAGAACTAGCCAAGAGAATGCAAAATATGTTTTTGCAATAATCATTTTGCAGAAAGCATCGCTCACAGAAAATGTCGACCCATTAGACAATACTTGCTCACCATTAAGTTTGATGGAAAATGTTTAAAACTTTCTTACAATTAGTAATGCAGGGTTTACTAATATCACGGAATGCTGCATAGCGAAAGCCGTCTGCCAAATTCAAATGCCCTCCTCTACAAGAGATACAATTGGGACGGTACTATATATATATATATATAATATATATATATATATAGAGAGAGAGAGAGAGAGAGAGAGAGAGGGAGAGAGAGAGAGAAATTTTCCTGTTCCTGACACTCACACATCCATTTGCTAACTAGACCAGGTGCTGCTTCACTTCAGAAAACGAACGTGCACTGTCACCACTAACCCATTCCCTTGCTCCAAAGTGACTGGATGATATTCGGGTTGATAAACCTGATTTCCGTGCAATGTTCGTACTTTAAAAAACATACTCTACTTCTATGCACAAGGAATTTAATATTAAATATCAAAACATTTAACTATAGAATGAAGAATCCGCAAATACCCGTCATCATATTTAATACCCGTAGGCCTATTAATTATGAACATTGAACGAGTTTGCAGACATGTTGCCAGTTGGTACCTGAACGTCAAAACAAAATTAATCTTAGATTTATTTAGCAAAATATTTTAGCAAATAACGACTGCTTCTAATATGACCAATTTCAGCAAAAAACAAACTTACCTGTAACTCGCACCAAGCCACCTGCACAGCCGTTTCCGTGTCCAGACCACGATAGACGGTCTTGAACGCTCCTCGGCCGACCTCCTCACGAAATTTGAGAAAGCGCCCTCCAGGCGACTGCTCGATGGCCTCCTCGATTTTCTCGTCGTCCGACTGTTTCTGTAACTTCGCCAGTTCCTGATTGGCTTCCTCAAGTTGTTGTCTAAGATTTCTTTCGCGATCTTCACTCTGCTTTACCTGTTCTTCGCTCTGAGGTTCACGCTTCGTCGACGTCGATGCGGACGAATCCGCCACAGTCGTCTCTTTCTCTAGCTTCTCCGTTTCGTACTTTTCCTTCTTGCGCTCCGAGTCCAGGTTATCTGGAGATGTATCCATCTGCTCTTTGGATGCGTCGGCTTTTTCGGTTCCGTTTTCCGCTGCCGGCAACTCGGCGATGTCAACTCTTTCCACGGGCTGTACGGCCGGTGTAAGGGAAGCCGAAACGACTGCAGCTTTGGAAGTGCAAGAGGGGGACGATTTTGATTTCATCTTATCACTACCATCACACTCGGGCGACGCACCATTTTTTGTCACTTCATTTAAACTGCTAGTCCTATCTGGCTTTTGATCACTGTTGCGCTCCTTATCCGCCTTGAGTTTTAAAACGTTGTTACCGTTCGTAGTTTTTTTCTGAACTGGGTCGCACAATTTAAGATCGGGTCTGATATTTTTAGGGCTGACGCTACGTTGCTTAAGTGGGATTTCTTTGCGATCAATCCCGTTGCTCAACCTCGCTTCGGATTTTGGAGGCGTTTTTGGCCCTTTTGGGTTAGGATTTGGTCGGTTTCCGTTCCTTGTTAATTTTGCACCCGAGGGGGAGTCATGACCGCTTCCGATTGATTCGCTGCCCTGCGTCGGACTTCTGCCCCGCTTAAACAGACCTGCCCCTTTTACCTTCTTGTCCTGCTTCTCATTAGACCTGCCGGAGCTCGACAGCCGAGAAAAGATGGACGCCTTCTTCGGAGATGTGCCTTTTGGCGTCTCCTGATGTTCGACGGAGTTCAAATCCTCACTAGAGGTGGCGCTGCGGCCACCGCGGCTCATAGTGTTACGAGCAACCGACTTCCCGACACTCTCTCTGCAAAATATGCAAGACATTACGTGCTTCAACAGTGTGAAACCAGGTAGCTGTCCAGCATCGCAGCTGCAAACTAAACGCACGCTTTCACGCAAACTAGATAATGAATCGCAACTGACATTTTCGACAGTTTTGCGTCCTCGTTAAAAATGAGAAATTCACACATGTAAGTACCAACTAGCGAATGCGGCAGAACTTCTCGCACAGTGATTTGAAAGCAAGTGCAAATTATATTAACACAGTGAACAAATTGAAATTTTCACGCTCATCTCATGGTTCTATATTAATTTGCACATGTCTGCTTGTCTCAGAAAATCTTCAGTGAAACAGGAAAATAAACTGCAGCGATGCAGCAGCAGTGCCGCACAAACTACAACTGCAGGAAGCACAAGTCAATAATGGGGATTTTAAAGTAAACTGCTGGCGCTAGCTTACAAACGAAACAACTAGTAGTCATAAAATCTGTCTGATGGACGACAAACTGAATTTACAAATTATGTTTGTTGTAGTATAGAAAATACACTAAATACAGAAAACTTTAGGCAAAATATGGCATTCTAGGATATCCTTACATGAAATGGTGCAGCTATTAGTGAGGGGCAATTAATAGATTACAACCATATGTGAATCGATTCATTTGATGAATGAAAAGTAATTCAGTTAATTGAGAGCAAATTATACGTGTTACACATCGACTAAAAGGAAGTGGCACAAATAAAGCGTTTTTTCTTCATTTTTCTCATCTTCCACAATGCACACAATTGTGAACCACAATGTTGCAAACTGTGGGCTCCAAATTTGTTGACATGTGACACGTGTAGTGATGCAGACATAAAGTAGTTAACGAAAAGGCAGATATGTGTTTATAAAAATAGTTCCCAAGTACGAAAATGGCAGGCAACGATGAAGCTTTGAAGACGTTAAGGCTATATTTCACCTGCCGCAAAAGATTAATCGTGATATCAAAGCACAAGAACAAGAATATATAATTTGCAAAATTTCAAAAGTGACCATCACTAGTAGCTATTTGCTAATTTAAAATATTTCATATAAGCTACCTAAATGCCTGAACTGTATATTTCACATTTGCTGCACAGTTTAATTGTTAAGTTTATACAAAAACAGTTTCCAAATGTCAAATATGAAAACTGAAACACAGACTAAAAACCAGAAGGAGATTATAATAAGAAAAAAATCCATTGTTAAATGTAGGAATCCAAGATACTAACGTAGGAACTAAATCGCGCCATTAGAAAAAACCAAATAGATTTTTCCAACTTTAATGTAGAAAGTGAATAATGACGTTTTCTTTTCCTGGCAGAATCGGTGGTGCTGACAAACCTTAAAATGGCTGCATGTAGTGTTAACCGGGCTAACTACTATTTAACAATTCTTTCATATTACAATTTTGCTCGATGAAAACTTAACAGGAAAAAAGAGGCAAAGAAAATTCAATGACTCAAGCTCTTCTATAAGTCAATGACTAGTCTGTAATACGAGCTTCTTCGCTTCTCTACTGTACAGTACTGTACAGAAACAAGTGTAAACCAGTAAACGACAGGCTACTAGTTGACATTTTCAAACAAACTATTTTGTCGTGTATGAACGAACTGGCTCTCTCTCTCGGAAAACCATACAAAATATAAGGTTTTACTTCGTTTATACTATGAGCTAGGGTTAAGGAAAATGCGCACTTCTTTGAATTTACTTATCTACAGCTTGTACAGTAGCAACTAAGACAACAAAAAACTACATTATCTGACCATATTTCATCAACCTAAACACTCACCATTGTCCTGAGAATACCACATACAATATCCTTGAAGTTACTCTTCAAGAATATGATTTTCGTGGTGTAAATTTGCCACAAAGGACACACTACACTAAAAACAAAACGCCTCTTATTCACAAATTTTACACGTATGGCGACAAGCTAAGTTAGCCAACTGACAAGTTTGAAAGTAGTCCGACGCCGCGTATGATTCTTTAAGCTTTTTGATACGCTGCTCTGCTACACATTGATAAATGCAGTTTTTGTTTTTAGCACTGCTTTGCCAATGAATTTATAGCCACGCGCATACAAATGAATTAGATATTAATCTTGTCTAAAGTTTTATTACAACACTGTTGCAAAGCGGTTTATTTATAACGTCGGAGTTTAGCAGCTCACAGATTCCTACGCAGTAAGCATCCAAGTTGCTTGCGCCATCTCGGGTTAAGGAAGCGCATTAATTGCAAACTCATTGCGAAATTTCCATTAATTTTGGCGTCATTATTACACGTAGCTTGATCAACAAGATATCTCGGTTCTACAGTCATCACAGCTGCCTCAATAGAAAATAAGCCAGAAAAACTATAATTAGAAAAACTGCAAAAATGGTGCTAAATTAAATTAAAACCGAACGCAGTTTCTTCTGACGCATTTACAATAGAACTTTATGAATACAAATAGGCTACTGCGCAGTTAAAATGCATGAGTGACTTCAAAACCGAGGAATATTACAGAGAAAAATGAGTCAAAATATTCTTCGTGGAAAATTCGGTAACCTCTTTCATACAGAAGGGATGTAGTCATATTTGATATACGCAGCCATGTTCTTAGTCTTGGGTTACCAAAAGAATCTGCTATCTACATAGCGCTTACTTATATCCTTGCGCAATGCAAGTACCAGACAAAAAAGCGTTTAAACAATCGCTTATCAGGCACATTTGCAGTAACTGTAACGAGTTAAACCTGCCAGCAGGGGTGAACTTACGCAAACAGTCTGCCAGGGTGTTCAGAACTCCGCACTCCGTTCCATATTTCTGTAGACGATTTCGCCCAATTTTGTTGATGAAATTGCGTTGCCATCGTCAATTAGCAAGAACTGAAAAAAAAACTAACAGCTAACTGAACATAAAGTCACCCAAGCTTGTAATCCCGCCATTGTACAAGTTACTGTGTACTTAATTTGTAATAATGTAAAATGTTTAAGCATATAAATGAAACATAGAACATATAGAACATAGAAACAATAATTATCAATAAATAATGACGAAAGATGCCACGAGATAGCATAACAAAGTATTTGCGTTACTTGTGCACCTTGAAATTATTGCAATTATTACGTGAAATTATTACAATTACTACGCTACTATTATTAAAATAATGAAATAATGAAAACAGCGATACGCTAAAGGTGCAGTTAGGTGCACAAAGGTAGAATACTATTGACGGACATTGTTGTTGCTTTGTTTCTAATAATCTCACAGTTTTTTACATAATCAAATCCCTGAAAATGGCAAAAAGGATTCATGATCCAGTCCAATAAGTCGTGACAAAAGGCTTCAGGTAATGAGCGTCAGAGGAGGCCCACACGTTCTATCTCGCCTAGCTTAGCACGCCGTAGAACCTTCCACGCCTCCACCCCACCTCCCGATACACTAGTTAGTCAAAAACTTATTACATCCTTTCACTAGCTAATGAAGATTAAGATTAAGATTAAGATTGTTTATTTATCTCCTTTAAGTTTTACAATACATGATAGACATAATAATAATTTTCACAATTTACAAACTAATAAGTATTTGTTGGTAACCCACTTGGTGTTAAAAAGAAAGATCACAATTGTATGGAGAAAGGGTGGCGAAAGACCATGCGGCCCCACTAAGTCAGCCACCCCTATTTATAGATTTAATGCCGTTTATACGTGGCGGGATTAGAACTCATTTTCAACACTACTGATTTTAGAAATTCCTTCATTGAAGTTCAGTTTAGCGTAATAAAAGAAAATAATGCAAAAGTTGTCCATTATTAAAAGGGACAATTAAGTAAAGCAAAAACAAAATTAAATGATATAACATAATAATGATGATGATGATGATGATGATGACGATGATGATGACGATGGTAATGATGGCGACGACGCCGACGATGATGATGATGATGATGAAAATGATGATGATGATGGTGGTGGTGATGATAAATGATGATGATAATGATAATGATAATGATAATGATAATGATAATGATAATGATAATGATAATGATAATGATAATGATAATGATAATGATAATGATAATGATAATGATAATGATAATGATAATGATAATGATAATGATAATGATAAAGATAAAGATGATGATGAAGATGATGATGATGATGATGATGATGATGATGACGATGACGATGACGATGACGATGACGATGACGATGACGATGACGATGACGATGACGATGACGATGACGATAACGATAACGATAACGATAATGATAATGATAATGATAATGATAATGATAATGATAATGATAAAACATTTGAAAAACACCGTCTTGTATATGAGAACGGTAATGTTTGCATTAAGCTCAAATTTGTGCAGTATGTACTATGATAAAGACTTCATTTTAGTATAAATAACATTATTTACCTGTATCTCACCATCTGTGGTAGGTAGAAACTTGACACGCTGACTCACAGATAGTGCACTAAAGCTCTCCAACCACGGGAGTGAAAATAAAAAAAAATTGCGGTGTCATTCATCTCATGCGGTAACGGAAACGCAAGGTGCACAGTCACACATACAAAACTGCACAATTTTTCTTTAGTTAGCAGTTCTTGTATGTCTGCGACAAGAACGAAATCTTCTAGCATCTCAGAGTGAGCTGGTCAGAGTTTTTCGCTTGTCATCTCAAACCATTCACTAGTTCGTTACGTGCCACGGGCGGTGGGCGGTTCCATTTAATGCAAATGGTTCACTTAGGTGTACTACTTTTAGAACAAAAAATAGACATGACAGGGCGAGCTGGGGAAACATGTTGCTTTCCTGCATGGGTTGCACTTCCTGAACTGTTTTCGAACAAGAGTTAAACGAGCCTCGATCTAATAGGACAGACATTGTTCAAATCCATCATGGACCCGCAATGCATTCTAGATGTTTCGGTTCAAACATTCACATAGCATAACAGTTGAAAGTTTAACCAATCACTTATTGAAGAACTCACACTCTGACCCAAATCTGTTTAACAACGTTTCTTAGCTAGTGTGTCTGTGGGCTAATTGATAGCATTGTTAGTCTTTACTGAGTTTTGAGCCCTAAACTGAGTGTACAGTGAAATACAGTAACAACAATACGAGTCAGTATACCCAAGGGCCAGTTATTGTGGCCTACTAAGAGATAGCTATCTAGACGCTTGTTATTGTAGGCCTACTAAGAGACAACATTTCTAATGACTTATTAATGTAGGTACAATAAGAGACAACGTACCTAGAAGCCTGTTATTGTAGGCTTAATAAGTGGCAGTGTAGGTTAACTAAGAGCCTTTTTATTGTCAGCCTAACAAGAGACAGTACCTATAGGCTTGCTGTTGAAGGCCTAATAAGAGGCAGCATACTTAGGCTTGTTATTGAAGTCCTAATAAGAGACAGTGTGCCTAGATTTTTTCGTGTAAGTTGCAATACTTTTCATTGTTTTCTCTCTCTGGCCGCGTCATTTTTATTAGGCCTTCAATAACAAGCCTCTAGGTATGCTGTCTCTAATTAGGCCTCCAATAACAAGCCTCTAGGCATGCTGTCTCTAATTAGGACTTCAATATCAAGTCTAGGTATGCTGCCTTTCATTGGGCCTCCAATAAAAAGCCTCTAGGTATGCTGTCTCTAATTAGGCCTCCAATAACAAGCCTCTGGGTATGCTATCTCTAAATAAGCCTCAAATAACAAGTCTCTGGGTATGCTGCCTCTAAATATGTTCCAATAACAAGCCTCTATGTATGGTCTCTAATTTGGTCTCCAATAACAAGCCTCTAGGTATGCTGTCTCTAATTAGGCCTCCAATAACAAGCCTCTGTGTATGCTGCCTCTAAATAGGCTCCAATAACAAGCCTCTATGTATGGTCTCTAATTAGGCCTCCAATAACAAGCCTCTAGGTATGCTGTCTCTAATTAGGCCTCCAATAACAAGCCTCTAGGTATGCTGCCTTTCATTGGGCCTCCAATAAAAAGCCTCTAGGTATGCTGTCTCTAATTAGGTCTCCAATAACAAGCCTCTAGGTATGCTATCTCTAATTAGGCCTCCAATAACAAGCCTCTAGGTATGCTGTCTCTAAATAAGTCTCAAATAACAAGTCTCTGTGTATGCTGCCTCTAAATAGGCTCCAATAACAAGCCTCTATGTATGGTCTCTAATTTGGTCTCCAATAACAATCCTCAAGGTATGCTGTCTCTTATTAGGCCTCCAATAACAATCCTCAAGGTATGCTGTCTCTTATTAGGCCTTCAATAACAAGCCGTTCGCCGTAATAGATCTACTTAAATTTACAACAGAAAATATGCTATATACAATTTCTATTGCTCTCCCAGTACAGATACGGTATTATGTCTAATATGCGCCGTGTGGTATTTCCTTGAGCTTAAACAAACATTTTAGCAAGTTCTGAGTTGATTTAGCAATGGCCTTGATGAATATTATAGGAGATAAGAGAGAAATTGATTGTAGACAGGTAAATACAGGAAGACGCCTGGTCAGGTGTTCTTGGCAAGCGTCCAAGTGCAGAATAAGGTGAAATTATTTCAGGTAAAAAAATGTCAGTGATTATTACAAAATCTCCATTAACCCTTTCATACCCGTTGTATCCCGTGGGACTGCCTTTAAAATCAATAAAATTTTAAAACTGACAGTTATTTGATCTGTTAATAGTTACTTTGATTTAAGCCAATAACAATAGACTAAAAATGGTGATAAAATGGCAAACTAGAAAATCTACATAACATAAAAAACTGCGCAAGGTACAATACTTTACAGACGTCTTCGTACAGATCAGCATAGCATGCATACTAAATGTCTTAAATACTTTAAAAAATTATCAACATTTGCAAAATGAAGCACATTTTATGCTTCCATTGAATCCCAAAGTATCCCGTGGGATACAGGCTATATTTAGAAAAAAATAATTATTTGTGTAAACAAGATGGACATACTAAACAAAAGTACCAAGCCAAAATTTTTTTTCTTATTAAAAAAATAATTTGGGACTGAAAGGGTTAAGTTCAGTGTTGTCTATTGTTTTAGGCGTATCTGATTTCTAAAATATCTAATTTATTTACTTTCTGTTAGATGAATAATAAGTTTAATAGATTTTAGAAATTTCAACAACAGGTAATTAAGCTCATCGAAAGAACCTATTATGTACTGCGTAAATAATGTGCCGACATCTATCGGCAGAAAACGGGGTTAGTTTGTGCCGTTTGAAAAGTTTCTGTTATTTATTCTATATTACTGTTATTTCTTGAAGGAATACTGCACGCCATGTATGCTGTCATACAGCAAGAATTTTATTTGACGAAGGTAAAATTATTATTAATGTATTTGTTTTATATACTGACAAAAATTTATGAGCATACTTGTGGCGCCATCAATCGGCAAAAAAAGCATTACACACGGCGTCCTTTTTATTTATGCATTAGCCCTGACGTAATTTAAATTGTTTTTCTATAAGATTTTCAATGCTCTAGCACAATGCCCTTTGTGCAAATAAATTAGCGCAGACACCCGGGTGAAAATTTAATCAATACAGTAAAATTGCATAATTTTTTGTGGTAAAAATTATGTACATCTTCCTCTATATAGCATATTGCATATTTCAAATGAATATTTTCGTTTCTTAAAATAAAAAACGATAATAAAATTATTGATAAAACTCTTGTTATAACTACATCAAATTTACTTGTGATATTAAAAATAACGGTTCTTTATTTTTTAGATATACTGTTTCGTCGTGATCAGGAGGATAGTATCCTTTCATCTGTTTTTAGAAAGAACACGTTTATTGGTCTATTTTGCTGATTTTTAATCCTTTCTTTTATAAACAGTTCAAATGTAATCTTATTCAAACTCTAGTACTTAGAGCATTTTCTATTTCATTAATCTATCACAAATTTCATGAAGAAATCAGTACTACAAAAAGTTTTCCAGTTTCTAACAGGTTTCAACGTGATTAATTGACTTAACCATCAAAAAATGTCTTGATAAAGTTTTTTCCCAAAAAACGGCCATATAGCATGTGTGGAAATTGTAACTGTATATTTTTAGGTGCTGTCATCTATTAACTAATCATTTTACATTTTACTAGCTAAACTCAACCCTAGTATAATTGTACGGTCATATTCACTGGATCTCTCCCTATTTTACAGTAATGGTTTTTGTGAAGTCAAGTTTGCATAATTACCTATACCTATATATACTGACTGGATTTACTTTCTAGTCACTGTCTAACTCACACTCTCAGTGCAGTGCACCAGTCGTGATACTTATGTTACTTACTGTCTAACTCTCAGTTCTCAGTGTTCAGTGTAGCAGTCATTCTACATATGCGTATGTAGTCTACTAAACGCCTTTCAGTTTTGTGCAAATATGTAGTATAGTTGTTCATTCTTTTTCTACAAAGTGGTTCATCTACAACCTCAAACATGACTTTCACAGCCTGTTTCCAAAAATAGTGTGCTTACCCATACACTATTTTTTGGAAACAGCCTGTATGGCGGTGTTTTGGAAAAAACTTTATCAAGATATTTTCTGATGGTTAAGTCAATTAACCGCATGGTTTATTGGGCCTCACTCCTTACAAGTGAAAAACAAAATCAGTCATATTGTGAAACAACTGTACTTCCATATCCAGCTACATATTGTGTTAAAATCTGGCAGTAATTTAGGCTATTTCTTCCCATTTAAAGACAAAATGCCCCTACTCTTACAGTTTGGTATTATTTATTGATTTCAATGCAGCAGCTGCAACCTGCTTACCATTGGCAAAACACCCAGACATTTTAGAGTAAGAATCTGCGAACATTTGGGTATTTCGTCTAGAAGAAATTAAAAAATTCTCCTCAATCCAGCAATAATGGCCACATTTGTGTCTCTGGCTACAAAGCTGATTTTAATCATTTCAGCATTGTGACCAGAGCTACAAATAATTGGGACTTATTAATAAAAGAAAGTTTATCTATGTACCCTAATAAGCCTTCTTCTTTAATGTATAAAGCAGTTCAATTCTTTTAACATTATTTTCAGACACTTTGAAACACTTTTTATTACCGTATCAATTTCTTTCATTCAGGTCTGCTTAATCACTACCTATTTGGCTTTTGTAAAAACATAATTATTGCATAAGTTCTGTATCAATTCCTTTACTGGTCTGTTTATTCATTACCTGTTTTGCTTCTGTTAACTACATAATTACTTCATAACATGCTCTGCCTATGTAAACTGGTTGTAAACTGTAAATTTACGACTGATAATGTCAGCAGCAGCTTGTCGAAACGTTTGGCATGATTTTAACTTTTAACTTTTTAATGTAAGAGTTTTTAATAAAGTTGTGTTGTTTTTAACTATAAATAGATCCAATCCAATAATTAGAGTAAACCCAGACGATGAAAAGGTCTACCCACAAACCACGACAAACGAACTGCATTACTTCGTTACATAATGCCAGATTTATGTTACATAATGATTGTTACATTATGACGCAAAATGTTAAATAGTGATTATTACATATTAGCATATATTAAATGTTACATAATACATACATTATGTAATACATACATAATACTAATTATCATTGTTACATTATGAAACAAAATGTTAAATAGTGATTATTACATATTAGCATATATTAAATGTTACATAATACATACGAATTTTTGATTTATTACATAAAGCAGCATTCTCGTCACACAGTGTTGCATTGTTCCACAATGAGCCTTTTGTTACATAATGAACTTTAACATTATATCCAAGTGTTACGATCATAGCCCTAAAACTGGCATATAGTGTAATGTCATAGGAAAGTGTTTACAAGTCGAATCTTACAAGTATTTAAACAACTCAAAATAAAATACTTAAGATAATACATTCGATACCGTATGATCGTCTATCAAACATCAAAAACAGTCAAAACTAGCTTGCAAGGTTTACGAGCTATTAAACGTTATAAAGAAGATTAAAGATAAATAACTCAATGAAAAACAGTAAGATTTTGCTGTATCAAAGTCTTAATAAAAGAACTTCGTGACAGTCACTCCTTGTTATTTATATATCGATTTTGCCATTGTTAAATTACCGCCTGCATTTCAATCATATTTCCTACCAATCAGTGAAATTCATAGTTATAATACAAGATATGCAGGTAATATCTACTACATGCTGCCCCCATAGAACTAATGTTTTTAGGAAAACAACGACTTTTAATGCTATAAAGCTGTGGAATGAAACACCTTTCAATATTAATGAATTTAATTTAAACTATTCTCAAAATATTCATGATCTAGTATAAAATGTTTATTAATAAATATCTATGTGTAACTATTATTTGCTGTATTTGTTCAAACATTGTTATTTGATGCTTATTGTTTCTTAAAACAGTTGTTCATGCATAAGATACTAGTCCAAATCTAGTATGTAATGAAATTGTTCAACCTGCTCAAACTACTGGGCAATAATTGCTGTGGGGAACAACTAGATAGCTTACTCCTTCGTCCGTCTCACAATGTTATCCAATTTATCTTTAAAGTGAGACCATTTTTGTTTATAGTAAAGGAAAGCTGTGTTAAATGGTGATTTTGATTAAATTGGTGATTGAATTATTAAATAATGATTCAAGATTAAATGCTTGACGATGCAAGATTAAACTATCGTCGTGGATAGAAGCCTAGTTAGGTGTGGCATCACGTGACCAGCTGATGACCACTCAGATGTAAAGATTGATGATTTAATCCTTATGCGTAGAAGCTCACGGCGCATTAGGTAGTTAGACAAAAGTGTTGAGGCACCTCGAGAAAGATTAGGAACTGACTTGAAGACGGAGGGCTGGCATTACTATCCTCTTATATTTACCGTGTTGTGTTTGATATTTAATAAATGTGTAGTTTATTAAATAAAGTCTTGATAGTTTGCCATGCCCATCGTGGCTGCCTCACACGCCACGCAATAAACAACAATAATCAGCAAGCAGCATTAACCACAGGAATAAATAAACGTTAATCAAATTATTTTATTTTTGTATTTTATTGTTGTTATGCGTTGCGAAGTAAACATTCTTATCTCATCTTTTCAAATCAAAACTGATTTTTCTTCATTGAGGAGCGAAAATTAAATTCTACATAAGCTTCCGTATCGTTTTACGTGTTTACATACTACAACTTGTATAACGTTGACAGTGTGTTTATTTTACGAAACTTAACATGTTAGGAGGAAATAGTAACGGAAGACTGCTTCTCCCCAACATCCTGAAAACACTGTATCAATTCCGATTATCCTGAGGGAACAGTTGCAGACGGTGACCAACGTTGGTGGATTCAGGGTTTAACACTAAAACGCTGACTCATTTTCGAGGTATTTCCATTTTCAGCACGATCACAGTGGCAGCGTCGACAAATTTCGCGAAAATTAATGAATCAATTGAATCGTCTACGTTTCCATTTTGAATCTTACTCATTGCTGAAGTTCTGAGAAGGGTCAGCTACGCAACCACAATTTGACAAGGGTTGAGCACTTGCTACCCGATATTCAGCACCGTTAGCATACAGTAGTGAAGAACATTTTGAGCTCAAGGGTGCGCAACCACAAGTTGACAAAAGTCGAGCACTTGCTACCCGATATTCCGCACCGTTAGCATACAGTAGTGAAGAACATTTTGAGCTCAAGGGTGCGCAACCACAAGTTGACAAAAGTCGAGCACTTGCTACGCGATATTCAGCACCGTTAGCATACAGTAGTGAAGAACATTTTGAGCTCAAGGGTGCGCAACCACAAGTTGACAAAAGTCGAGCACTTGCTACCCGATATTCAGCACCGTTAGCATACAGTAGTCAAGAACATTTTGAGCTCAAGGGTGCGCAACCACAAGTTGACAAAAGTTGAGCACTTGCTACGCGATATTCAGCACCGTTAGCATACAGTAGTCAAGAACATTTTGAGCTCAAGGGTGCGCAACCACAAGTTGACAAAAGTCGAGCACTTGCTACCCGATATTCAGCACCGTTAGCATACAGTAGTGAAAAACATTTTGAGCTCAAGGGTGCGCAACCACAAGTTGACAAAAGTCGAGCACTTGCTACCCGATATTCAGCACCGTTAGCATACAGTAGTGAAGAACATTTTGAGCTCAAGGGTGCGCAACCACAAGTTGACAAAAGTCGAGCACTTGCTACCCGATATTCAGCACCGTTAGCATACAGTAGTGAAGAACATTTTGAGCTCATTGCTGTGGAAAAAAAGATCTAGTCCATTCCCACATAACATCAGAAGGAAACTAGGTGAAGGAAAGGCACGGAAGTGGTGTGACTGAGTCAACCATTAAGGAAAAACTATTTCTACTGGTTATTAACAACCTCTGCAAGTGCAACAAGTCGGACGGCCGATAAGAGCAAACTTTTTTGGCTTGGTTATTGACCGTCTGCTACAAAATGGTTGAGAAGCGGTAAAGGTATCCATATACCTAACGATAAAGATATCCATATCGCCGAAGTGAATAAACTCGAGGAAAGTTAGAGGTGGGGTGACCGGTACGGGATCAGTATTGGTGTGGAGCACAGTCGTATGCAGATTCATCCATACCGCTGAAGTGAATAAACTCGAGGAAAGCTAGAGGTGGGGTGACCGGTACTGGATCAGTATTGGTGTGGAGCACAGTCGTTTACACATTCATCCATACCGCTGAAGTAAGTAAACTCGAGGAAAGCTAGAGGTGGATCAGTGATTGGTGCAGGGTACTATCGTTTACAGATTTGTGATTAATTGAAAAAGGACGTACGGGATATGATAATGGATAACAGTACTGCCATGAATAACAATACTACCATGTATAATGATTCTGCCATGTATAACAGTACTACCGATACTACGTCACCTCCACCCATTGCATATCCTGTTGGCTTATCGGGATTTGCAGCCGCCATGGCCATTCTCTTCGTGGTTTTGGGAATTTTTGGTAACGGCATCACGGTGGCAGCACTGGTCCTGCAGAAGAAGATACGTCGACACGCGACGACAAAGTTCATCATCAGTCTGGCGATCACCGATTTTATCTACTGCGCTTTTAATCTGCCGTTTACTGCATCGAGATACATCAACATGGACTGGATCCACGGCGACGCATTGTGCCAAATTTATCCGTTTCTGTTCTACGGCAACGTTGCCGTGTCCATTCTAAACTTGCTGATGATAACCATAAATCGATACATCCTCATCTGCCATACCAGTATCTACGAGAAGGTATATAAGCAACCGTACCTTGGAATACTGATCGCCGTCTGCTGGATATTAGCTTTGATCATCCTACTGCCGCCATTGTTGGGCGTGTGGGGCATGATGGGATTGAATCCGCAGACATTTTCCTGTACCATTTTGGAGGATGCCAGCGGAAGCTCTCCAAAGAAGTTCATCTTCGTGTTTGGCATAGGCGTCCCGATGATCACCATCGTCGTCTGCTACATCCTCATCTGGTGGCAATTCCGGAAGTCGTCACAGTCGGTGCAGAGTCACGACGCAACAATGCATTCTGGGAAGAAAGGTCAACAATCACACGAGGAGCGCAAGCTGACCAAGATGATGGTGATCATATTCAGCTCTTTTACGCTCTGCTTCATACCACTCATGTTGACCAACGTCCTTCTTGACGATGACCAGCTGCCTTCACTACACATAATTGCCTCCATTCTTGCTTGGGCCAGTGCTATCATAAATCCGTTCATTTATGCCTACATGAACAAGAAATATCGGCGCGCGTACCAAGAGCTGTTCAGTTGTTTTCGTTGCTGCCGCCAGATGGCGTCGGGAAGTCACGCCGTGTCATCCAGTGGCAGTGCAACTCGAATGACTGACACCCAGGTGTCGCGGCAGGCGTCTGTTGAGAGCACTAGTAGAAAAAAAGTGAGCAGACAGGTGTCGTAGGTATTTAGCAAGGTTTCATTAAAGGCAAACTAGAATGTTTGCCGGTCTAAACACACACAAATGGGAAATAAATCACCCTAGATGTACACCTGTAAAAATCATAATATATTCTTGTCACTAATATTAATTTCCACTAATTTTAGATTAATTGTTAAATATATTTACGTATCTTTGTCTAAAGCTTGGAAAAAACATTATACATGTAGTTATGTAAAGTTGTATAGGACTATAGTATAGAATGTGTAAAAAATATTCAATCTAGGCTTAAGATACATAGTTAAAACATTTTTAACTTCATAATGTTATTTATTTATGAGACTAAGCCAATGAATCTGTACTGGTACGGCAATTATTCAAAATAAAAAGTATATTTTGTATATTTTTGTAAACTATTTCAACTTGAACTCTCACAATTTAATAAACAACGTCACTTACATATTTTAATATTTAAACAGTGACAAATTTTAAAGGAAAACGGGACGATTTTTCAAATCACCCTAAAACTAGGCATGTTTTAAGATAAAAATTCAAATTTGAAATTTACCGCTGTGCTCACGCATGGGCTGTTGAACGTGTGTAGTTCGTCACAAACTAACGCATCTGAACTGAGAGGTACAGCACTTGTCTTTTGTGCAAAGCGTTTCCGAAATGCTGGCGCTAGTGCCCGTCTTTGAACTAGTGAATGGCGAAATGCACGTAACAGCGAAGAACTAGTGGCGCGAACGTGAAATTGTGTTTGTATGGTAATAATTCTTTCACGTGGGTCATTTTTGAAAAAAATAGTATGTTTCCTTTCAACAGTATTGGGTCCGGTTTTGCTTTAAATCGAAAAAATGCACCCATTGATTGCACACCAGGTTAACCTTATATAATATTAATGATGTGCTGCAGTTTTGTAGTATATTTACACAAATCAATACTTTTCTCGGTTTTGCGGTGAACCAAAAAACCAGAAAATGAGCACCAATTGTGATATTCTTTTTCAAGGATATAAGCCGTTTTCCAGTAAAGAGACCAACAATAACACATGCTGCAGCGCATTTTTTGCACACACTGTCGGATAATGTTGTCACAGGACGAAGTGGATAACCACATCGCTATGACCAAATATTTGTATGCATTTCGTTCTGGATTCGCTTGATCGAAAGTAATCGTTCAAGTTATAGTTTGTGTTTTGTCTTTTCCTAATAATTTGCTAAACAAGCTTACGGTTTTTCTATTTGTTAAAACATAACACAAACATCTTTGCGTAATATACCATAATGGTGGTTGTGTGCTAATAGCACGTGTGCCGCCATCTACTGCATAATTATTAAATTGCTAGCTTACAGTTTTCTATTTGATAACACATAACACAGATATCTTTGCATAATGTACATAATGGCACGTGTGCCGCCCTCTACTGCATAATTATTGTATAGCTAGAAGATACCGTACCTTCAGTGTTTTGTGTTCAATTTCTACCTTAGTTTCTTTTTTGTATAAATTTTGTTTTCATGAAAACAGTGCAGAAAGAAAAGTCACAAAACTGCGCCCTCTTACTAAATCAATTTCCTTTTTCTGATCATTTTACGCCACTTACAGAAGTACATTCTCACTATACTAGGGCTGCTAGTGGTGACTGTTTTTTGTAGAGAGATTCCAAACCAGGTGCGGATGTAATAGTGTTAAAGAAAAGGGAGTTAAATTGTGGATCTCTCTACAAGAAACATCATTACCGGCCCTATAAATACCATCACCAAAAATTACAAAAAATCGTTACTAGACAGATATGTATCAACATAGAGTAATTTTTTTCT